>JAYEPQ010000001.1:11726724-11781724 GCA_036321105.1 Dracaena cambodiana | reverse complement strand
CAATAATAGTAATAAGAATAATGGATTCAGAGATGATGATACAAATGACAATAATAATCATCATGGAGGCAATGGAAGGTCCTTACGAGATTACTACAACTTAATAAGGTAACCCAACCTTCATGCATAGCATTTTCTTCAAATATGGGACACTTCGAGAATAAATATGGAGTAGTTTAAGTTTTGTCTAAATTCTAAGGTATGGATTCAGAGAGCCCATATTTGCACCTTCGAGATTTCGAAGAAGTTTGTTCTACTATTAATGTTTAAAATATTACTACAGAGCAACTGAAGTTTAGACTTTTACCATTCTCCCCTAAGGATGGAGTAAAGACATTGCTACATTTCTTACGTCCCAATTCAATAGGAACATGGGATGAGATGCAAAGTAAATTCTTAAAGAAATTCTTTCCTTCACATCAAACAAATTTTATGCGAAAGATAATTCTCAGCTTTCGACAGAGAGATGATGAACCTTTGTTTAAGCGTTGGGATAGAATTAAAGATTTGCTACTCTCATGCTAATATTACGATTTCAAGATATGTAGGACTGTAAGTACCCTCTATCAAGGGCTAAGTAATGCAACCAGATAATTTGTAGAAACTATGTTCAATGGTGAATTTTTAAGCAAAGATACTAAGGAAGCATGGGATTATCTTAATTCACTTGCTAAGAATTCACAAACCTGAAAAACTGAGGATACATGACTCGCGAATGTCCAACATTTCCTACTTTTAAAAAAGTATTGAATGAACAAGCTAATGCCTTTAACACTATCTCAACTAGCAAACAATCCATATTCACAAACATATAACCCTAGTTGGAGGAACCATCCAAGTTTTTAATAGAAGCAGAATCCTCACGAACAATTTATTTATCAAAATAAGTACTCACTAATCCATCTCAACAATACATCCAACCTTCTAATCAACCTTCAGTGTACCAACCACCACCAAAGAGAAATTTTGAGTTTGAGGGTAATTTCTTGCCAATATAGCAGAGAATAGATCAGATGATCCAAGTGCAATAGCATTTTATCCAGTTGTAACAAATGATTAATAGTCAGAATGTCAGCCTTCAGCGATATTCGATCATAGGTAAGCTATCTTAGTTCTGCATATCTAATGAACGAAAAAGGTTACCTACCATCTCAACCGGATATTAGTACTTCATGTAAAGTCGAAGGTATAAATGCTATTGTTTATACCATTAATAATAACATACCCAAGGTAACTGCTACAATAAATTGTGAAGTGGTAAAGTGCTTGATGAATCCATTTCAAAAGAAAATACTGAAGAGAAACAGGGTAGTGATTCAGTGCAACAATCTAAAAATGATAATTCTAAAGAGCCCATTTCCATAAATTGTAAGCCACCTATACCATGTTCACAAAAATTAAAAGCTAAAAATATTAATGCATCTTATGCAGATATTTTGAAAATTTTCAAACAAGTAATGATCAATATATCTCTACTGAAAGCGATCAAATAAATCCCCTCATAAAAAAAATTTCTTGAATGACTTATGTACTATCAAAAGACGTCACAACGTACAGAAGAATATATTTCTTACAGAATAGGTAAGTGCATTATTTTCAATCATTGAATAGGTAATGTTTTTATTTGCAAACATTAAGAACATTAAGTTTAAGGGTCTTGTTTCAAAATAAAAATTTCACCACACCATTCCTGCAATTTATAACTATATTAACTATAGCAATTCATCATTATTCCATTCTAAAATGAAACTTAAATACAAAGATCATGAGTGTCCTACTAATTCTTGTATGATATGTTAATATAATATAGAAAAAGCTTTCCTAGAATTGGAGACTAGGGTAAATCTTTTAGCATATTTGGTTTACAAGCACCTAAGTTTAGGAGAACTTAAACCAACACCAGTCACGCTACAGTTAGCCGATAGGCTAGAAAGGTATCCTAAGGGTGTTGTGGAAGATGTTCTAGTGTAGATAGAAAACTTTTATTTTTCAGTACATTTATAGTTATTGACATTGCACTTGTAAAGAATTCAGGTCTTTATATTCCAATTATTCTCAGACGTCCATTTTTAGTTACAGTTAGTGCAGTTATAAATTGCAGGAATGTTGTAGTGAAGTTTACATTTTGAAATAGGACCCTTAAACTTAATGTTTTTAATGTTTGCAAATAATCAAATATTGAAAATGATGAATTGCAAAATATTAATTTCATTGAACAAATCCGTGATGAAGGAGATATCGTATCATTGTGCATGTCTGACCCTTTAGAGCTGGCATTAATAATAAATAATGATTTCCTTGATTATCTCAAATCCGAACATATCACTGAAATCATAAAGCATTTAATTGATGCTCAATGCTCGAATATCACGAAATTGACTCAATAAATGAAAGTGTATGAAGATTTACCTCAAATTACAAAGAAATTAATAGCATTTGATATCCAGACACCGATACTTGAGCTAAAACTGCTACCTAATGATCTCAAGTATGCATTTTTGGACATAAGGAAGTTTTTTCTATGGTCATCTCACCGCACCTTGATAAGAATCAGGAAGAGCAACTACTAATGATATTGCGATAGTATAAATGAGCTTTTGGATGGAATACAAGAGACATTAAATGTATAGACCCTCTTATTTGTATACATCGCATTACTTTGGAGGATGGAGCTAAGTTTGTTAGGTAAATGCAATGAAGGCTTTACCCTGCTATGAAGGAAGTGGTTAAAACTGAAGTGTTGAAACTTTTTGATGCTGGCATCATCTATCCAATTGCTGATAGCAAATGAGTAAGATAAAACCAAGTTGTTCTAAAGAAGAGTGGAACGACAGTAATTAAAAACGTAGATCGAGAGATGATACTCACTTGCACTACTATCAGTTAGCGTATGTGCATCAATTATTGAAAATTGAATCAAGTAACGCTGAAAAATCACTTTCCGTTACCATTTCCTAACCAAGTACTTGAAAGAGTTGTTGTGCAAGAATTTTATTATTTTCTTGATGGTTATTATAGATATTATTAGATTGAAATTGCTTTAGAGGACCAGGAAGAGACAACTTTTACCTGTCCCTTTGGTATTTTTTCTTTTAGAAGAATGATATTTGGATTATACAATGCATCTGCAACATTTCAAAAGTGGATGATAAGTATTTTTAGTGATATGGTTGAAGATTATCTAGAGGTATTCATGGATAATTTTTCTATGTTTGGAAATAATCTCGAATCTTGTTTAACAAAATTAGGAATTGTGCTTGAAAGATGTCAACAGGAAAAAATGTGGAGTCTATTGGAAAAAAATGTTATTTCATGATTATGAAAGATATTGTGTTAGGATATATATTTTCATCTAAATGGATGGAAATAAATAAGGCTAAAGTGGAGTCTATTTCCAAAATTCTAATACCCAAAATTGTGAAAAACATACGTTCATTCTTAAGACATGCAGGTTTTTATAGAAGGTTTATAAAGGATTTTAGTACTATTGCTATATCCCTTTCTCACCTTTATGCGCAAGATGTGCAGTTTTAATGCATGTAGGCATACAAAATAGCTTTCGAAACCCTCAAGGAGATGCTCATCACAATGCTAATAATGCAACCTCTAGATTAGTCACTTCTATTCGAGCTTATGCACGACGTATGCAATTATACAATTGGAGCAGTATTAGGGCAACAAAAAAATAAAAAGTCCAAAGTGGTCTACTATGCTAGCAAGACTCTAAATGACATACATACGAATTATATGACAATAAAGAAGGAGATTCTAGCTGTAGTTTTTGCTCTTGATAAATTTCATTCATATATTTCGATCTCATATGTGGTTATTTTTACAGATCATTCGGTGCTCAAATATCTTTTGTCAAAGAAAGATGCAAAGCCATGACTAATTCGATTGATACTGCTGCTTTAAGTATTCAATCTTAAAATTAAAGACAAAGAAGGAGTAGCGAATGTGATTGCTGACCACCTCTCTCGACTAACTTTTGATAACGATAAGCTACCAATTAGGGACTTGTTCCCTAATGAACAGCTATTTTCAATCAAAACAACTCCTGCATATACTAATGTTATTAATTTTCATATTGTAGGTGAAATGCCGAATCACTAGAGTGCCCAAGACAAACGATGATTCTTATACAAGGTACACCAATTCTTTTTCAACGAGCCTTATTTAAATATTGCTCAGATCCAATCATTAGGCATTGTATGCCTGACGATGAGATTCAAAGTATAATTGCTTTCTGTCATACAAAAACATATGAGGGCTTCTTTTTGTCTAAAAAGATAGTAACCAAAATACTTCAATGTGGATTCTATTGGCCTACTATGTTTATAGACACATTAATTTTGTAAATGATGCAAGTCATGTCAAAATAGAAGCATTAATTAGAAAGAATTATATGCCTCTAACACCCATACTTACAATTGAGATATTTGATTGTTGGCGCATTGACTTTATGGGACCATTTTCTATTTCTAACGGATATGTTTATATCCTTGTAGCGATCGATTACGTCTCTAAATGGGTAGAAACATATAGAAATAATAATCAACAAATTGTTATCAAATTTTTAAAGAAACATTTAATATCCAGATTTGGAGTTTCTAAACACATAATAAGCAATGGGGTTCCCATTTATGCAATAAAACCATTGAAAATTTGATGAAGAAGTATCACATCATGCACAAAATTTTTATATCTTATCACCCACAGTCGAATGCACAAATTGAAAGAGGCAATAGGAAATTCGAGCATTCTAAAGAAAACAGTTAATCCATCTCACAAAGATTGGTCGTTTAAACTAATTGATGCTTTATGTGCTTACCGTATTATATATAAATCACCCTTAGGTATGTCTTCATACAGAATAGTATATGAAAAAGCTTGTCATTTGCTTATAAAGATAGAGCATAAAGCGTATTGAGCAAATAAATCAGTTAATCTATATCTCAATTCGGTTGGCCAATTATGAAAACTATAAATAAATGAATTGGAAGAGACAAAAATGTGATGCACATGACAATTCATGCATTTTAAAATTAAAGTGAGAATATGGCAAGATTACCATATCACACAGTGTATTTTTCATCCTTCCGACAAAGTACTATGCAATTCACACCTTCATCTATTTTTGGGAAAATTAATTAAAGATGGACCCAACCATTCGTAGTTAAAACTATGTATCTGCATGGCGCAATTGATATCGAGAATCCAATAAATTGTCAAACATTTAAAGTAAACGGAAACGATTGAAATATTATTTAGAATTTTCGAAGCACATGGAAGAATCTCACATTCTAGTGGATCCTCCAATATCTCATTGACTATGAGCTAAACAGAGACACAATGTATACTATTGTGTATTATGTACTAACAATTTATTTTGTAGCAGATAAGTCATGAGTGCCGCATTGAAGTAATTTCTAGGAACTCTCTCTCAAATTTTATCTATTCTTGATCGAGTAAATAGAAGTATCAATCATTGAGGATAATGTGTATTTTAAGTTGATGGGATTGCTTATAAAAATAACTTAGTTTGGTTACCTATGATGTTTTCAACGATTTTGTTAAAAAAAATTAGAATTAGAACTAAACTTCAGTTTTATTGCTAACTTTATAATTAGGAACTAACTTTTAGTTTAAAATTAATTTTATAATTATAAATTAATAATTAGATTTTAAGAATAACATTAGTCTTAGAACTAACAATTAGGAAAAAAATAAAAACAAAAACTTTAGCTTGACGTAGTTCTCAACAAAGGGCGACTATCGAAGCCATTGTCGAAGCAACTATCGATATTCAGCCACTGCAGAGCAATTTTTGCTCTGCTTGGAAGTGGCTGTTGAAACTGCTATCGAAGCAGCTGTCAGCAACCATAGATAAAGAGCCCAGTTATAAATAGATTTTTGAGTTTCTTTTTCTCCACAGCCAAACACTAACCTCCTTTCCACAGCACCCTAGAGCAAAAATCCCTTCTTTCGAAGGCTAAAAACCATTCCAGTGTAATTTTTTTCAAACTTTCAAAGAACTTCAAGCAAGTAAGTCTTCTTCTCTTTGGTTTTTCTTTGAATTGCTCTTCGTAAAAAATAGATTTTTGTCTCAAAAATCTAGATCTACGATTTATATGAACTAATTTGAGTAAATTAAAGTTGGATCTTTATTCTTAGTAGATTTGGAGTGGTTTAGCAAATCTTTAAGGATTTTTGACAAATTTCATGGAATAATTGAAATTACATGCAAATTTAGGGTAAAATAAATAAAAATTTCAGCTTTTCAGCATAACAATTCATGAGTTAGTTGAATAATTAACATATATCAAACTCATGCATTAATAGTAAAATTAAAATAGAGTATGATTAATTTTTGAAACAGGATTTGGAAAATACAGAATTATGTAATTATAAAAAAAAAAAGGGGGAAAAAGAACTTAAATATATAATATATGTGTTAAATTCATGCATAATTTTGAGAAATGATAACATTATATTAAGATTTTTTTTTGTGGTTAACTTTGTGGATTGAGACCAAGAAAGCAAACCGCTTCCAAGAGACTGAGAGTAGAATCTTCAAGCCCATCTTCTCCACAAAGGTACAAAGTTGCAAAACCAGATAAGAAACTCTTGGAGAAGTATGAGAATTTTAACTTTTGGCCTAAATGAGCAGTTGATTACTCAAAAATATATGAGAATATTGCCTTCAGAGCATAAATGCAGGCTGCAGTTTTATAAGCAAATACAATGCATAGACACACACTGACGTTCAACAAAATTGTGCATGAATTTGATGCTAATCTGCAACCGGCACTTAGGGATCAATGTGCAAAATCTATAGCAAGGGGTAGGGAAGTGCCACTCACAAAACAGGAGATTCTGAGTGCAATTCCTATACCCAATGTGCTTGAAGAGCACCCATTTTTTATTGATATAGTAAATGAGATACCAAGCAAATCCCATCAATTCAAAGAGCTCTATGCAAATCTCAGTGATATTGCTTTCAATGAGAGTTTCTTAAAATTGGGCTATGTAAGACGAGAGTACGTTTTGGAAAGCCCATTTATCAAATATAACATCTTACCGTCCTATGTAACAACGGAATTATATTCAAGAGACGTGGTGTTATTAAATATAATTCTAGAAATACGCCTGTTCAATGTCGTATCTATTATGTATTTCACAATAGTTTAATGCATGGCTCAACCCCATGAATGTATCCAGCATCCAAGATTGGCAAAGCTATACTTATTCTGTCATCTCTGATAAAAAAAAGTTGCATGAACACTAGAGTCAATTCATCACCAAATGACACATGTGAGAAACTCGTGCAACCATGTATGGATGCGACTATTAGAAGAAGCATGAGCACTTGACACGCTCGATAGGAACAATAGGTACAACAAGAGCAACATCAAGATACTGCCCCATCGGCAGATCACGGAGAGTAAGATCGGGAACGTGGCAAGCAACAGAGAGAACAACGAGATGTAACAACTATGACAGGCTAACTAGAAGAGGTAACACTCCTAATGCTAAATGAATCGATTATAAGGATGACAGACAGATTCAAAGAAAGACTGCATGTCACCGAGACTTGGCAAGCCTGAATCGAGCATCGTTAAGAATGTCAATATCGGTTTCTCACCAAAGTATTCATACAAATGGCTGGTAAGGAAGCCTACGTTTCTCCCGATCAAGACGAAGATACAAGCTAGGGGACCACTGGGTTTCGCTGGTGTCCAAGATGCGAGTGACAAAAAGGTCTTCATCAAAGGCATCATTGACATCGACTACTAGAGGGAGTAAATTTTTGAAGAACTGACAAAGTCAGTTGTTTTCTAACCTTAACCCCTTACATTACTTCTTACTGTGTTGTTTGTATAATTATATTCTTGATGCACTTAAAACAATGCATAATTTAAGTTGGAGGTGGGATACACTATACTTGACTATATCATAACTACATATTTACAAAAATTTCAAAATTTTTTGTTTCTTTGAAGTAAAAAGTAAAATTAGATGTACTTTACTTTGTATATTTATGAGATTGATTTCGTTATATTGATACTTATATGATAGTAAATTTTATGTAATCTTAATTGAGATTTTAAATCTAACAGTAAGGTATATGGATTCTTAAGATTTGAATGCAGTATACACTCTGAATAATTACACAATGAGGTATGAAAAGTTGATAACAAAGAGAAAACTTAAAAAGAAGATCTATCTTATATATATAAGTAAAAAATAATAAAAATAAAAAAATAAGAGTGAGCATGGTATTGAGGCAAGGATTTTCTACAAGAAAAAGAAAAACAATAAAAAAGAAAACTAAGGGTTCACTAGTTGGGCTCGTATGCCTCGGTAAGCATGCATATTCACACGAATGATATTTATGGACTTTTATTATAGACATAAGCTAAGTAATTGGGTATTAAACCTCAATAAGCAAAAATGTTCAAATGAAAGGCAAGTGTTAAGAAAAAAAGAGAATATGCATATATATATATATATATATATATATATATATATATATATATATATATATATATATAAAGGGTTCCTCTAAGTTTGATTGGGATTTGAGACTTAACAAGACATATATATATGATCATAAGAGTGCATATGAGAGGATAATCGAAGGTAAATCTACGATGCGATTTAAATAATCATGATGGATATATAAAAGTACTAGATTATAAGTGACATATTAAGGTTGACATCTTCATAAATATCTATACATGTATATCTAATTGAGCTTGATATGGAAAAGAATGAAAAGCGAAAAACTAATAACAATATAGGTAGTTAATAATACGATACTAATATTTTTTATTTTCTTTATTTACATTTATCCTTAGTTTTCATTTTATTTATTTGTTTAACTCAAACATTTCTTGATGTTTGTGTATAACATCACTGGAAACCCTCACGAGACAACACTCATCTACTAGGGTAATCTAGGGGTTTAACGGTTTGTTCCATGTGCTAAGTGCAATCGTAATTATGCAAGTGAGTGAGGATTTATTTTTTCTTTTAGTTAAGTCTTTAATTTATTTTCTTTGTTTATAAATTTGCTAGGAACTAGCAAAGTTGGGAGTGTGATTATACTTAAAAATCGTAGTTGTTTTAGTTTATTTATGCAAGCATAATCTAATTTGTTGATTAATACAAGAAAGAAGCATGTCTCAAATATCAGTTCAGAACTGTAATTTTATAGGTCTAATTTTTGATAACTACCTATTGGCTATCAACAGCCATCGACTGTAATTCAACCCAAGAGCTGTTGTCAATATGGCTATCTAAGGGAGGAGCTGTAGATTGATTTTTTTGAAGATTCTTGAGAAAATAAAAAATTTCCTTGTAAATAGAATCCCTAATAAGATTTTGTAAGGCTATAAATAGCCGATATAATTCAGAATTTTGTAATGCTTTTGAGTAGAAAATATTTATTAGAGAGTTTTAGAGATTCAAGATTTACTTTTTGTATTCTTTCATAGAAATCAATAAAAAAAATTCTCTTTTTCTTTATTCATGCCTATGATATGTATGAGTGCCTAATTCTTAAGTTGGTTCAGACGGAATAGCAAACCCTAGTTAATTTACTTGTAAGTGATTTCTATGATTATTGTTTATAATTTCTTTATATAAAATTTATATCTTTCATTCCCTATTATCTTTGAAAGGATTAAAATATAATTTTAAGTTTTTGATGTTTTATTATTTAAGATATATTCGTCGCTTAGTTTTTAATATACTGTAAACTCTGTAAGCACAATGTATACTTAGACTTTGAACGATCCTCAGGAGAATATTCTTGGGTTACTATCATTATACTACTTATTGATTTCTTACTCTTGGGTGTGTACAATTTAGATAGTAGTCATAGAGCTACTACGATACTCATTCTCCATTCATTTGGTATTTTCTTAATTTGTAAAATTTTGTTAAAGAGATCTATCAGCCGCCTTACACCTATCTCTCATAAATCTCTTCACACCTAAATAGGAATCTCATCTGGATAAACAATAATATAAAAATAATGAAATTATTATTTTCTTACTACTAACTCAAGTAACTTGCCTGAGCTGAAGGCTCATTTTAATGTGGTAATAGCACCAAACCCTTTCCATTCTCCTACCATGATTTCATGTGGTAATAGCACCTAATAATATTTTCTCTCATTTTTTCTAGGATAGAAGAGAGATGAATAGAAAATTTTGACTCTTACTTTCTCTAAGTGTCCTCTGACTCTCCTTTGTCTCAAATTTCTTCGTTACTAAACAATGAAAAGAACTTCCTTTCCTTTTTTCTTTTCTTTTATTTCACTTTATCTCAAACCAAAAAGGGCTTTATGGATCAAGAGTATAAGCAATTTCAGAGAAAGTATTAGCAAAGTTTTAGTTATCTCTCTCAGTCATGCAGAAACAAAATCAGAATTCAGAATCTCAATAGGGCTATCCAAGTTAAGCACATAGCTCATAGGATCATCCTTCTTACTAACAGATTGCAATCCATAATTCTCATCTATTAATGTGAGCTAGCCTCATGGCCCGAGATAACCATCTTTATTAACCAAATCTTTATGGGTTGGATTATATTTGTAAAACTACTTACTTCTATCCCATTCCTAATCAATGGAGGGATATGACCTTATCTTAGGACTGGATTGAAAATGTCAACGGAAAAATTCAGTTCACAAGCTGAGGGGGAGAGAGAGAGAGAGAGAGAAATCAAGAACAAAGAATGAGATAAGGAGGAGACTATTGTTCATCAATTAATGAGATAGTTATCGGTGGTCCGATTTGGCTTAAATTTCAGGAGTATTCCCACAACGAGATCTACGCACCCAATAGTTTGGATCATGGTTATGGTCTGTATATAAAGTGTGATCCATTATTTACTTTCTTCAGTTTGTTTCTCAAAATCCTCCACAAAGGTGATGTTTGTTTAGTCAAAAATTGATCTCTTAATGTTGTGATCCTCTAGTATTATCTGGAGAGTGTTGAATTGTATATCCCATTATTTTCATAGTAAAAAGAGGTAAGTGCCACCTGTGATTTATCCATAAGGATTTTCCATGTAAATCCTATATGTTTGTATTGTCTATTGATTTGACCATTCCTGCATATTGTGGTTATTATTATCTCTAACCATACCGGTAATTTATTCAAGCTAATCATATTTTATCACCCCCAACAATTGGTATCAAATCCCTAGTTGCTTGGTTAAAAATTTAAAATGGATAAAATAGAAGAAAAAGGAGCCAGTATGATAAAATTGAATTCCTCAAATTATTCAATTTGGAGCCTAGAATGGCAGATAATTTGTATTGAAAAAAAAAAGTATGAGCCCATTCAAGGTGATGTTGCTAGGTTAGCTAACAAAACTAAAAACAGTGGGATGTGATGTATAGAAAAACTATTGTTTATATCAAACAGTGGGTTGATTAGAGTGTATTCTATCATGTCTGCCAAAAATCCAAAACCGATGTCTTGTGAAAGAAATTAGAATCTATGTATAAAAGGCAAACTACACAAAATAAAGCTTCTTTAAATAGAAGGCTTGTAACTCCAAAATACGGAGATAGAAAAAATGTTACAGAACATCTCAGTGATTTGTAGGGCTTGATGAACCAGTTAATTACCATAAAGATCTTGATGATGAGCTCCAAGTATTGCTATTGCTCAGTTTTTTTGCCTTATAGTTAGGATACTCTAGTTGTATCACTAAGTAATTCGGCACCAAATGGACTGTTACTCATGGATATGGTCAAAGATTGTCTGTTGAATGAAGAAACCAAAAGAAAAAATCAGGTACAATTTCTTCTAATGGTGATGCACTTGTTTCAAAGAGGAAAGAAGCCAAAACCATGACTCTCGTCCTAACATCAGCAGAGATCGATCCGGAGAAAAATCATAATCCAGAAAAAACAACCAGTGCTATCATTGTAATAAATTTAGGCATTGGAAATGAGAATGCATACAGTTCAAATGGGAGCAGAAAAATAATAAAGGTCAAGGAAAGAAGCAGGAACAGAAAGAGACTATTGCAGTTGCAGTTGACATTGATGAATTCATTGTGTCTGATTTCAAGATTATAGACACGAGGGATATTTGTTTGGAAACTAGTACTGAGTACAAGATGGTTCTTAAAGACATCAGACATATTCCTGATATTTGGCTGAATTTGATTTCCATTGGCAAGCTTGATCATGAATGTTTCAATAATCAATTTGAAGAAGGTAAATGGGAATTCATCAAGGGTTCTCTACTGATAGTCAGAGGAAAGAAGTCAAACACATTGTATAAGATGCAAGCAAAGATCGGTAAGGAAGAGGTGAAAACAGCCCAGTCAGACTCTACTGAGCTTTAGCATAAGAGGCTAGGTCACTTGAGTGAGAAAGGGCTCTTAATTCTCGCTAAGAAGAATGTCCTTCTAGATTTCAAAGGTATGTCCTCAAAGCCTTATTCACATTGTTTACATGGAAGAGAACATAGACATGCATTTCATAGTTTTCCTCCATCTAGAAAGAAAAATAATCTTGATTTAATCAATACTGATATATGCAATATGAGTGATAGAACTCTGTGTGGTGTGCTTTATTTTGTTATATTTATTGATGATCATTCCAAAAATTTTTGGGTTTTTTCTTTGAAATCCAATGACAGGTGCTAAATATCTGTAAGCATTTCCATATCAAAATTGAAAGAGAAAAGGAAAGACAATTGAAATGTGCAAAGTCAAACAATGATGGTGAGTATAGAGGGCCATTTGAAAAATATTGTAGTACTTATGATATCAGGCTTTAGAAGTCAGTTCTAAATACTCATAAACAACATGGTGTAGGAGAAACAATGAACAGAATGATTGTGGAAAGGATCATATATATATATATATATATATATATATATATATATATATATATATATATATATATATATATATATATATATATATATATATATATTGTCTCATGACAAGTTACCAAAATCATTTTGCGGGAGAAAGTGAGAACTGCAATTGACTTAATCAATATTGCTCCTCCAGTTTCTTTGAATGGTGATGTTCCAGAGTGAGTTTGGATAGGAAAAAATGTTTCTTACAAGCATTAAAGAGTGTTCAGCTACAAAGAATTTATTCTTGTTCCTAGAGATGAGAGATCCAAGCTTGATAGTATCTTCTTGGATTATACACATGAAGAGTTTGGATATAGATTATGGGTTTTAGAAAACAAAAAGATAATCCAAAGTAGAGTTGTTACCTTCTTCGAAGATCAAATAGTTACTTATAATAAGAAAACTGAGAAATCTATATCCTTAGTTGATGCTCTAGTTAATTTAGATCCAATTCCTCCACTAGTGTTAGATGATAATCATTAAGATCGATAAGAAATTGGTATTCTTGTAGGTGATATGCAAGCAAAAGAGCAAGTACAACAGTCACCAGCAGCACCACTAGTAGAGCCTTAAGAAGATCAGATAGAGAATGCAGAGTTTCCACGAGATATACTCCTAATGAGTATTTTTTGCTTTCAGATGGGAGAATGCTAGAAGACAACCTTGAGTCTATGTCTCATGAGAAGAAAGAAAAATGGCTTTTAGCTATGTAAGAAGAAATGAAATCCCTACAAAAGAATAACACTTATGATTTGGTGAAACTGCGTAAAGCAAGAAAGCATTGAAAAACAAGCAGGTATGTAGACTGAAGTTAGACTCCTCCATGTTGAATCACGGTTACAACGACCAATTCTAACCATTATATATTCATTAAGAGATTTTCTGATGATGATTTTATTATCCTCTTGTTTTATGTTGATAATATGCTTATTGTTGGTCATGATACTAATAAAATTGATAAGAAAGGGCTAAGCAAGTATTTTGCAATGAAAGACTAAGGATCAGCAAACCAAACTTTTGTGATAGGCAGAATGGAGGGCTTTGGTTATCACAAGAAAAGTATATTGAAATGGTTTTTGAAAGGTTTGGCAAGAGTATAGCTAAAGCAGTCAACTTCCAACTTGCAGATTATTTCAAACTTAGTTCCAAATAAGTGAGAAAGAAAAAGAAAAAGAAAATGAAGAATATGCCTTATGCATCTGAAGTTGGTAGCTTGGCGTATGTTATGGTATGCACAAGGCCAAGAATCGCTCATGCAGTTGATGTTTTTAGTCGATTTCTCTCTAACTGAGCAAAGAACATTGGGCTGCTGTGAAGTGGATCCCTATTCATCTCCCCCTGCCCCATTTTTGAGCCCTCTATGTTGTTTACTGGATCCATACACACCTCGTCATCTTGGCGAGTCTGAATCCAAATATGTGACCTAGTAGGCGCACTTCACCTATATTACATCTTATAAAAAAAGAATGGGAGACTAGGCATTGCTTGGTCCTGGGGATCATTGCGTCATGAGCCTGTGCTAGTTTATCCAAGCTGATTCTCTTTTTGACATTCAACTTTTATCCCAGCAGATTCAGATATCTCAAAGACACTTCAAGTTTGTGTTTGTGTTATGGCAATGGTGAACCTAAGTTAGATGGCTATACAGATGCTGATATAGTTGGTGATATTGATTGAAAATCTACCTCCAGATATATAATGACTTTTGCAGGGGGAGCAGTGTCATAGTAGTCCAAATTTCCATATAGTACACTGCAATAGTTGAAGCTTGCAAGAACATTTTATGGTTAAAAAGATTTCTAAAGAAGCTGGGCTAAAGTAAAAGAAGTATATTGTCTACTGCGACAGTTATAATATCATCCATCTTAACAAGAATCCAGGACTTCATTTGAAATTTAAGCATATTGATGTTTGATATCATTGGATTCGTGATGTGTTGGAGATCAAGTTATTACATTTCAAGAAAACCTATATTGATAAGAACAGATCGGATATGATGACTAAAACATTGCCTAGAGAGAAGCTAATTTTTTGCAGAAAACCCGCAGCATTAGCAAAATCCTCTTTATGAGTTAGGAGGGGGAGATTGTTTGGGTGGGCTAGCCTCATGAAGAGTTAACTATTTTTGGTAACAAAACCCTTATGGTTTGGATAATATTTTTAAACTATCTAGTTTTATCCCTTCCATAACCTATGGAGGGATATGACCTCATCTTGAGATTGGATTGAAAATGTGAAGGGAAAAATTTACTTCACATGCTGAAAGAAAAAAAAAAAGAGAGAGCAGAGGTTGAGAGAAAGAGAATAGGCTATTGTTCATCTGTTGGGCAATTATCTATGGTCTGAATTGGCTCAAATTTCGGGATCATGTTTTCAGTAATGAGATCTATGCATCCAACAGTTTGAATAATGGTTTTAGTCTCTGTATAAGGTATGATCCATCCTTTACTCTTCTGGTATTTGTCAATATCCACCTCAAATGTGATGCTTGTTTAGCCGAGAATTGATCACTTGATATTGTGATCCTCTAGTATTATCTAAAAAGCGTAGAATTTTATATCCCATTATTTTCATATAGTGGAAGAAGACAAGTGTCATCCGTGGTTTTTCCTGTAAGGATTTTCCCATAAATTCCATGTGTTTGCATTGTCTATTGATTTATTGCATCTTATAGTTATTGTTCGCTACTAATGTTATCTGTAATTTGTTCAAGGTAATCCTATTTTATCACCCCCAAAATCATCCAACTGTAAACTGTCTCCATTCTCATTATTGAATAGTAGCACATTCTCCATATAAGAATGATGGGAGTGATAAAATGAGATTTGTTTGAATAAATTACCCATAAGATCAGTAACTAATAACAACCACAAGATGCAATAATGATTAAATAAATAAACAACGCAAACACATGGGACTTACGCATAAAACCCTATGGTAAAAAACCACATATGGCACTTTTCTTTTTCCACTATATGAAATACTGGGATATATAATTTTACCGTCTCTAGATAATACTAGAGGATCGCAACATTAAAAAATATGTTCTTGGCTAAACACGTGCATCTTCGGAGTGGATTTTGAGAAAAATAAGAGAGTAAAAGAATGGCTCACACATTGTACAGGGACCAAAAATATAATCCAAACTATTGAATGCATGGATCTCGCTGCCGAAATTCGCTCCTGCAATTTGAGCCAAATCGAACCACCAATGGCGGCCCAATCAATTGATGAATAATGGCCTCCTCTCCTTCACTCAACCTCTGCTCCCTGTTTTTTTTTTCATCTCCATTTTACATGACTGTAAAATGAATTTCCATCTACACTTTTAATCCAATCTTCAAGATAAGGTCATATCCCTCTTTAGATTAGGGAAATGATAGGAGTAGATTATTCTAAAAATATTATCGAAACCATAAAAATTTGGTTAACAAAGGTGACTGTCTCTTCATGTTGCAGACCCACCTAACAATCTCCTCCTCTAGACTCATGAAGAGGGCTCTGCTAATCCTGCTAATTTTCTACAAAAATTAGCTTCTCTCTAGGCATGCTTTAGTCATCATATCTGATCCATTCTTATCGGTATGGATCTTTAATAGATATAATAACTTTATCTCCAACACATCACAAATCCAATGATAAATAACATTAATGTGCTAAGATTTTGAATGAAATCCTAGATTCTCTCTAAAATGGATGGATCTCTGTCATAGTAAAAAATATATTTCTCTTGCTTCAAGCCCAACTTTTTCAGAAATCTTTTTAACCACAAAATTTCCTTGCAAACTTCAACTGCTTCAATGTACACTGCCTCTATGGTTGATAAAGCAATACATTTTTTTGCAATTGGACTGCTATTATACTGCTCCCCAGCAAAAGTCATCATAAGTCTGAAAGTAGATTTTTTGGAATCAATATCACCAGCCATATCTTCATCTATGTACCTATCTAACTTAGGTTTACCATTATCATAACACAAACACAAACTTGAAGTACCTCTAAGATATCTAAATATCCACTTCACTGCAGCCCAGTGTTGTTTACCCAGATTGAGAGAAATAGACTAAAAAAACTAACTATATGAGCAATATATGGCCTCGTGCAAACCATAGCATATATCAAGCTACCATCTATAGATGCATAAGGCACATTCTTCATTTTTTTTCTTCTCCCTTCTCACTTGGAGGACATTGTTTAGGATTAAGCTTATAATGACCTGCAAGTGGAGAGCAGACTGTTTTTGCCATACTTCTGCCAAATCTTTCCAAAATATTTTCAATAAAGTTTTCTTGTGACAACCAAAACCTTCTATTTCTGCCTGTCATGAAAAAATTCCATTCCAAAAATTTGCTTTTCCCGTCTTAAGTCTTTCATTACAAAACACTTACCGAGCTCTCTCTTTAACATATCCATATCAAAAGACAGGTGCTAAATATCTGTAAGCATTTCCATAACAAAATTGAAAGAGAAACGGAAAGACAATTGAAATGTGCAAAATCAAACAATGATGGTGAGTATAGAGGGCCATTTGAAAAATATTGTAGTACTTATGATATCAGGTTTTAGAAGCCAATTCTAAATACTCATAAACAGCATGGTGTAGGAGAAACAGAAACAATGAACTGAATGATTGTGGAAAGGATCATATATATATACATATACATATATATATATATACATATACATATATATATATATATATATATATATATATATATATATATATATATATATATATATATATATATATATTGTCTCATGCCAAGTTAATTTTGCAGAAGGAAGTGAGAACTGCCATTGACTTAATCAATATTTCTTCTCCAGTTTCTTTGAATGGTGATGTTTCAGAGCAAGTTTGGATAGGAAAAAATGTTTCTTACAAGCATTAAAGAGTGTTCGGCTACAAAGAATTTATTCATGTTCCTAGAGATGAGAGATCCAAGCTTGATAGTAAAGTAAATAGTGTATCTTCTTGGATTATACACATGAAGAGTTTGGATATAGATTATGGGTTTTAGAAAACAAAAAGATAATCCAAAGTAGTGTTGTTACCTTCTTCGAAGTACAAATAGTTACTGATAATAAGAAAATTGAGAAATCTATATCCTTAGTAGATGCTCTAGTTAATTTTGATCCAATTCCTCCACTAATGTTAGATGATAGCCATTAAGATCAATAACAAATTGGTATTCCTGTTGGTGATATGCAAGCAGAAGAGCAGGTACATCAGTCACCAGCAGAACCACCAGTAGAGCCTTAAGAAGATCAGATCGAGAACGCAGAGTTTCCACAAGATATTCTCCTAATGAGTACTTTTTTCTTATAGATGGGAGAATGCTAGAAGACAACCTTGAGTCTCTGACTCATGAGAAGAAAGAAAAATGACTTTTAGCTATGTAAGAAGAAATGAAGTCCCTACAAAAGAATAACACTTATGATTTGGTGAAACTGCCGTAAAGCAAGAAAGCATTGAAAAACAAGCAGGTATGTAGACTGAAGTGCGACTCCATGTTGAATCACGGTTACAACAAGACCAATTCTAACCATTATATATTCATTAAGAAATTTTCTGATGATGATTTTATTATCCTCTTGTTTTATGTTGATAATATGTTTATTGTTGGTCATGATGCTAATAAAATTGATACGTTTAAGAAAGGGCTCGTCAAGTATTTTGCAATGAAAGACTTAGGATAAACAAACCAAATTTTTGGTATGAAAATTTCTCGTGATAGGCAGAATGGAAGGCTTTGGTTGTCACAAAAAAAGTATATTGAAAAGTTTTTTGAAAGGTTTGGCAAGAGTATAGGTAAAGCAGTCAGCTTCCAACTTGCAAGTTGTTTCAAACTTAGTTCCAACCAAGTGACAAAGAAAAAGAAAAAAAATGTAGAATATGCCTTATGCATCTATAGTTGGTAGCTTGGTGTATATTATTGTACGCACAAGGCGATGTATAGCTCATGCAGTTGATGTTTTTAGTCGATTTCTCTCTAATCTGAGTAAAGAACATTGAGCTGTTGTGAAGTGGATCCTCATCTCCCCCTGTCCCATTTTTGAGCCCTCTATGTTGTTTACCGGATCCATACACACCTCGTCATCCTGGCGAGTCTAAATCCAAAGATGTGACCTAGTAGGTGCACTTCACCTATCTTACGTCTTATAAAAAAAGAACGAGAGATTAGGCATCGCTTGCTCCTGGGGATCATTGCGTCGTGAGCCTGTACTAGTTTATCCAAGCTGATTCTCTTTTTGACATTCAACTTTTATCCCAGCAGATTCAAATATCTAAAAGACACTTCAAGTTTGTGTTTGTGTTATGGCAATGGTGAACCTAAGTTAGATGGCTATACAGATGCTGATATAGTTGGTGATATTGATTGAAAATCCACCTCCAGATATATAATGACTTTTGCAGGGGGAGCAGTGTCATAGTAGTCCAAATTGTCATAGAGTACACTGCAATAGTTGATGCTTGCAAGAACATTTTATGGTTAAAAAGATTTCTAAAGGAGCTGGGCTAAAGTAAAAGAAGTATATTGTCTATTGCGACGGTTATAATATCATCCATCTTAACAAGAATCCAGGACTTCATTTGAAATTTAAGCCCATTGATGTTTGATATCATTGGATTCGTGATGTGTTGGAGATAAAGTATTACATTTCAAGAAAATCTATATTGATAAGAACAGATCGGATATGATGACTAAAACATTGCCTAGAGAGAAGCTAAACTTTTGCAGAAAATTAGCAGCATTAGCAGAATCCTCTTTATGAGTTAGGATGGGGAGATTGTTTGGGTGGGCTGGCCTCATGAAGAATTAACTATTTTTGGTAACAAAACCCTTATGGTTTGGATAATATTTTTAAACTATCTAGTTTTATCCCTTCCATAATCTATGGAGTGATATGACCTCATCTTCAGATTGGATTGAAAATGTGAAGGGAAAAATTTACTTCACATGCTGAAAGAAAAAGAGAGAGAGAGCAGAGGTTGAGAGGAAGAGAATAGGCTATTGTTTATCTGTTGGGCAATTATCAATGGTCTGAATTGGCTCAAATTTCGGGATCATGTTTCCAGTAACGAGATCTATGCATCCAACAGTTTGAATAATGGTTTTAGTCTCTGTATAAGGTATGATCCATCCTTTACTCTTCTGGTATTTGTCAATATCCACCTCAAAAGTGATGCTTGTTTAGCCGAGAATTGATCATTTGATATTGTGATCCTCTAGTGTTATCTAAAAAGCGTAGAATTTTATATCCCATTATTTTCATATAGTGGAAGAAGGCAAGTGTCATTCGTGGTTTTTCCTGTAAGGATTTTCCCATAAATTCCATGTGTTTGCATTGTCTATTGATTTATTGCATCTTATAGTTATTGTTCGCTACTAATGTTATCTGTAATTTGTTCAAGGTAATCCTATTTTATCACCCCCAACATCATCCAACTGTAAACTGTCTCCATTCTCATTATTGAATAGTAGCACATTCTCCATATAAGAATGATGGGAGTGATAAAATGAGATTAGTTTGAATAATTTACTGGTAAGATCAGTAACTAATAACAACCACAAGATGCAATAATGATTAAATCAATAAACAACGCAAACACATGGGACTTACGCATAAAACCCTATGGTAAAAAACCACAGATGGCACTTTTTTTTTTCTACTATATGAAATATTAGGATAAATAATTTTACCCTCTCTAGATAATACTAGAGGATCACAACATTAAGAAATCTGTTCTTGGCTAAACAAGTACATCTTCGGAGTGGATTTTGAGAAAAATAAGAGAGTAAAAGAATGGCTCACACATTGTACAGGGACCAAAAATATAATCCAAACTGTTGAATGCATAGATCTCGCTGCCGAAATGAGCTCCTGAAATTTGAGCCAAAGCGAACCACCAATGGCGGCGCAACCAATTGATGAATAATGTCCTCCTCTCCTTCACTCAACCTCTGCTCCCTGTTTTTTTTTTCATCTCCATTTTACATGACTGTAAAATGAATTTCCATCTACACTTTTATTCCAATCTTCAAGATAAGGTCATATCCCTCTTTAGATTAGGGAAATGATAGGAGTAGATTATTCTAAAAATATTATCGAAACCATAAAAATTTGGTTAACAAAGGTGATTGCCTCTTCATGTGGCAGGCCCACCTAACAATCTCCTCCTCTAGACTCGTGAAGAGGGCTCTGCTAATCCTGCTAATTTTCTGCAAAAAATTAGCTTCTCTCTAGGCATGCATTAGTCATCATATCTGATCCGGTCTTATCGGTATGGATCTTCATTAGATATAATAACTTTATCTCCAATACATCACAAATCCAATGATATATAACAATAATATGCTTAGATTTCGAATGAAGTCCTAAATTCTTTCTAAAATGGATGGAACTCTGTCATAGTAACAAATATATTTCTCTAGCTTCAAGCCCAACTTTTTCAGAAATCTTTTTAACCAAAAAATTTCCTTGCAAACTTCAACTGCTTCAATGTACACTGCCTCTATGGTTGATAAAGCAATACATTTTTTTTGCAATTGGACTGCTATTATACTGCTCCCCAACAAAAGTCATCATAAGTCTGAAAGTAGATTTTCTGGAATCAATATCACCAGCCATATCTTCATCTATGTACCTATCTAACTTAGGTTTACCATTATCATAACACAAACACAAACTTGAAGTACCTCTAAGATATCTAAATATCCAATTCATTGCAGCCTAGTGTTGTTTACCCGGATTGAGAGAAACAGACTAAAAAAGCTAACTATATGAGCAATATATGGCCTCGTGCAAACCATAGCATATATCAAGCTACCATCTATAGATGCATAAGGCACATTCTTCCTTTTTTTTCTTCTCCCTTCTCACTTGGAGGACATTGTTTAGGATTAAGCTTATAATGACCTGCAAGTGGAGAGCAGACTGTTTTTGCCATACTTCTGCCAAATCTTTCCAAAATATTTTCAATAAAGTTTTCTTGTGACAACCAAAACCTTCTATTTCTGCCTGTCATGAAAAATTTTCATACCAAAAATTTGCTTTTCCCGTCTTAAGTCTTTCATTGCAAAAGACTTACCGAGCTCTCTATTTAACATATGCATATCAAAAGACAGGTGCTAAATATCTGTAAGCATTTCCATAACAAAATTGAAAGAGAAACGGAAAGAAAATTGAAATGTGCAAAATCAAACAATGATGGTGAGTATAGAGGGCCATTTGAAAAATATTGTAGTACTTATGATATCAGGTTTTAGAAGCCAATTCTAAATACTCATAAACAGCATGGTGTAGGAGAAACAGAAACAATGAACAGAATGATTGTGGAAAGGATCATATATATATATATATATATATATATATATATATATATATATATATATATATATATATATATATTGTTTCTTGCCAAGTTAATTTTGCGGGAGGAAGTGACAACTGCAATTGAGTTAATCAATATTTCTTCTCCAGTTTCTTTGAATGGTGATGTTTCAGAGCAAGTTTGGATAGGAAAAAATGTTTCTTACAAGCATTAAAGAGTGTTCGGCTACAAAGAATTTATTCATGTTCCTAGAGATGAGCGATCCAAGCTTGATAGTAAAGTAAATAGCGTATCTTCTTGGATTATACACATGAGGAGTTTGGATATAGATTATGGGTTTTAGAAAACAAAAAGATAATCCAAAGTAGAGATGTTACCTTCTTCGAAGTACAAATAGTTACTGATAATAAGAAAACTGAGAAATCTATATCCTTAGTAGATGCTCTAGTTAATTTTGATCCAATTCCTCCACTAATGTTAGATGATAGCCATTAAGATCGATAACAAATTGGTATTCCTGTAGATGATATGGAAGCAGAAGAGCAGGTACATCAGTCACCAGCGGAACCACCAGTAGATTCTTAAGATCAGATAGAGAACGCAGAGTTTCCACAAGATATTCTCCTAATGAGTATTTTTTGCTTATAGATGGGAGAATGCTAGAAGACAACCTTGAGTCTATGACTCATGAGAAGAAAGAAAAATGACTTTTAGCTATGTAAGAAGAAATGAAGTCCCTACAAAAGAATAACACTTATGATTTGGTGAAACTGCCGTAAAGAAAGAAAGCATTCATAAACAAGGAGGTATGTAGACTGAAGTTCGACTCCATGTTGAATCACGGTTACAACAAGACCAATTCTAACCATTATATATTCATTAAGAAATTTTCTGATGATGATTTCATTATACTCTTGTTTTATGTTGATAATATGCTTATTGTTGGTCATGATGCTAATAAAATTGATATGTTAAAGAAAGGGCTCATCAAGTATTTTGCAATGAAA
The DNA here is from genome assembly GCA_036321105.1 of Dracaena cambodiana. Lineage (NCBI taxonomy): Eukaryota > Viridiplantae > Streptophyta > Magnoliopsida > Asparagales > Asparagaceae > Dracaena > Dracaena cambodiana. Next base: position 11,758,484 of record JAYEPQ010000001.1, on the reverse strand, counting down.
GACTTAGGATCAGCAAACCAAATTTTTGGTATGAAAATTTCTCGTGATAGGCAGAATGGAAGGCTTTGTTTGTCACAAGAAAAGTATATTGAAAAGGTTATTGAAAGTTTTGGCATGAGTATAGCTAAAGCAGTCGGCTTCCAACTTGCAAGTTATTTCAAACTTAGTTCCAACCAAGTGACAAAGAAAAAGAAAAAAAATGTAGAATATGCCTTATGCATCTGTAGTTGGTAGCTTGGTGTATATTATGGTATGCACAAGGCCAAGTATAGCTCATGCAGTTGATGTTTTTAGTCTATTTCTCTCTAATCTGAGTAAAGAACATTGAGTTGTTGTGAAGTGGATCCCTCTTCATCTCCCCCCTGCCCCGTTTTTGAGCCCTCTATGTTGTTTACTGAATCCATACACACCTCGTCATCCTGACGAGTCTGAATCCAAAGATGTGACCTAGTAGGCGCACTTCACCTATCTTACATCTTATAAAAAAATGAACGAGAGATTAGGCATCGCTTGCTCCTGGGGATCATTGCGTCATGAGCCTGTGCTAGTTTATCCAAGCTGATTCTCTTTTTGACATTCAACTTTTATCCCAGCAGATTCAGATATCTCCAAGATAGTTTGTGTTTTTGTTATGGCAATGGTGAACCTAAGTTAGATGGCTATACAGATGTTGATATAGTTGGTAATATTGATTGAAAATCTAGCTCCGGATATATAATGACTTTTGCAGGGGGAGCAGTGTCATAGTAGTCCAAATTGTCATAGAGTACACTGCAATAGTTGAAGCTTGTAAGAACATTTTATGGTCAAAAACATTTCTAATGAAGCTAGGCTAAAGTAAAAGAAGAATATTGTCTACCGCGACAATTAGAATATCATCCATCTTAACAAGAATCCGGGACTTCATTTGAAATTTAAGTATTGATGTTAGATATCATTGGATTCGTGATGTGTTGGAGATAAAGTAATTACATTTCAAGAAAATCTATATTGATAAGAACAGATCGGATATGATGACTAAAACATTGCCTAGAGAGAAGCTAAATTTTTGCAGAAAATCAGCAGCGTTAGTAGAATCCTCTTTATGAGTTAGGAGGGGGAGATTGTTTGGGTGGGCTAGCCTCATGAAGAGTTAACTATTTTTGGTAACTAAACCTTTATGGTTTGAATAATATTTTTAAAACTACCTACTTTTATCCCTTCCTTAACCTATGGAGGGATATGACCTCATATTGAGATTGGATTGAAAATGTGAAGGGAAAAATTCACTTCATAGGCTGAAAGAAAAAATAAAAAAAAAAAGAGAGAGCAGAGGTTGAGGGAAAGGGAAGAGGCTATTGTTCATCTGTTGGGCAATTATCTATGGTCTGATTTGGCTCAAATTTCAAGAGCATGTTTCCAGTAAGGAGATCTATGCTTCCAACAGTTTGAATAATGGTTTCAGTCTCCGTATAAGGTGTGATCCATTCTTTACTCTTTTTGGTATTTGTCAATATCCACCTCAAAAGTGATGCTTGTTTAGCTGAGAATTGATCACTTGATACTGTGATCCTCTAGTATTATCTAAAAAGCGTAGAATTTTATATCCCATTTTTTCAAATAGTGGAAGAAGGCAAGTGTCATCATGGTTTTCCTGTAAGGATTTTCCCATAAATCTCATGTGTTTGCATTGTCTATATATTTATTGCATCTTATAGTTATTGTTTGCTACTAATGTTATCTATAATTTGTTCAAGGTAATCCTATTTTATCACCCCCAACATCATCCAACTGTAAACAGTCTCCATTCTCATTATTGAATAGTAGCACATTCTCCATATAAGAATGATGGGAGTGATAAAATGAGATTAGTTTGAATAAATTACCAATAAGATTAGTAACTAATAACAACCACAAGATGCAATAATGATTAAATCAATAAACCACGCAAACACATGGGATTTACGTATAAAACCCTATGAGAAAAAACCACAGATGGCACTTGTCTTTTTCCACTATATGAAATACTGGGATATATAATTTTACCCTCTCTAGATAATACTAGAGAATCACAACATTAAGAAATCTGTTCTTGGCTAAACAAGTACATCTTCGAGCTGGATTTTGAGAAAAGTAAGAGAGTAAAAGAATGGATCACACCTTATACAGGGACCAAAAATATAATCCAAACTGTTGAATGCATAGATCTTGCTGTCGAGATTTGCTCTTGAAATTTGAGCCAAATCGAACCACCAATGACGGCCCGATCAATCGATGAATAATGGCCTCCTCTCCTTCTCTCAACCTCTGCTCCCTGTTTTTTTTTCTTCTCCATTTTACATGACTGTAAAATGAATTTCCATCTAAACTTTTAATCCAATTTTCAAGATAAGATCATGTCCCTCTTTAGATTAGGGAAATGATAGGAGTAGATTATTCTAAAAATATTATCCAAACCATAAAGATTTAGTTAACAAAGATGATTGTCTCTTCATGAGGCAGGCCCACCAAAAAATCTCTACTCTAGACTCATGAAGAGGGCTCTGCTAATCCTGCTAATTTTCTGCAAAAAATTAGCTTCCCTCTAGGCATGCTTTAGTCATCTTTTCTCTAGGCATGCTTTAGTCATCTTTTCTGATCCGTTCTTATCGGTATGGATCTTCGTTAGATATAATAACTTTATCTCCAACACATCACAAATCCAATGATATATAACATTAATGTGCGTAGATTTCAAATGAAGTCCTAGATTCTTTCAAAAATGGATGGAACTCTATCATAGTAAAAAAATATATTTCTCTTGCTTCAAGACCAACTTATTCAGAAATCTTTTTAACCACAAAATTTCCTTGCAAACTTCAACTGCTACAATGTACACTGCCTCTATGGTTGATAAAGCAACACATTTTTTTGCAATTGGACTGCCAAGATACTGCTCCCCCAGCAAAAGTCATCATAAGTCTAGAAGTAGATTTTCTGGAATCAATATCACCAGGCATATATTCATCTATGTACCTATCTAGCTTAGATTTACCATTGTCATAACACAAACACAAACTTGAAGTGCCTCTAAGATATCTAAATATCCACTTCACTGCGGCCCAGTGTTGTTTAACCAGATTGAGAGAAACAGTCTAAAAAAACTAACTGCATGAGCGATATATGGCCTCATGCAACCATAGCATATATCAAGCTACCACCTACAGATGCATAAGGCACATTCTTCATTTTTTTTCTACTCCCTTCTCACTTGGAGGACATTGTTTAGGACTAAGCTTGTAATGACTTCCAAGTGGAGAGCAGACCATTTTTTCCGTACTTCTGCCAAACCTTTCCAAAATATTTTCAATAAAGTTTTCTTGTGACAACCAAAACCTTCTATTCTGCCTGTCATGAAAAATCTTCATACCAAAAATTTGCTTTTCCCGTCTTAAGTCTTTCATCGTAAAAGACTTACCAAGCTCTCTCTTTAACATATTAATTTTACTAGCATCATGACCAACAATCAACATGCTATCAATATAAAGCAAGAGACTAGTAAAATCATCAAAAAAAATTTTACTAAATACACAATTGTCAGAATTGGTCCTATTGTAACCATGATTCGACATGAAGAAGTCAATCTTTTTGTACCACAATCTTGATGCCTGCTTGAGACCATACAATCTCTTTTACAATATACATACAAGGTTTTCTTTATCATTTTCTCTGAACCATTATGGTTGTTCCATATATATCTCTTTGTTCAAATCATAATGGAGGAATGTCGTTTTACGTCAAGTTGTTCAATTTTCATATTCAACCTGGCAGGGAAGTCAAGAACAACTCTAATAGAAGACATATTTATAAAAGGTGAGAATATCTCATCAAAATATACACATTTCTTCTGACAAAATCCTATCATAGCCAGCCTTGTTGTGTACCTTGGTTGTGAGCTCGTCTCCTGAGCTTTCAATCTATATATCCATTCACTTTTCAATACTTTCTTGCCTTTTGGTAGTTTCACCAAATCATAAATATGATACTCTTGCAGGAATTTTATTTCATCTTGTATAACTGAAAGACATTCTTCTTTTTTCTCATGAGATACGACCTCATGGTAGTCTTCTGACTCTTCCCCATTAGTAAACAATAAATACTCACTGGAAGGATATCTAGTAGTGGCTCTTGCACTCTCTATCTAATCTTCTTAGATGGGGCTTTGTTGGTATTACTCATGGTGTCTGTTGTATCTACTCTTCTACTTGCATATCACCTACAGAAAAATCAATCTGCTCTAGATCTTGATGTTCTTCATCTTATACTGGTGGAGACATTGGATCCAAATCAACTAGAGCATTAACTGAGCATGTAGACTGTTCAGTTTTCTCAATATCATTAACTGTCTGACCTTCGAAAAATGTTAGATATCTACTTTGGATAACCTTTCTATTTTCTGGATCCAACAATCTGTATCCAAACTCTTCATGTGCATAACCCTACAAAATACACTCTTTTACTTTACTATCAAGTTTGGATCTCTCATCTCTAGAAACATGAACAAATACTCTGTAGCCAAACACCTTAAATGTTGTAAGAAACATCTTTTCTTGTCCAAACTTTCTCTGGAATGTCACCATCCAAAGGAACTGAAGGAGAAAGATTGATTAAGTCAACTACAGTTCTCATCGCCTCGCCCCAAAATGATTTTGGTAACTTGGTGTAGAACAATATACATATGATCCTTTCTACAATTGTTTTATTCACTCTCTATAACACCATTCTGTTGAGGAATCTTTGGAACTGTCTTCTTAAGCTTGATACTATGGACACTGCAATATTTTTCGAATGGCCCTCTATTTTCACCACCATTGTCTGACCTTACACATTTCAATTGTCTTCCCATTTCTCTTTCAATTTGACCTAGAAATGCTTAAAGACATCTAACACCTAGTATTTAGATTTAAAAGAAAAAACCCAAACTTTTCTGGGTTGATCATCAATAAATGTAAAAATATAAAGTGCACCATGTAAAGTTTTGTCACTCATACTGCATACATCTGTATGGATTAAATCAAGAATATTTTTCTTCTAGATGGAGGAAAACTATGAAATGCATGTCTATGTTCCTTTCCATATAGACAATGTGAGCAAGATTTTAGAGATGTACTTTTCACATCTAGAACATTCTTCTTAGCAAGATTTAAGAGTCTGTTCTTACTCATGTGGTCTAGGCTCTTATGCCAAAGCCCAGTAGAGTCAGAATGAACTGCATTCACCTTTCATTTACCAAGCTTTACTTACATCACATATATGCAATGTGTTGTCTTTCCCCTAGCTATCACGAGAGAACCCTTGGTGAGTTTCATTTACCTTTACCAAATTGATTACTGAAACCTTCATCATCAAGCTTGCCAGTAAAGATCAAATTCAGCCAAATATTAAGAATATGTCTGATGCCTCGGAGAATCAATCTGTATCCAGTACTATAATCTTGGATGCACCATCATTTCAAATGCCTATAATCTTAGATGCACCATCATTTCCAATCCGTACATAGCCAAAGTCACCGCTAATGTAAGATGTGAAAAAATCTGTGCATGAAGTAGCATGGTATGAACCACCCAAATATGATCAAAGAAAAATGTGATGTCCTATTGTTTCTACTTTTTTATTTTTTATTTTTTTTACAGAACCAAAGACCCAAAACACAGAAGAGGAGAGAAAATGGGTGAAGAACTCACCTTAGCTGATTTGGCAGTTTTTGTCGCCAATTAGAGGCAGAAACAGAGAGATTATCTTTCTGTTTTCTGCTACGCAACTCTAAACCTCTTCTAATCCATTTTGCTTTTCTGTATTTGCACTTCTAAGTCCCTACACACTCAATACACATTGTTAGCATGTAAAATATAAGAAAAAGAAAAAAACCACCGTCGATCTCCAACAATGGCCCCAAAAACTTGATGTGAATAATCTATTGCAAATGTACAGTGTCCGTTGTAGTTCTTTAAAGGTCGTTCCCATAAGAATCAAGAGTGCTTTACTATCTTACTAATTTTTTAGTTCTATCAAGTTACCTATGAGATTCAAGATTAAAAAAGATTAGTTTTAAGTTCCTAAAATTAGCCTAGGATTCTGAATCTATTAGAATAATAGCTTAATAATGAATTACATCTTTCTTCCTAACTTTTTAATCATGCACAATCAACTAACATGTTAAAAAGTTGATCTTTTTAATTTGATTTTAATTAAGAGCCCCTTAGTATGACTTAACAATGATGTGCAAGCATAAATCACCAAACTTAAGATCTTTCTTAAAAATAAATTATATCTAGTAGATAGTCGTATAAATAAAAGTATAGAAATAAACTTCAAACTCTAATCTAAGCATAGGTTATCAAAACCTCAAACTCAAGCTTAACCTATCAATGATATTGGATTTATAAATTTATTCTCTTCAATCTACTTATAGGAAAATCTTGCTAATAATTCTTTAAATGAAAATAAAGAGTATGAATTCAAAATATTATCTAAGCATAGATTATAAAAATATGAATTAAGCATAATGTATCAAAAAATATGAGTTATGAAGTCCTATCTTTATTTTATTTATAGAAAAAACATGTCTTTATTTAAGTTTAGGAAGAAGATAAGAAAAATTCATGTTAGATCCATAAAACTAATTTCTTCTATATCCTTGGGCTAATGCAAATTAGTTACTCATAGTACTAATTATCAAAAACCTATATTTATTTATGAAAGCAATGAAAATATTAATTATCTAGAAAGCAAAATAAATCAAAACTAGAAAGCAAGTAAAAGAAAATTACCTAAGAAACAATGGTGAATAGTAAAGGGTCACCTCTAGAGTTCGGTATTGCGGTCGTCATCCCTTCGGTAAAACCCTAATCGTTGTTTAATCAAAAGTGTATCTAAAATTACATAAAAATCTAATTTTTAAGGATACAGCCAATATATAGGCCTCAGAGTACCAAACCCTAATCTGACTATAACTGAATAGCTACAAAGTTATATCAAAGACCTTGTAAAATTTTCAGCAATTTCGAGCCCCACATTGCTGCCAAATGACGGCTATTGCCACTAATTGGCTGCAAAACAGTGCCTGATGGGCTTCAGTTTTCTTTTGCATAAAGTTCAAGTCTTGTGAGTTTGATTTGCATGACTGTATTTAATTTTAGTTCTCTACAGCTCCATGCTTGGTTTCTTAATCTGTCTCTAAGTTTATACCATTTTCTTGTAAGAATAGGTCTAGTCTAAAAAACATATTAAAAATTACCGAGCAGCTATTTATATACAAAAAAGATAATATGGAGGCTATAAATATGCAATATATGGAACTCATCATCACCTTCTCATAGTTACCATAATAATTATCATTCTTCACTTTCATCTTACAAATTAGATTGCACTCAAATAAATTATCACCAGCCATATCCTATCGTGGCTCATATTCCACACTGGTGATTTGATGAAAAAACACATTAGATGTAACACTAAAAGTGTCGGAAACCTTCAAGGAAGATCATAATAAAAATTCTTTAAGAACTACACAATCTACCAACATATATACTTCCGACCATCTTTATCCAGCATCCTTTCACCATCTTCACTCCGTTGAAGTTATTGTCTCAAGATATATTGGATCCGATAACTCAAACTCATAGAAAACATGTCTTGGGATTTTATAGTGACTTGCACAACAATATTCATTATGTGTTCAATACATCGTATATGGAGATATTCACAATGACTATGTTCACTAAACCGCCTTGCTTTGCAAATGCGATCGAGGAGAAAAGGAGTTCGAGATGAATAGAACCCTAATCCTCACTCTTTCATTATATAGTTCTGATTTATATTCATGGATTAATGGTATAGGTGACAAATTTATTTATTTGAAATGAGGTCTGATAGTGGATTATAGTCGGCATTTGAAAAATAAGATATCACACAGTGACTGATTTTGAGCCGATATGTCAGGAAATATCAATTAGAAAGGAGATATTATTTTAAATGATGGATATCTAAACACTAAAAATAAATGAAACTTAAAAATAAGCACAAAGCAAAGAATAACAATTCAGTCAGAGAAGGAATGAAACTCACATAGCAATGCAGAAATAATTTAGAATTTTAATTTAGATGAAAAGACTTAACATGTCAAGAGGAAATCGGGACAACAAATTCAGCTTGGTTAGAACTAGTTTCACTACCAGGTAGCAGTCAATATTACTATCCAGCTATCAAAGTTAGATCAAAACTGATCTAAAGTTTTTGGAAACCCTCGCAGCAATAAGAGTTTGTGTATCGAAAACTAATCTTACAAAAAATAAGCCTTATAGAAACTAGTTGAAAATAGAAAGAAGAGAGGATTCGAATTTTATCTAGGATGCAATTAAATGAAAATAAATTTTTTATCTTATTATAAGGATTAATGATTTTGATAAGGCTAAGACCATATAAAGGATGAAAACTCTTATTCTATAGTAGTTATTGTATCCTAAATGCTATCAACAAATCTTGATCTCAACATATGTTGGATTAGATCCTTATTCTATTGCAAAACTAATTGAAAATCTTATCGTAACTCGGTCCAGAAAATTGTCCAAATCAAAACAAAATACTAGACAAGACAATCATGACTATCACAAATTATATCAGATGGTTTTGAATAAACCCACAACTAGCAATAATTACCACTAGGTGGCAGTCTAGTCGAGCCTAATCGCAATGAAATTTTTCATGTTGTTTCCTGATAAGATTGTGATATTTTTTATTTGGATAGAAACTGATTTATCACCTGCAGTTTATAAAAGTAGAGCCAAAAATCAAAAAAAGTTATCTTTCTTCCTTTCTCGAAGAGACCATCTTCCACGTTCTATAAGAAGGTTAATAGTTCATACTTTAACATCAAAGGCAACAAGTTATCAAAAGTTCATACTCTAAAGTAAAGGTAACAAGTCATCAAGAGCTCATGCTCTAAAGCAGAAGGTAACAAGCTATGAAGAGGAGAGATGCTTGCATCAAACTTTTTATCCATCTTCATGTAGACTCGACAATCACACAGGTCGTCAATCGAACTAAATAGACATTCGGGCGAGATCTCCATCATCATGCTTCTCCATAATAAAAAAAAGAGATATTATAATCATCCTTAATTGAAATTTCAATTATACATATTTGCAATTTCTTCTCTCTACTTTTCTATTTTCTTTTTTATTTTAAAAATTTAAACTAAAACAAAATAATATCAACTAAACATATTTACCTTGGAATTTGGTTCATATAATGGCATCTCAATTGATATTTAGAAATACTCATCTCTTACATGGATAAACTATTGTTAAATTATTTCTTCATGATAACTTGAAACGTCTAGTTTCTAATTCATCATTTTTCCCTCTTAATAAGAATAATTCAACGATATCATTTTTACAACAAATATATTTATTAATAAATAATTGTATTGACATAATAGATGTAATAGTGCTATGCATGATAAAAAAAACTAATTAACTTGCTAATTTTCATTTATCTTTCAAGCATTATAGTTCTATGGTGTGATAGTGAAGAAGTACAAGGCATAAAATATTTATTCTCATGAGACTGATGGTTCGATAATTTAATTATTTTTATTTATAACCCCAGAAAACATATATAGCTGTAAGATTACAATTACAAGACAATAATTGCTTCTCCAAGAATAGTGCTTCTTTACACTGGACAACAACAAATTTTGTTGGGGAGTGAGCGACTGGGATTGGGGATGCAAATTCCAATATTGGGATTCAAACCGACATCCTTGCAATGCTGGGAGCAATCTGCATCTACGTGGCAAGGTCCAGGAAAAAATGAGCAACTAGTTGCAACAATAGGCAGGGATGAATATCCTGATATTTGATGTTTTGGGCAACCATATATCAATTGTTAGTAGCAATTCTTCATAATGCTATATAAAATATTGATGATTAATGACAATTACCAATTGACAAGACTAGGAGAGTGATGAGGATAATTGCAGAATTTTTTGATGCCATCTTTATATGAAAAGGTTAAATAAATCTAGTGATAGACCTACCTTAGTAACAATGTTTATATAGATGTTCAATTATTACAGGGAATCCATGAAAGGGAATCCGTGAAGATTCACTTTCTATGTATAGATTCCTACTAAACCTTAATTTATCTACATTCTTAATATTTAAAAAAAACATACATGCATTTTTGCTGCGTACTTTGAATTTACATAATGTAAGGATCTAGTCATTAAATTTGAAATTTAATTTTCTTTATCTGCATGAGTATCTTAGTTTTTTATTTTTTATGAAATATAGTAATATTAGTACATTATATGAAAATATGATTTCAGTGACGAGTATTTAGAGATGAAAGTGAAAGTTTTTTCTAGGAAGGGGTATTTTTCATACAAATAAACATTGTCACTAAACATGATTTATTATAATGGAGATAAATAGTTGTTACTAAAATATAGTTTCTAGCGGCAACGATTAAATACTTGTCATTACATTGTAATTTTTAGCGACAAGAAATTTTAATTGCCGCAGAAAAAAGATCAAGATTTTTTTATCTATGACATGGATGTATGTGTGGGGCCTAGGGTTACATTTCACACATTTTGACATGCTTTAAAAAGTTAAAGATATATCTTTGTATGCTTGTTGGGAGGGAGAGAGAAAGGGATAATTTTTTCTTAAAATTCCTACTAGAGAAGGAAAAGAAACAAGAGAAGTGAGTGAGTCGGTGGCAAACTTAGTTCTGGAAAAGAGAGCGATGATGAGGGATAAGGAGATCAGAGACGAGATAAGGAGTCAAATGATACAGAACATCTCGGCGACTCGTTAGAGGACGAGGTTGTGGAAGATATCAATGTCAATTTTGACTATGAGGCTGCCGCTAATAACTTTGATTATCAAACGGTATGTGTGTGCCCATATATATACATGTGTATGTGTATGTGTGTGCGCGCGCGTGTATACATATATATATATATATATATATATATATATATATATATATATATATATATATATATATATATATATATATATATATATATATATATATATATATACATACATACGTATATTTATACATGCATGTATATATATATGTATATATATACATATATAAATATATATATACATATATATATATCACCTCCTATAATTTTCTCCAAAATATTTTTTTCACATTATGATCTAAAACTTATAGGGTTCACTAATTCCCAATTTCTTAGGTTTTGGTTTTGATTTGACCTTACATCAAATAGATACAAAATTAATAATTTTTATTGAATACAAATTTTTTGTATTGACTTGATGGAATCGCAAATGAACTCTAAATTATATAAAACTTGATCCTTAAATAGATATTGAAATTGATATAATGATTCCAAAAGAATTTCATAAAAAATAATGGAATCAACAACAACAGCAAAGCCTTTTATCCCAAGTACTTGGGGTAACTACATGAACCAAAAGAGAATCACGATGGATCAATCATATTGATAATCATCCTCCATTCATTCTTATAAAGTAATATGTCCTCATCTAAACCTCAAGAATCCATATAATTTTATATCACTTCCATCCATATTTTCTTCGGTCTTCCCTATACTCTTTTAACTTGTCCTACGTTAATAACCTATTCTCATCGAACTGGTGCATTTATAGATCTACATTGCACATGAAAAACCATCCTAAGCGATTTTCTCGTATCTTCTCTTCGATGGGGTTACATCTACCTTACTATAAATATTTTTATTTCTTACTTTATTTGTCCTAATATTGTCGCATATCAAACGAAGTATGCACATGTTTGTTATACTCGTTTTTTGTGAATGATGTTTCCTTATAGCCCAGCATTCTGTGCCATATAATAAACTTGGCATAATAATAGTTTTATAAAAAATTTCCTACAGCCTTAACCGAATGTTACATTGTATAAAACTCTCATTGCACTCCTCTATTTCAACAAGCCAACTTGGATCTTTTTATTGACATCATTATCGATCTCTCCATCATTCTAAGTAATAGAATCCGAACACCTAAACTGACTGCTCATTTGTATCTTTTGTCCATCCAGTGTCACAACATTATAGTTTAGGGCCTATTATTTACTAAATTTACACTCTATACACTTTTCTTTGTACCTACTTAGTTTAAAATCTCTAGACTCTAATGTGTACCTCCTTAACTCTAACTTGACATTCATCCTTTCTTTCATCTCATCAACTAAGAAAATATCATCAGCAAATTGTATAGGTATCTCATTCTGAATAGCTCTAGTAAGCTTATCCATCACTATAATAAATAAAAATGGGCTCAATGTAAATCATTGATGCAACCAAATTGTGAATGAAGAATCACTTGTTAGAGCACCACATGTTCTAAAATTAGTCACTATTCTCTTATACCTATCCTTCATTATGTCAATATATTTGATGGAGACTTTTCTTCACCAATGTCCACCAAAAAACCTCTCTTGATACCTTATCATAGACTTTCCTTAGGTCAGTAAAGACCAAATGCAATTTTCTATTTTTCTTTCAGAATTGCTCTATAAATTGACAAAGTAAATAAATAGATTTTATTGTTGATCGCCCCCGTATGAATCAAAAATGGTTCTTTGATATTTTAGTAGTTTCCCTCAATTTATGTTCGATTATCCTTTACTAAAACTTCATAGTGTGAGACAAGAGTTTTATTCCATATTAGTTAGGGCAACTCTGAATATCATTCATATTCTTACACAGAGTGATTATGCTTGAAAATTATAGTTATTTTAGTTTATTTTATGCAAACATAATCTAATTTTATTATTATCTTTATTAATTAAATTCCTCCCTATGAAGTTCTTCTAGTACTTTCTAGTATTTTTGCAGAGTTTTACATGCAAGGAAATTGAAGAATTGAAATGTGTCTCAAATATCAACTCAAAATTATGATTTTACAGGTTTGGCTATCGACAGTTACCTATTGGCTGTTGACAGCCATCAACTGTAATTCAATCCGAGAGCAGCTATCGATATGGTTGCTGAAGAGAAGAGCTGCAGATTAATATTTTTGAAATTTTTTAGAGAATATAGAGTTTCTTTATAAATAGAATTCCTATTAGAGTTTTATAAGGCTATAAATAACTAATGTAATTCAGAATTTTGTAATGTTTTTGAATAGAAAATAATTATTAGAGAGTTTTAGAGATTTAAGATTTAGTTTTTGTATTCTTTCATATAAATCAATAAAATAATTTTCTTCAGTCATGGATATGATAAGTATGAGTGGTTAAATTCTTAAGTTGGTTCAGATAGAATAACAAACTCTATGAAATTTACTAGTATGTGATTTATATACTTATTATTTTTAATTGATTTATGTAAAATAGATATTTTTGATTTCCTGTTATCTTTTAAAGGATTAAGATATGATTTTGAGTTTTTAATATTTTATAATTTAATAATATATTCATTGCTTAGTTTTTTTATATAATATAGACTCTTTAGGTACAGTGTTTGCTTAGACTTTAAACATTTATTTTTGTTATTTATATTGAATGCTTAGATAAGCTCTAAACTCATATAGAATTAATTGGGGAAGTTATTTAAAGTATCAAGTTTAGAATTTTATTAGATTTTGTGCTTCGTTAATTTATTTTTGGTTGTAGGAAGACCACGTGCTCTATGAACTGAGATATAAAAAGCATAAACGCATCCAGTGAATTATTACACAGGGGAGTTAAATCCATCTGACCAATAATTTTATTTAAATTAAATTTACATCCTGTTTATTTTAGTTTTAGTTAATAAAAATCCAATCTTTATTTTTTAGTTCTGTAATTTATTCTTTTTAGTGTCACACATTAATCAAAATGATTCTTGAGAGAATGATTTTGGATTACTACCTTTGAACTACTTGTCGATCTCTTACACTTATGAGTGTATGATTTAGATCGTAGTCAAGCTTTTGGTATCATTGCCTGGAATCAATACTATTGTATTATACTTTAGTATAGATTATGATTACTACGTTATTAATTCTTACAATTCTGAATTTACATGACCAGTTTGAGGAGAACTTCAAACGATAGATTTATTCAATCGTACTCAGATCCATACCCTTCTAGTCCACCAAACACCTCACGACATGAGCACTAGTAATAATAATAACAACATGAATAATAATAGTAATAATAATAATGGATTCAGAGATGATAATACAAATGATAATAATAGTCATTATGGAGGTAATGGAAGGACTTTACGAGATTACTACAACCTGGTAAGGTAACCCAACTTTCATGCACAGCATTTTCTTTGAATATGGGACTCTTCGAGATTAAATGTGGAGTAGTTTAACTTTTGCCTAAATTCCAAATGATGGATTCAGAGAGCCCATATTTGCACATTCGAGAATTCAAAAAGTTTGTTGTACTATTAATCTTCAAAATATTACTATAGAGCAACTGAAGTTTAGACTTTCACCATCCTTCCCTAAGGGTAGAGTAAAGACATTGCTACATTTCTTATGTTCTAATTAATAGGAAGATGGGATGAGTTGCAAAGTAAATTCTTAAAGAAATTCTTTCCTTCATATCAAAGAAATTATATGCGAAAATAAATTCTCAGCTTTCGACAGAGAGACGATGAACCTTTGTTCGAGCACTGGGATAGATTTAAAGATTTGCTACTTTCACGCCCACATTACGGTTTCAAGACATGTAGGATATAAGTAGCTTCTATCAGGTGCTAAAACTTCAACCAGACAATTTGTGAAACTATGTTCAATAGTGAATTTTAAGCAACGATGCTGAGGAATCATGGGATTATCTTGATTCACTTGCCGAGAATTCACAATCATGGAAAACTGAGGATGCATGACTTGTGAATGTCCAACACTTCCTGCTTTTAAAAAATGTATTGACCGAACAAGCTAATGCCTTTAACACTATCTCAACCAGCAAACAACCCATATTCACAAATATACTAATACCCAAAACCATGAAAAACATGCATTCATTCTTAAGACATGTAGGTTTTTATAGAAGGTTTATAAAGGATTTTATTATTATTGTTATCTCATCTTTTTGCGCAAAATGTGCAGTTTGAATTGATGTAGGCATGCCAAATAGCTTTCGAAACCCTCAAAAAGATGTTCATCACAGTGCTAATAATGCAATGTCCTTATTCGTCACTTCTATTCGAGATTATGTGCGACGCATGCAATTATGCAATTGGAGCAGTATTAGGGCAATGAAGAGATAAAAAGGCCTAAGTGGTCTACTATGCTAGTAAGACTCTAAATGACATACAGAAGAATTATACGACAATAAAGAAAGAGCTTCTAACTATAGTTTTTTCTCTTGATAAATTTCGTTCATATATTTCAGGCTCACATATGGTTTTTTTTCTTTCACAGATCATTCGAAGCACAAATATCTTTTGTCATAGAAAGATGCAAAGGCATGACTAACTCGATTGATACTACTGCTTCAAGTATTCGATCTTGAAATTAAAGATAAAAAGGGAGTAGCGAATGTGGTTGCAGACCACCTCTCTCGATTAACTTTTGATAACGATATGCTACAAGTTAGGGACCCATTCCCTGATGAGCAGCTATTTTGAATCAAAACAACTCATTGGTATACTAATATTATTAATTTTCTTATTACAAGTGAAATGCTGAATCACTGGAGGGTCCAAGACAAATGATGGTTCTTATCGAGGTACAACATTTCTTTTTTAACAACCTTTATTTAATGCTCAGATTAAATCCTTAGGCATTGTATACCTGACGATGAGATTCAGAGTATAATTACTTTCTATCATACAAAAACATGTGAGGGCCACTTTTTGTCTAAGAATACGGTAGCCAAAATGCTCCAATATGGATTCTATTGACCTACTATGTTTAGAAATATTAATTTTGTAAACAATGCGTGTCATGTCAAGAACTAGGAGTGTTAAGTAGGAAGAGTGATATGTCTTTAACATCCATACTTACAATTAAGATATTCGATTGTTGGGGCATTGACTTCATGGGACCGTTTTCTATTTCTAACGAATATGTTTATATCACGTAGCAATCGATTACGTTCTAAATGGGTAGAAACTACAACATATAAAAAAAATGATCAACAAACTATTATCAAATTTTTAAAGAAACGTATATTATCCAAATTTGAAGTTCCTAAACACATAATAAGCAATGGGGTTCCCATTTCTGCAATAAAACCTTTGAAGTTTTGATGAAGAAGTATCACATTATGCACAAAATTTCTACATCTTATCACTCAGTCAAATGCACAAGTTGAACTGGCCAATAGGAAAATCGAGCTAATTTTAGAGAAAACAGTTAATCCATCTCGCAAAGATTGATCGTTTAGACAAATTGATAATTTATGGGCTTACCATACTGCATATAAAACACCCTTAGATATATCTCCATATAGAATAGTATATGAAAAAAGCTTGTCATTTGCTTACAGAGATAGAGTATAAGGCGTATTGGGCAAATAAATTGGTTACTCTATATCTCAATTTAGCTGGCCCATTATGAAAACTACAAATAAATGAATTGAAAGAGATAAAACAAGATGCGCATGACAATTCAAGCATTTTGAAAGAAAATTTGAGAATATGTATGATTACCATATTACACGGTGTATTTTTCACCCTTCCGATAAAGTACTCCTATACAATTCACACCTTCATATATTTCCAAGAAAAGTAATTCATAATGGACCCGACCATTCATACCATTCATAGTTAAAACTATGTATCAGCATGGTGCAATTGATATCAAAAATCCAAAAAATTGTCAAAAATTTAAAGTAAACAGAAAACAATTGAAGTATTATTTGGAATTTTTGAAGCACATGGAGGAATCTCATGTTCTAGTTGATCCTCCAATATCTCATTGATTACGAGCTAAACAGAGACACAATGTATACTATTATGAATTATGTACTAACAATTTGTTTTGTAGTTAATACGTTATGAGTACCACACTGAAGTAATTTCTAAGCACTCTCTCTTAAATTTTATATGTTCTTGATTGAGTAAATAGAAATATCAATTCATTGAGTATAATGTGCATTTTAAGTTGGTGCGATTGCTTATAAAAATAACTAAGCTTGGATACCCATGATATTTTCAACGATTTTGTTCAAAAAAACAATTTAGAATTACAACTAAACTTTTGTTTTTATTTCTAACTTTAAAATTAGGAACTAACTTTTAATTTAGAATTAATTTTAGAATTAGAAATTAACAATTAGATTTTAGGAATAACATTAGTCTAGGAATTAACAAATAGAAAAAAAATAAAAATAAAAACTTTTGCTTTACGTAGTTTTCAACAGAGGGCGACTGTCGAAGCCACTATAGAAATGACTGTCGACAACCAGCCATTGCAAAGCAATTTTTGCTCTGCTCGAAAGCGGCTATCGAAGTTGCTGTCGAGATGGCTGTCGACAGCGATAAACAGAGAGCCGAATTATAAATAGATGTTTGAGTTTCTTTCTCTCCACAGCCAAACACTAGCCTCCTTTCCATAGCACCATAAAGCAAAAATCCCTTCTTTCGAATGCTAAAACCCATTCCAGCGTAGTTTTTTTTGAATTTTCAAAGATTTTCAAGCAAGTAAGTTTTCTTCTCTTTGGTTTTTCTTTGAATTGTTCTTCATAAAAAATAGATTTTTATCTTAAAAACCTAGATCTACAATTAATATGAACTAATTTGAGTAAATGAAAGTTAGATCTTTACTTGTTAGTAGATTTGGAGTGGTTTAGCAAATTTTTAAAGATTTTTGACGAATTTCATAGAATAATTGAAAATACATGCTAATTTACGGGTAAAAAAACTAAAAATTTCAGCTTTTTAGCATAACAATTCATGGATTGTTTGAATTATTAACATAGATCAAACTCATGAATTAATAGTAAAATTAAAATAATGATTAATTTTTGAAAGAGGAATTGGAAAATACGAAATTGTGTAATTGAAAAAAAAGAGGATGAAAGAAAAGAACTTAAATATATAATATGTGTGTTAACTTCAAGCAAAATTTTGAGAAATAATAACATTATATTAAGATATATTTTTGTGATTAACTTTACGGAATGGGACCAAGAAAGCAAACCACTTCCAAGAGACCGAGAGTGGAATTTTCAAGCCCATTTTCTCCACAGAGGTACATAGTTGCAAAAACAAATAAAAAGCTCTTGGAGATGTAAGAGAATTTTAACCTTTGGCCCGAACAAGCAGTTGATTACAAAAAGATACATGAGAATCTTGCCTTCAGAGCACAAATGCAGGCTATAAAATTAGAAGCATATACAATGCAAAGACACACACTGGCATTCAACGAAAATGTGCATGAATTTTATGCTAATCTGCAACCGGCACTTGGGATAAATATGCATAAACTATAGTAAGGGATAGGGAAGTGCCACTCACAAAATAAGAGATTCTAAGAGCAATTCCTATACCCAATGTGCTTGAAAAGCACCCCATCTTTTATTGATATAGTAAATGAGATACTAAGCAAATCCTGCCAGTTCAAAGAGCTCTAATGCAAATCTCAGCGATGTTGCTTTCAATGACAGTTTGTTTAAAGTGGGCTACATAAGACGAGAGTACATTTTGGTAAGCCTATTTATCAAATATAACATCTTACTGTCCTATGTAACAACGAAATTATGTTCAGGGACATGGTGTTATTAAATATAATTCTAGAAATGTGCATGTTCAATGTCGCATCCATCATGTATTTCGAGATGGTTTAATGCATGGGACAACCCCGTGAATGTATCCAGCATCCAAGATTTACAAAGCTATACTTATTTTGCCATCTCTGATAACAAAAAGTTGCATGAACACTGGAGTCAAACATCGTAAAGAAGATAGATTAAGAAAAATTCTATACAAAAGAAAGAAATTTTTTTGATATTTCCTACAAAATAATGCCTGATGGGCTACAGTTTTCTTTTGCATAAAGTACTAGTCTTGTAACTTTGATTTTCATAATTGTATTTGACTTTTATTCTCTGTAGCTCCATGTTCTTATAGCTTTATTCTCTTTTTAGCTGTTCTTGAACTTAGTTTCCTTATCTGTCTTTGAGTTTATGCCATCTCTTTGTAGGAATATGTCTAACCTGAAAAATATACTAAAAGTATCCGAGTCACATTACTTATATACCGAAATAGACATTATGGAGGCTATAAATATACAATGTATGGAACTCATCACACCAGCACACCTATCTTTTATTAGTTCTCAAGCAAAACCTAAGCCTAAAAAGAAAAAAAATCCTAACTCACTTTCGTGGTAGTCACAATTGCAGTTAGCATGTGCAACAAACCGTTAAACCCCTAAATTACCCTAGTGCATGAGTTGTATCTCCTGAGAGCTTCCAGCGGTGTTATCAACAAACATCGTGATGAAGACATATTAAAGAATAAAGGATAAAAATAAGGATAACCAAAATCAAAAAAAACAAAAATTTTATACAAAAGAAAGAAATTCTTTTGATATTTTCTATAATTAATCTCACTAATATACAAACTCAAGAACACATTTACATTATCAATTTTCAAGTCAAGAATTATATCAAATACACTTATTATTTTAATTAAAAATTCAAATCCTATCTTTCAATACCCACTAATAAATAACTCATTGGCTTCTATACATCTACGTGCATGTGTGAGAGTCTACTTGGGTTTTGAACTCAAACTCTAACTCATGATTATCTTTTTTCTCTAAACAATTTTTTTTATTTTTTTACTTTTGTTTTTTTTATGAATATTTCACCTTTCATGCGAATATTTATACTTGCTTAGGCGCAAATACCAGATTACTCGAATCATACTCTGAATATTTTACCTTTCATACGAATATTCATGTTTGCTTAGATGCAAATAACTGATTACTTGGATCATACTCTATCTCTTCAAAACACCGTTCATGTGAATATTCACGCTTAGTTAGGTGTAAATACTCAATTACTTGGATCATACTCTGCCACTTTATTCTTTTTTCTTTTTTCAGAGAGAAAAGACTACTCAATTATTATCATTTTTGTCCTTAACCTAATAAACTTTTGTAAGCTAAAAAATAGATGTATACTTAGCTCAAAATTATTATTAGTGGTATTTATTTTTGAATTTTATTTTTTATAAAATTGTAAGTGTATTATCCAGTCTACTCTACTATCTAATTTCAAATCTAAATATATTCTTTTATTTGTACCTAGGTTGATTTATTGCAGAAAATAATTTTTTTACTTTTTTATTTTATGATTTTTTTTCTCTACTTTTTTGTACCCTAAAAACTACCCAAACTGTAAAATAAAGAAACCCAAAAATCTAAAATAAATAAAAATCCTAAAAAAATCTAAAGATCTTAGAAAAACACAAAAATTTTCTAACCCAATTCCCTACACATAAATTCATGTATGCCCTCATACCCGAATCATTGTTGTCGTAAAATAAATATGGAAACTATTACACAAATACTATACAAATAATGAGAGTCGTGAAAGGTCACAATCTTAATATCGTCAGCTTATTAATGCATGGAAAGTAGTTATAACCTCTCGATCACTTTCCACTTTCATAGTATGTGTATTTTAAATGTGAAGTGGGTGCATCGTTGTGTCTCATCATCCTCCTATAAGTTACGAAATTATTTTTTTATTTTTTATGCCATCCTCACTTATTATGTCCCCATAATCGCTTTAATAATTAGATTAAATAACTCTTCATTATAAACCCTGCTAATCATCATTGGTAACAACTACACATGTAGAAATATCATAAGATATGAAGAGTGCATCATGATTAAGTGAGTCATAGACTATGAAGTGTGGTGGCCCTTTTAACTTACGAAGTAAGGCAAGCTCCTCCACAAACAAATCCTCAAAGGTTTGCTTATTGAGGAATTGAATACTTGGAAAAATATCATCATATATAGAATCAGTATGTGCCAATTCATCTAATAACATGAGCTCATCAATGAAAATTTGCTCAAATAAGGGTTCATCATCAGCACAAGAGATAAAATGAGAGTGCAAAGTGTGAACCATATTTACCTCAATGGAAGAACTCGTTATATGCTCTTCCATATTGAATATGCTCAATTTCACATTTATATTTCCAAATGATAGCTTCATGAGGTCACTTCTGCAATCAATTAATACAGCTGAAGTTGTAAGGAATAATCTGCCTAAAATAATGGGAATTTGATTCTATGGTTTAGAAATCGGCTCAGTTTCTAAAACAATGAAGTCGACAGGAAAGATGAACTCGCCAATCTTAATGCGCACATCTTCAACCATATCAAATGGTTTGTTGATCAAATAATTAGCTAGCTGTAATGTGACCTTGGTAGGTTGAAATCTTCCTAACTCTAATTGCTGATAAACAGTGTAAGGAAGCAAGTTGACACTTACCCCTAGATTAAGCAACACCCTATCAAATGTAGTGTTCCCAATGGTGCATGAGATTGTGGGGGAACCTGAATCTTTGTATTTGATAGGTAAGGAGTTAGAGAGAATTTGCGATATATTTGCAGTATGAAAAACTTTCTCAGGAATGTTTCTTACTCATTTCTTAGTACACAAATCCTTGAGAAACTTGGCATAAGTGGAAGCCTATTATATAGTATCAAGGAGTGGAATATTAACTTTCATCTGCTCAAATGTTTCAAGAATCTTCTTTATTTGCAGTGAAGCCTTCCTAAGCCGATTGGGATATGGTGCCAGCATAGGAACATGTTCTTCCAAATGAGTGTGTGATGATAATAGAGGTGATAGAGATTGATGTGGAGAAAGAGATGGAAAAGTAGCTTGCAGAATAGTAGGAGTGAGAGTAGGAGGCATGACTACATTATTGTGCACTTACTTTCTAGATATGAGCATGTGAATGACATTGCAATGGTGAACATGTGATGAAATAGACTGGGGTGAGTTAGAGTTGGAATTCATTATTGGTCGACTCGAAAAGGTACCTGATGCCTGCTCACTCAACTTTGTGGCTAACTGTCCAATCTGCTACTCTATATTCTTGATCGATTGAGAATTTATAAGAAGTTGTTAGTCGGTCCATTATATAAAATTAGTGGATACTTTCATTAAATTTTGCATTTATGTGTCTAAACTGGACGTTGTCTTGAAAAGGTTCTCCATATTCTTTTCAAGCGTAGTTAGCCATCTATCATAATCATTGTTAAACCCTTGTTGTGGATATAATTGATTATGAGCAGATAGTTTATTCTGGTTGTTCTATTGATTCGTAGCATTAGGTTGTTGATATACACCCATATTAGGTCCAGGGAACTGACTAGTGGTTGGAGGCTGCATGTTTGGACTTGGGGCTCTCTAATATTGCCCATAACCCCATAAGATATTTGAGTAGTTTCTCCAACCCAGATTATATATAGGAGCATAAAGATTGTTTATGGGTCATTGATACAAGACGTTAACCTGCTCAAGTGTTGGACTCATAGGATTCATTAATAATGGATACTCCTCCATAACATGGCTTGGAGTTCCGCAGTTGAAACATGTGAAAATTTGTATTTGATTGACTTGACCCCGGTGGAGTGCTAGGAGTCTCTTACACCTCAATTCTCCATATAAGGGCTGCAATCTTAGCTTCAGCAGCTATAGAGTTGTCGACGCTATGGATCCCACTCTTATGTGCAGAAGTTGATGCATTGGGTTTTTCGACAGGACTCTCCCACTGTATAGTTTTACATGATAGGTCCTCAAGAAATTCTCATGCCTCATCCTCGTTCTTTCTCATGAACTCCTTCCAAAACGTGGACTCAAGAAGAGTTTTGAATATGTAATCAAGGCTTTCATAGATGATTTAACACAACCACCACTTTTTAATTACATAGTGGGGGCACTGAGCTAATAAGTTCTTGAACCGTTCTAAATACTTGATGAAGGATTCTCCTGCCACTTGACGGAATTGATTAATAGCATTACGCATTTTGGCCATCTTATACGTAGGATAATACTTCTTTAGAAATCCATAACAAATTGATCCCATGTAGTGATTGAATCAGTAGGCATAATGTACAACCACTTCTTATCATTATCTTTGAGAGCGAACTGGATATAACGAAGCTTAATTTTGTCTTCCGAAAGATGTTGTTGTTTAATCATTATGCATGCTTCTAGAAATTTACTGATGAAAAATAGGTATCCTCATAATCGGATCTGTTGAATTTTAGAAGCATACTAATATACTGCAGCTTTAATTCATAATTTTATCCGCTGCTGGTGAAAGCTTTTTGCATGAAGGTGGTGAAGTGTGCAGCGGGTAACATCGATCCGGAAAGATCGGATTGGTTGGTCCATCTTGTCTCCCATGAACAAATCAGATCTCACTAGTCGACTAAATTGATCACGGGTCCAATGTGGCATGAACCAACAATCGCGAGTGGATGCGTGAGTCTTCTAAACTAATGTAAGGAGTGGGATGTGGTGAAAATGAAACGGTCGAAGAAATATGATCAGAGAAAAATTGATGTCCCACTGTTTCTACTTTTTAATTTTTATTTTTATTTTTTTACGAAACCAAAGACCCAAAACACACTAGTGGAGAGAAAGTGGAATATATTTACATAATAGAAAGTGGAATATATTTACATAATTAGTAATTCGTCATTTTTCCCTCTTAATAAGAATAATTCAACAATATATATTTTACAGCAAATATATTTTTTAATAAATAATTGTATTCACATAATAGATGTAAGAGTGTTATGCATAATAAAAAAAACTAATTAACTTGCTAATTTTCATTTATCTTTCAAGCATTAAAATTCTATGGTGTGATAGTGAAGAAGTACAAGACATAAAATATTTATTCTCATGAGACTGATGGTTCGATAATTGAATTCTTTTTATTTATAACCCCTGAAAACATAGCTGTAAGATTACAATTACAAGACAATAATTGCTTCTCCAAGCATAGTGCTTCTCTATGCCAGACAACAACAAATTTTGTTGGGGAATGAGCGATTGGGATTGGGGATGCAAATTCCAATATTGGGATTCAAACCGACATCCTTGCAATGCTGGTAGCAATCTGCATCTACGTTGCAAGGTCCAGGAAAAAATGAGCAACTAGTTGCAACAATAGGCAGGGATGAATATCCTGATATTTGATGTTTTGGGCAACCATATATCAATTGTTAGTAGCAATTCTTCATAATGCTATATAAAATATTGATGATTAATGACAATTACCAATTGACAAGACCAGGAGAGTGATGAGGATAATTGCGGAATTTTTTGATGCCATCTTTACCTGAAAAGGTTAAAGAAATCGAATGATAGACCTAACTTAGTAACAATCTTTTTATAGATGTTCAATTATTATAGGGAATCCATGAAGATTCACTTTCTATGAATAGATCCCTACTAAACCTTAATTTATCTACATTCTTAATATTTAAAAAAAACATACATGCAATTTTGTTGCGTACTTTGAATTTACATAATGCAAGGATCTAGTCATCAAATTTGAAATTTGATTTTCTTTATCTGCAAGAGTACCTTACTTTTTTTTTTTATGAAATATAGTAATATTAGTACATTATATGAAAATATGATTTCAGTGACGAGTATTTAGAGTTGAAAGTAAAAGTTTTTACTAGGAAGGGGTATTTTTCATAACAAATAAACATTGTCACTAAACATGATTTATTATAATGGAGATAAATAGTTGTCACTAAAATATAGTTTCTAACGGCAACGATTAAATACTTGTCATTACATTGTAATTTTCAGCAACAAGAAATTTTAATTGCCACAAAAAATGATCAAGATTTTTTTTATCTATGACATGGATGCATGTGTGGGGCCTAGGGTTACATTTCACACATTTTGACATGCTTTAAAAAAGCTAAAGATATCTCTTTGTATGCTTGAAAAAGATTTTTTTTTTTTTTTTTTTTTGAAAATCCTAATAGAGAAGGCAAAGAAACAAGAGAAGTGAGTGAGTCGGCGACAAACTTAGTTCTTGAAAAGAGAGCGATGTTGAGGGATAAGGAGATCAGAGACGAGATAAGGAGTCAAATGAAACAGAACATCTCGGCAGCCCGTTAGAGGACGAGGTTGTGGAAGATATCAGTGTCAATTTTGACTATGAGGCTGCCTCTAATAACTCTAATTATCAAATGGTATGTGTGTGTTCATATACACACGCACATACATGTATGTATGTACATATATATATATACATATACATATATATATATATATATATATATATATATATATATATATATATATATATATATATATATATATATATATATATATATATATATCTACACACACATACTTACATGTGTGTGTGTATGCATGTGTATACATACACACACACACACACATATATATATATAAATATTTGTGTGTGTGTGTGTGTGTGTGTATGTATATATACATTCATACATACACACACACACAGAGATATCTATATATATATCTATCTATATATATATATATATATATATATATATATATATATATATATATATATGTATCACCTCCTATAGTTTTCTCCAAAATATTTTTTTCACATTATGATCTAAAACATATAGGGTTCACTAATTCCCAATTTCTTAAGTTTTAGTTTTGATTTGACCTTACATCAAATAGATACAAAATTAATGATTTTCATTGAATACAAAATTTTTGTATTGACATGATGGAATGACAAATGAACTCTAAAATATATAATCCTTAAATGGATATTGAAATGTATATTATGATCCAAAAAAATTTGATAAAAAATTAATGGAATCAACAACAACAGCTAAGCCTTTTATCCCAAGTACTTGGGGTAATTACATGAACCAAAAGATAATCACGTTGGAACGATCATATTGATAATCCTCCTCCATTCATTCTTATAAGGTAATATGTCCTCATTTAAACCTCATGTAAACAATGCAAGTCATGTCAAAAACTAGGAGCGTTAATTAGGAAGAATGATATATCTTTAACACCAATACTTACAATTTAGATATTCGATTGTTGGGGCATTGACTTCATGTGACCGTTTCCTTTTTCTAACAGATATGTTTATATCTCGTAGCGATTGATTATGTCTCTAAATGGGTAGAAACTGTACATATAGAAATAATGATCAACAAACTATTATCAAATTTTAATGAAATATATATTATCCAGATTTGGATTTCCTAAACACATAATAAGCAATGGGGTTCCCATTTTTGCATTAAAACCTTTGAAATTTTGGTGAAAAAGTATCACATCATGCACAAAATTTCTACACCTTATCATTCACAGTTGAATGCACAATTTGAACTGGCCAATAGGAAAATCGAGCAAATTTTAGAGGAAACGGTTAATCCATCTCCCATTTAGACTAACTGATACTTTATTGGCTTACCATACTGCATATAAAACACCCTTAGGTATGTCTCCATATAGAATAGTATATGAAAAAGCTTGTCATTTGCTTATAGAGATAGAGTATAAGGCATATTAGGCAAATAAATTGGTCAATCTATATTTCAATTCAGCTGGCCCAATAGAAAAACTAAAAGTAAATGAATTGGATGAGATAAAATGTGATGCACATGACAATTCAAGCATTTTGAAAGCAAAATTGAGAATATGGTATGATTACCATATCACACGGCGGATTTTTCACCCTTCCGACAAAGTACTCCTATATAACTTACACCTTCATATATTTCCAAGAAAATTAATTCATGATGGACTCGACCATTCGTAGTTAAAACTATGTATTAGCATGGCGCAATTGATATCAAAAATCCAAAAAATTGTCAAACATTTAAATTAAACAGAAAACAATTAAAGTATTATTTGGAGTTTTCGAAGCACACGGAGGAATCTCATGTTCCGGAGGAATCTCATGTTCTAGTGGATCCTCCAATATCTCATTGATTACGAGCTAAACAGAGACACAATATATACTATTGTGTATTATGTACTAACAGTTTGTTTGTTAGTCTATACGTTATGAGTACCACACTGAAGCAATTTCTAAGAACTCTCTTAAATTGTATATGTTCTTGATTGAGTAAATAGAAATATCAATTTATTGAGGATAATGTGCATTTTAAATTGGTGGGATTGCTTATAAAAATAACTTAGTTTGGATACTCATGATGTTTTCAACGATTTTGCTCCAAAAAACAATTTATAATTAGAACAAAACATTAGCTTTTATTTCTAACTTTAAAATTAGGAACTAACTTTTAATTTAGAATTAGTTTTAGAATTAGAAATTAACAATTAGATTTTAGGAATAACATTAGTCTAGGAACTAACAATTAGAAAAAATAAAAACAAAAACTTTAGCTTGACGTAGTTCTCAACAGAGGGCAACTGTCGAAACCGCTGTCGAAACGACTGTCGACAGCCAGCCATTGCAAAGCAATTTTTGCTCTACTTGAAAGCGGCTATCGAAATATCTATCGAAACGACTATCAACAACCATAAACAGAGCCCAATTATAAATAGATTTTTGAGTTTATTTTTCTCTACAGCCAAAAACTAGCATCCTTTCCACAGCACCCTAGAGCAAAAATCCCTTCTTTCGAAGGCAAAAACCCATTCCAGCGTGTTTTTTTTTTTTTTTTTTTTCAAAGATTTTCAAGCAATTAAGTCTTTTTCTCTTTGGTTTTTTTTTGAATTGTTCTCCATAAAAAGTAGATTTTTATCTCAAAAACCTAGATCTACTATTTATATGAACTAATTTGAATAAATGAAAGTTAGATCTTTACTTGTTAGTAGATTTGGAGTGGTTTAGCAAATTTTTAAGAATTTTTGACGAATTTCATGGAATAATTGAAAATACATGCTAATTTAGAGGTAAAAGAAATAAAAATTTCAGCTTTTTAGCTTAACAATTCATGGGTTTCTTAAATAATTAACATACATTAAACTCATGCATTAATAGTAAAATTAAATTAATGTTGAAAGAGGAATTGGAAAATATAGAATTTTGTAATTGTAAAAAAAGAGAGGGAAAGAAACGGACTTAAATATATAATGTGTGTTAAATTCAAGCATAATTTTAAGAAATAATAACATTATATTAAGATATATTTTTGTAATTAACTTTACGGAATGGGACCAAGAATGCAAACCGCTTCCAAGAGACCAAGAGTGGAATCTTCAGGCCCATCATCTCTATAAAGGCACAGAGTTGCAAAAACAAATAAGAAGCTCTTGGAGAAGTATGAGAATTTTAACCTTTGGCCTGAATGAACAGTTGATTACGCAAAGATACATGAGAATCTTGCTTTCAGAGCACAAATGCAGGCTGTAGAATTAGAAGCATATACAATGCATAGACACACACTGACGTTCAACGAAATCATGCATGAATTTTATGCTAATCTTCAACCGGCACTTAGGATCAGTATGCATAATTTATAGTAAGGAGCAAGGAAGTGCCACTCACAAAACAAAAAATTCTTAGAGCAATTCCCATACCTAATGTGCTTGAAGAGCACCCATTTTTTTATTGATATAGTAAATGAGATACCAAGCAAATCCTGCCGATTCAAAGAGCTCTAATGCAAATCTCAACGATTTTGCTTTCAATGAGAGTTTCTTAAAAGTGGGCTACATAAGATGAGAGTATGTTTTGGTAAGTCTATTAATCAAATATAACACCTTACTATCCTATGTAACAATGGAATTATGTTCATGGGACATGCTGTTATTAAATATAATTCTAGAAATGCGCCTGTTCGATGTCGCATCCATCATGTATTTTGTGATATTTTAATGCATGGGACAACCCATGAATATATCCAGCATCCAAGATTGACAAAGGTATACTTATTTTGTCATCTCTGATAATAAAAAGTTGCATGAATACTGGAGTCAAACATCGTGAAGAAGATAGATTAAAAAATAAAGAAAAGAAAATTGAGGATAACCAAAAAACAAGAAAAACAAAAATTTTATACAAAAGAAAGAATTTTTTTTTTTTTTTTTTTGATATTTTCTACAAAACAATGCCTGATGGGCTTCAGTTTTCTTTTGCATGAAGTTCTAGTCTTGTAACTTTGATTTGCATAACTATATTTGACTTTAGTTCTCTATAGCTCCATGTTCTTGTAGCTTTATTCTCTTTTTGCCTCTTCTTGGACATTGTTTCTTAATCTGTTTCTGAGTTTATGTCATCTCTTTGTAGCAATAGGTCTAACATAAAAAATATACTAAAAGTATTCGAGTCGCATTATTTATACACAGAAATAGATAATATGAAGCTATAAATATTCAATGTATGGAACTCATCACACTCTCACACCTATCTTTTGCTAGTTCTCAAGTAAAATCTAAACCTAAAAAGAAATAATTCCTAACTCATTTTTGTAGGAATCACAGTCGCACTTAGCACGTGCAATAAGCCGTTAAACCCCTAAGTTACCCTAGTAGACGAATTGTGAAAGGTCATTATCCTACTATTGTAATAAACGAATCATTGGTGTCATAAAATAAACCCCTAGGTTAAACCCCTATGCTCTCATACACAAATCATTGGTGTCATAAAATAAATATGAAAACTATTGTACAAATACTATACAAATAAAGAGAGTTGTGAAAGGTCATAATTTTAATATTGTCACCCTATTAACGTATGGAAAGTAGTTATAACCTCTCGATTGCTTCCTACTTTCATAGTGTGTATATTTTAAATGTGAAGTGGGTGCATTGTCGTATCTCATTATCCTCCGATAAGTTACGAAATTATTTATTTATTTCTTATGCCATCCTCACTTTTTTTGTCCACATATTCGCATTAATAATTAGATTAAATAACTCTTCACTATAAACTTGCTAATCATCATTGGTAACAATTACTCACGTAGAATTATTGTGAGATATGAAGAGTACATCATGATTAAGTGAGTCATAGACTGTGAAGTGTGGTGGCCCTTCTAACTCACGAAATAATGCAAGCTCCTCCACAAACAAATTATCAAGGGTTTGCTCATTAAGGAATTGAATACTGGAAAAATATCATCATATATAGAATCAGTATGTGCCAGTTCTTCTAATAACATGAGCTTATCTATGAAAATTTACTCAAATAAGGGTTCATCATCAGCATAAGAGGTGAAATAAGAGTGCAAACTGTGAACCATATTTACCTCAATGGAGAAACTCATTGTGTGCTCATCGATATTGAATATGTTCAATGCCACAGTTATATTTCCAAATGATAACTTCATGAGGTCACTTCTGCAATTAATTAATGCATTTGAAGTTGCAAGGAATAGTCTGCCTAAAATAACAGTAATTTGATTCCATGGGCTAAAAATCGGCTCAGTTTCTAAAACAATAAAGTCTACAGGAAAGATGAACTCGCTGATCTTAATGAGCACATCTTTAACCATATCAAATGATTTCTTGATCAAATGATCAGTTAGCTGTAATATGCCCTTGCTTGGTTAAATTTTCTTAACCCCAGTTGCTGATAAGATTGTAAAGAAGCAAGTTGACACTTGCCTCTAGATCAAGCAACGCCCTGTCAAATATAGTATTCCCAATGGAGCATGAGATTGTGAGGGAACCTGGATCTTTGTATTTGATAGGTAAGGAGTTAGTGAGAATTTGCGATATATTTGCAGTATGAAAAACTTTCTCATTAATGTTTCATTCTCGTCAGAATTTGCAATATATTTACAGTATGAAAAACTTTCTCATGAATGTTTCTTACTCGTTTCTTAGTACACAAATCCTTGAGAAATTTGGCATAAGTGAAAACTTGTTGTATAATATGGAGTGGAATATTAACTTTCACCTGCTCAAATATTTCAAGAATCTTCTCTACTTGCAGTGAAGGTTTCCTAAACCGAATGGGATATGGTGCTTTCAATTTAGGAACATGCTCATCCAATTGAGCGTGTGATGATAATGGAGGTGATGGAGATGGATGTGGTGTAGTAGGAAAGAGATCAGGAGACATGGCTACATTATTGTCTACTTGCTTTCTAGATCTAAGCGTGTGAATGATATTGCAATGGTGAACATGGAATGAAACAAACTGAGATGAGTTAGAGTTGGAATTCATTATTGGTTGGCTTGGAAAGGTACCTGACCCCCGCTCACTCAACTAGGTTGCTAACTGTCCAATCTGCTACTCTATATTCTTGATCGACTAAGAACTTATAAGAAGTTATCGGTCGGTCCATTATATAAAGTCAGTAGACACTTTCATTAAATTTTGCATTTATGTATCTAAACTGGACGTTGTCTTTGATGAGTGCTATATATTGCATATTTATAGCCTTCATATTACCTATTTTTGTATATAAATAATGCTACTCGGGTATTTTTAGTGTGTTTTTTAGGAATTTTATTCGTACAAGGAGACGGCATGAAATCAGAGTTGGAGTAGGAAATGAAAGTCCGAAAAGTTTCTAAAGTGGGCAAAACAACGAGACTATGATGCTCTAGAGATTCAAAGTGCAATAAAGTCATTAAAATAAACTCAAAATGAGAAAATACGCGAGGGGAAGAAAGTTCAAAAATTATTTAATTATTGTTACCGCTATTTAGCGGTAATTTCAGCTAAATAGAAGCCAAATATGGGCTCAAATATCTAAGTTTTTTCCCGTGGCTTCTTTGTAATCTTGTAGTTTCACAATTGTATTAGAATTAGGTTTGGGTTTCCGAAGCCTATATATTGGCCGTATCCTTGTATTCTAAAAGAATCCTGTAAGTTT
>JAYEPQ010000001.1:11416724-11724224 GCA_036321105.1 Dracaena cambodiana | reverse complement strand
ATGTTCTAATATTGGCCACTACTTCATCATACATGTCCTTAATTATGTCGATATACTTGATGGAAACTTTTTTCTTCATCAGTGTCCACCAAAGTATCTCTCGTGGAACCTTATCATAGGCTTTCTCTAAATTAATAAATACCATATGCAAATCTATATTTCTCTCTTGGAATCACTTTATAAGTTGACGAAGTAAATGAATAGTTTCTGTCGTCGATCGTCCCGGTATAAATGCAAACTGGTTCTCCGATATTTTAACAGTTTGTCGCAATCTATATTCAATTACCCTTTTCCAAAACTTCATAGTGTGATACATGAGTTTTATTCCCCGATAATTAGAAAAACTCTAAATGTCGCCCTTGTTCTTATACAGAGTTACTAGGGTACTCTTCCTCCATTCATTTGGTATTTACTTAGTTTGACAAATCTTGTTAAAAAGATCTATTAGTCACCTCACACTAATTCCTCCAAACTATCTCTATATCTCTATAGGAATCTCATTTGGACCAACAGTTTTTCTTGATTTCATCCTCTTCAAAGCCTCTTTTACTTCAGACTTTTTAATTCTATGCATAAAACTACAATTCATATCCTCACATTGAATAGTAAGATCTCCTAAATCTTGAGTAAAACTACCATTATATAATCTATCGAAATAATTTTTTCATTTCTTCGTTTTGAACTAGAACCGTCTAATCCTCATTTTTAATACACTTTACAGTAAATAAGTGTTTAGACTTTCTCTCTCTTATTCGAGCAATTCTATATATATTCTTTTTTGCCTCTTTATTATCCAACTTCTCGTACACTTGTTTATATAATTTAGTTTTTTCATCCCGAACAGCTTTCTTAGCCTCCTTCTTTACTAGTTTATATTTATCAAAACTTATTCCATTATTATTATTATTATTATTATTATTATTATTATTATTATTATTATTATTATTCAAATCTCTATAAAGGTCTCGCTTGATCATAATAGCATTTTTTACCTTTCCACCATGATGTATCCTTATATGGTGGAGCACGGCCTCTCGACTCACCGAATATATTTTTAGCTATCTTTTTAATGCAGTTAGCCATTTTATTCCATGTTACATTAGGATCATCATGGTCCTTGCAATCTGCTTCTTGTACTATTCTATCTACAAAAATTTTTTGATTACCTTATAATCGCCACCACTTAATCTTAAGATCTAAGTTACACTTAATCTTTCTAAGTTTCTATCTAATCTCTCTATCTAAAACTAAAAGTCTATATTAGGTAACTACACTCTCACCTGGCACTACCTTACAATCGATACAACTAGCTCTATCTACCCTCCTAGTTAAAAAGAAATATATTTGGTTCGCATTCGATCCACTTTTAAAAGTAACTAGGTGAGAAACTCTCTTTTTAAACCAAGTACTCGCTAAAATTAAATCATAAGACAAAATAAAATCTAGAATTGAGTTATTTGCTTCATTTCTTTCTCCAAAACTAAATCCTTCATGTACACTATCAAACCCACT
Organism: Dracaena cambodiana; assembly: GCA_036321105.1. NCBI lineage: Eukaryota > Viridiplantae > Streptophyta > Magnoliopsida > Asparagales > Asparagaceae > Dracaena > Dracaena cambodiana. Next base: position 11,722,712 of record JAYEPQ010000001.1, on the reverse strand, counting down.
ACGACTAGTTTCTACATGTCGATTGAGATCACCACCAATAAATAGTTTTTCTCTAGCGAGTATTCCTTATATTATCTCATCTAAATCCTCCCAAAATTAATGTTTACTAGATTTATCAAGTCCTACTTGTGGGGTGCATATGCGCTAATAATATTAAAAATCTCTCCATCTAAAATAAGTTTAACTAATAAAATTATATTATCCTTCCTCCTAAACTCCACTACATCCCCAAGTAATTGCTTATCTATGATCACACCTATCCCATTATGATTTCTATCTCTACACTATACCAAAGTTTATAACCTCAGGGCTCTATGCCTTTAGCTTTCTCACCTAGCCACTTAGTCTCCTGCACGCACAAAATATTTACCCTCCTTCTAATCATAACATCAACTAACTCTGCTAATCTACCTGTAAGGAAATTTATATTCCATGATGTCAACCGAAATTTATGTTTATGAGCTAACTTTTTTACTCTCACTCGCTCATTAAGATGTGAGAACCCTCTTATATTTGACATATCCAGGCGTCGACGTGACGCGTCGCTTCTGGACAACGACCTAGTAACCCTCACACATTTTTTACTACACCCGGGGTCTAATGTAGCGCGTCGTTCAGTAGGGAACGTCCCAACGAAATTCATATTTTGGCTCACGTCATAATATGCGATAATGTTTTACGTTGGCTGTCACTGACCTACCACAACCCTCCTCCTTTATCCAAGTTTGGGACAGACAGTGCATAGTATTAGCGGAGTTATACATACATACGTATACATACATATATATATATATATATATATATATATATATATATATATATATATATATATATATATATGTATGTATGTATGTATATATGTATGTATATATGTATGTATATATATATATATGTATGAATATATATATATGTATGTATGTATGTATGTGTATATATATATATATATATATATATATATATATATATGCAAACATGCATACATACATACATACATACATACATATATATATATATATATATATACATATATATATATATATATATATATATATATATATATATATGTATGTATGTATGTATGTATGTATGTATATATATATATATATATATATATATATATATATATATATGTATGTATGTATGTATGTATGTATGTATGCATGTTTGCATATATATATATATATATATATATATATATATATATATATATATATATATATATATATATATATATATATATATGGAATTACTATATATAAGTTGCCGGCTCAGATAAGTTACTTGAGTTGACAAATAATTTGTGAGCCCATTATTATTTTTCTAATTTTTAAAATTATGTTCTCTATATCCTTACTTCTTTATGATTAAATTTTATTGATTTTGAAGTTCATTTGTACTTTTATCAAGTGGATACAAGATATTGCATTGATCGAAAATCCTTAATTTTATATCTATTCGATAAATGGCCAAATCAAAGCTAAAACCCATGAAATTGAGTATGAGTAAATTCTAAGGGGTCAAGATCATAATCCAAAAGAAAATTTCTAAGAATAATTATTGGAGATCGTGAAAATAGACAGTAGTTTAGGTAAGTTAAATGAGACGATGACTCATTTTTATTATTCTCATACACATATAGGCGCGCGCACACACACATACACACACACAAAAACATACACACAAGGACTACATTTAATTTAATTCACTTTCCAATCTACTTATTTTATTGAGCTTAAAAATCCTTAAAATTAATGCCTAATTTGTTTTAGTTATGATTGGGTCAATACACTTGAAGGAAGTTTTGTGGATTAAGGAAGGGCGATGAAATCCCCACCTTATCTTGTTTATTGGATTGTGCTATTAAATTAATTTTAAAATAAGAATGCAAAAAATCATTATACCCCAATCAATGTGAGTTTTAACCTATATACGTGCAAAAGTCAAAGAGCACATACCTTACTGCAACAATCGCCAATAGAAACTAAACAGTGATGCCTAAACAATGTATTTTATTTTTTTTATTTTGTGATCTACTAATTTTTTTTATGTTTATTATCCTTTTACTATTGTATAAGTATTTACCAAATTAGGAAGAATAATTATAAAATCAGAAGAAAAAAAAACTAGATATAGATCACTTACCATCGAATGGCGATTTTGGCCATTGGATCCTGTAACTAAATTTTCTTAAATACAATATAAAAAGATCAATCCAGCAAAAAAAATATAAAAACTAAATAGAAAACCATCTTCCTTGACAATAACGGTAAAAACTTGACATGCAAATTATAATTACTACAAGTATACAATATTATATTGCGGTACTATGCTAGTCAATTTATAGAAAAGATGGTTTAAATCTAGTTCTTTAGTTTCATTTAGGTAAATTAAAGAAGAGATAATAGAAGTGGTTTGCTTGGCTCAAGTGGTATCACCCTTTTCCAATTTGTAAAAGATTATTAATTCGAGATTCTGAGTTTGACTCCTACTGGGGACTCAATTTAGATAATATTGTAAAAATATGTGTGTCTGAGTCTGGCTAGCAAAAAAAAAACCTAATTAATAAAAATAAAATACTTAAGTTTGAATGCAATAAGAATAATAATATATTAACTAAATTTTTTCTTAAAATAATAATTTATATTAATCGATGAATAACTAGAAAGCATAAATGATACAACATGTGCAATAACATATCCTTGTAAATTTAATTAATAAATAAAACATATAAAATAGTTGATAAATAAATCAAGGAAAATGATAATTCTAGATCTAAACTCTTAAATATAGTTTATTACTGATGACATGTATAATCTATCAAATTATAGATCTATACATTAAACATTCACATGATTTAGATATAAAAAAAATATGAGAGGTTATTTATTTAAATATACTATACTCTTAACATATTTACACAGATATAAAGGGTTTAGCTATCAATGAAAAAATAAAATTATTATTTAAGAAGAAAATATGAAAATCAATATAAGGAATTAAAGAAAATTTATTTTTTTATTAAAATAAAAACTTACAGAATTTGATGGAAAACAATAAAATCCAGCCAAACAACACTAAAAATTATTCTTCAAAATTTAGTGCCTTTTAGATGTTAGAATCTCCTTTCTACTTATAGGTAAAATATATAGTTATATTTGTTATAATATAGGTATAAAAGAACAAAACAAATATTTGACTTGACTTGTTATAATAACTTAATTTGTCAAGATATTTTTCATAATAGTCTGATTTGATATAACATTTGGTTTGATTTGTCTCTGACTACTTGATATATTAAAAAACATTTCCAAATAGTTATAAATTTAATGAATATTTTGACTTAATTTGGAAGAACTCTAACATAGCAATTAGTTTTGGTATAATGTTTGATTTGATTTGTATTCAACTACTTGATCTACTTCGTAACAGCTTTATCTCTTTTTTAACTATTTGATCTTGATTAATTTCTTATCTTTAACTTGATTTTCGTATATTGTAAAGTATGATCTTGGGCTTTGGGTATGTACGAATCATCTTTTAGGTTTCTTTTCTTTATTTTTTATTTAAAATTTATTTTCCTGAGAACATAAAATACCAAAGTAACATATTTATTTATAACAAAGTATAGATAAGTATGAGCATAAAAAATATATGAAAATTGTAGTTATTAGTTATCGGAATTACATGTCATATTTGTCTTATGTTACCATAAACCGTGAATCAGATTTGTTTAATGATGATATTAAAATCATGTGAGAGAGAGGATGAGAAAAAGTATTTCTTATAAGAGGTCCTTAACTTCTTAGCATTTGTCCTCAACTGTTATTGTCGCCTCTAGGCTTGTTGTTGCCTTGAGAGAGCGTGAGAGTTTCCGAACTGAACTAGAGAGATTTTGTGAGGGTTAGAATGAGAAATGTGAGATGACTGTTTAAGTATACATATGTGTGAATGTAATTAGTTAGAAATCTAAGCCCAAATGCCATCTCCAATATAATTATGGGCTTAACTGCCATAGGGGAAATTCTATTTGCGCAAAGCAATTTACTCTTGACACCTTGCTTACTCTTTACACCAACCCCTATTTTGAAATACCGCCATTTTACTCTCTGCATTCAAATTTTTTTCCAACTTTAACCCTCGCTCTTAAAAAGGCAAAAACACAGCACGCTGAGCATCAGCACCACCACCACTCCACCAGTCGCCAGCCCCACACCCTGTTCTGTTCTCGTACTATAACCAGTGACGGGCGAGATTCCAGCAGAGATCAGGCTACTTCCTTCGCTCTTTGATCTCTATCTCTTCACCAACAAGTTGGCGGGTAATTTACCTTCTGAACTGGGAAAGCATTCGAAGCTCTGGAATTTTGATGTCGACGATAATTTGCTCTCAAGCGAGTTGCCGCAGTTTCTTTGTTCCAATGGAAACTTCACAGATCTTGGATGTCTAATAACAAGTTCACTGGTACTCTACCATAATCGCTTGGCAGTTGCAATACTCTTAACAACCTCATGGTTGAGAACAACAATTTCCATGGTGAAGTGCCAGCTGGCCTATGGTCGACTGCCGTGAATCTCACCACTATAATCATGCACCACAACTCGTTCTCCGGCGCTCTGCCCGACGAACTTCCATGGAATCTGACACGGCTGGAGATGCAATCCAAATCTCTGCTCATCAACTCCTCTAATGAACCTCTGCATTTGCGTGCACAAGACATCTGGTTCGAGCAATCTCTCTACAGGACTGCTTCTGCTCTTCATTGTCCTCGGCGTGCTCTTTTTCTTGGGCACGGTCTCGCTGAGAATGTTCATGCTGAGAGAGCACAGGAGGAGAAAGCGCGGGGATGATCTTGCTGAATGGAAGCTCACCTCCTTTCACTCGGTCGAGTTCAACTAGTCTGACATTGCAGAAGGACTTATTGAAGACAACTTGATAGGCAACGGAGGGGCGGGACTGGTGTACAAGGTCGTCCTCGGCAACTAGACTGGAAAGACTTTGGTCGTTAAAAAGATGCGGAAAAGCAAGAAGTTGGACTCCAAGCTGGAGAAGGAGTTTGAGGCCAAAGTCCATATCTTGGGCACCATTCGGCATGCGGGCGGAGTCGAGAGTGAGGAGGTTGGCGGGGCCGGAGGGGAGGTCAGGGCCGGTGAGGTCACTAGCAGAGGTGTCGACTTTGTTTCTTATCTTTTTCTTTTCTTTTAAGATAATAATTTTGATAAAATTTTAGGAGTGGTGATGAGAAGTTAAAAATATATGAGAACGACAGGTAACTTAGTCAAAAAAAATAAGTGGTGAATTTGCAATTATTTACAAATTTTAAAACAGTGCGTGAAGAGTAAATATTTGTGTGCAAATAGAATTTTCCATGCCATAGTTCTAAGCAATTCAGTATTTTCAATGTGGCATCCCCAACTAATTCCATTGTACAAAAGGTTAAGACAAACTCTAGTGAGAGGAAATCAGTGAAAAATTAGGCAAAATAATATTTAACTCGAATTCTAGGTTTGTGATTTTTTATGCTTCCAGAAAATGTTAAAGGTATAATAGAGTCAAAGGGTTATAGAATAATTTGCAAAATAATTTTTGAATGTGTAATTGTTTGATAAAAAATAAGTAAATATATGATCATTATTGTTCACTAACTAGTATTTTGCTGGTTTTGAAACTTTATCAGAAAATTCTGAAAATCATCACAAATTTAGAAAATAGAAAAATAGTGACCTCAAAGTCAAAATCTCATTTTGGATTATAAAATTCAAGAGAAATCGGTTAGAAGACAACCATGTTATCGATATGGCCAAATTAGGATTTTTACTCCTATCGATACACCGTAACAAATAGAGACAATAAGAAAATAGGGGTATTACATAGTTCCATAAAGAAGATAATTCTTTACAAGAACTTTAACAGGGAGTTATTTTGTTGGGTAATTCTATTTTATGCAAAGCAGTTGATCAAGAAATAATCCATATGCTTCCATTATGGTAACATTATCACTATTTCATGTGTCTATTATATTAAACAATTAAGTGTCAACTTTTTTTACTTTAGAAATCCTAATATTTGAAGGATCCACATCCAAAGTGAGAATATTTGTTTGAAAGTTCGCAAAAATATCTATATTAAGTTCAAGGCCAAGAAAGGCAAATTATACATGTTGCAGAGTTCATATAGTATAGGCTGAATGTTGTATTCTTCATCATCCAGTTCTAAGTTTAGTATGCATAAGGAGTCGATGACATCCACTAAGGAATTTGATTCAAATCTTAAGATCTCTTTAATTATCATTTAGTGATGTGCCTTAAGCAGTATAGCACACTTGTAAGTCTAGATTTAAATTCCAATAAAGATTCATATTCCTATTCATTCAGTTTGGATTCAAAGAATCATTATGCATTCAAGTTTAGGTAGGGTCCACACTTGTTTGATCCACATTGCATTTAAAAATCCTTCAGGAGCACATGGAGAAGATGAAGTGAGCTCGTTGTTCGAGTTCAAGCTAGTAGTTGTTCAATTTTATTAGGTTTTTTGGGACTTGGTTGTATTCATGTCAAGGCAAAAATTATTGAATTTGACTGTAATACTCTAGTTCTATTTGACGCTCCAAATCACACTGGTGGGTCCGATTGTGTTCTAATAATAGATAGGATGTCACCGGTGGACATTCTTAATACCGAAGTGCACGAGGCCTTTTTTCTTTTCAATATAGATACAAAGACCCTTTTCCTTTTCAATATAAATGCAGATAAGAGATATGGAAGCGCACAAATATAAAATATAAACTACAGGTCAGAATCTGTCACAATATCACAGATATAAATATAACAATATCTAAGAACATATATATGAAAATGATAAGCAATATATATTAAAAGGTTACTCATATAGGGTTAAGTACAGTATCAGAACAGAGCAATATAAAAATATATACAAGAGTGTCATATACAAGCCAAAATGATAAATATACAAAAGGGATGAAGATTCTAAAGAAATTGGCTACTAACACTCGGTCTACTCCTAGAAATATGGATCCTCGAGAGATTAGTCCTCCTCAGGTACTGCTATCTCTGCTGGTAAACCTGGAGTGTGATAATTCTAGAGGTCATAATCAAAATAAGAATACAAACCCAAACACGTGCAACTCTATAGGAAGCAGATAAGAATATGTACTTGGGCATGCTAGTAGGAAACAATATAAACATGAAGTACAAGATATGCAAAATATAACTTGAATAATGAATTACATGGTATGCAAAATATAATATGATTAAAGTATGCTAACTATAAAATGAATCATGATGTATATGAATCAAGCAACAAGGTATATTAAATATAACAGGAATCATATTGTATTGGGTATGCACAAGAAAACTTGAATCATGAAGCAATTGGTGTATATAGCGTAATATGAACACGTAAATGGATACAAATCTATTATATTAGTTTAGAGCTGAATGGTGAGAGTATTCACGTGTTCTAAAAATATACCGTACATACCCGGTGCTATGGTCCCAAGACCTATCATATACGAATTGGATTCCACACCACTAGGCACATTAGCTAGTAAGCAAGTACTGGATATGTCATACACACCCAGAATCACGGCATCAGGTACTGGTCCTCATACGGACCAGATGGCTGTCGCTAAGCATAGGAGATGCAAAACAGACAGATACTGGATATCCTATTCATACCAGTCTTTACACGAGCCAGATAACCGCCGCAAGGCAAACAAGTACAAAAATAAGTACAAGATACGGGTAACCGCTGCTAGGCAAATAAGTACAGATACGGGTAACTATCGCTAGGCAAACAAGTACAGGATACGAGTAACTGTCACTAAGCAAACAAGTATAGGATACGGGTAACCGCCACTACGCAGATAAGCATTAGATATTCCATATATACCCGGAATCACAGCCTTAAGTACCAGTCCTCATTTGAACTGGATGACGTCCCGCTAAGCACACAAGTAAGAAACAAGATAAGAAAGAAACAAGATAAGTGAGAAACCGATAGTGCTAGTACATAAATCGGCGAATGCATCCAAACAAGACAAGAACTTCCACAATACGTGTTTCATTTCACCATTCATTTTTCGCATACCCACAATGCAGTATATGCTAAATATCAATGTATCAATGTGTCATATTTAATAAGGATATATATATATATATATCAATATCCAGATGAAAATAAAATGGCACGCACGTCAATACTGACAAGCACAAGAATAATACTAGTAGGAACAAAAGTTACGGAACGAGTAATATCGACTAGTACAAGGATTACAGAACATGTTTATGTACGTGAGGCATCATTTCCAAGCAAGAATAATATGTACAAGTAATAACAAGCACAACTAAATACGTGTGCATGTAAATCATATCACTAGCCAAATTGTATATGCACGAATATGATATGTATACCTAGACATAAGCTATAACAGGTCTGGACTCACCTTATACAGGAGATAACAAAAGTGATTCGATATGTATACATGTGTATCATATCCTAAGTCAAGTGGAACATGCATAGACATAAATATATGCTTATATTGCTACACTTCGGCTGATAGTCAGATTTCTGGATCTTGTTTGACTAGTGCAAAATAGAATTAGAAGTTAAGATTTTGTACAGTTATAGAAAAATTAATTATATTTTTAATAAACTTTAAATGAGTTTAATTGGAGTTCTAGAACAACAATTATGGTTATTTTGCTACTGCTATGGATATGGTACAGTTGAGACTTCCAGATTATTTTTGACTAAGATAGAATTAAAGTTATAACCTAAGATCTTCATAAATTCTAGATAATTCAATTATCCACCCAATGAAATTTGAATAAGCTTAATTAAAATTACAGAGCAAAAGTTATGGTCATTTTACCATAAATATGGTGCTGCTAAACTGTAGACCTAGTACAACAGCAAGTGATATTTTTTAGTATGTAAATGGCTAAATTAGGATCCATTGTATTTGGATGAATTGTACTTTAGTGAATCATATTTCTAATAAAACAAAAATAAAATCAATTGGAGATAAGATACAAAAGTTATGACAGTTCTAAAATGGACTGTTACATAGGTCTGCACAGCGATACGATTTGTTCACATATAACATATATGGTGTAACACGTGCAATGAAACTCAAAATATATACAGGTTTGAACATTTATAATCATGAAATTGAGGTAATAAAACATCAGGTATCATATGAGAGGAAATTACATTAAAAAATCACAAGTTTAAAGGGCTTGAGAGTGTATTATTGCCTCTTGTTGAACCTGAATTGGAAATGAATCAATATTGATACGATTGCTCTTCAAATATGGAGGAATTTTCTAAGAATCACCCTAGAGAACAAGTTCCATATTAGAGAAGGGCTTTCCATATTTGTGGAGAGCTTTAGAGTTGATTTGGAGAAGTTAAACTCATGAACAAGACTAATATAGCAATTTTGTAGATTTTCCACCCACTCTCAGGCTGAATTTTGGCGATTTATTTGAAAAAAATAAAGAGAAAATTAGGATTCGATGTCTGAAGAAAAAATTAAGAGGAGAATGAGAGGAAGAAACTGGATTTTTTTTATATTTTTAAAATTTTATTTCGAAGGTCAAACAGTTAGTGAAATGTGCTTATTCTGTCTTGTTAAAAATCCTTAAACTTTATTTTATTTACAAATTTGTCATTGCATCAACTCCTATTCAAATTTGGTCAAAGATGACTATTGGATTTCTGGAGATAAATTTAAAGTTAGTAGGAGGGTAAAATTGAAATTTTTAATATAATTTGATTATTTTAATCAGGTATTTGCTCGAAAATCGGCCGATCAAGAATAATTCAAGAAAAATATAAAAAAAATTAAAATAATAAGATAAGAGGTCTCCACTCTACGGAATTTGAAATTAAATACTAAATTGAAAGATATAACTCAATTTACTTTATATACATCCTATCAGTATCTGGATTTCCGAGCCAATACAGATGATACAGAATAAATTGATTAACGGGCTTAAAAATAAGGGTCGTTATATTCTATCCACCTAACAAAAGAAATTTCGTCCTCGAAATTTAAATCAAAATCGAATGATAATAATTAGGTAAATGGAAAAGTATCTATTTAATAATGAATTTTAATAGGCACCGGGATATCTCTCGAACAAATATGATATCTCTCTTGATTGTCATCCTCTCGCTCCAATGCTACTCACCCGGAGGGTAATTATCCTAAGAGAGACTGATTAGGGATTTAAAATACTATGGCTCTCCTATGGCAGTCAATCACTGCGTGAAAGACACATAGCCCATTCATGCCTAAGATCATATCTAAGCTATAACAGTCTAAGATCAATAAATTGGCATGAAACTATTGGGCAATATCTATATGGTTTACTAGACACAAGTACCACATTTCCAATGTCAATATCCAATCCGAGTCTAAGATAATATATGGTATGGTATGCTGAATGAAAAATGAAAATAATGTGAAGCAGTTTGATACACCAGAGTCAAATAATATACGTGCAGATACATAATCAATTAAAATAGTACCTATCATAACTACTCCAGATGCACAGACCTCCTCTGTTATCGAGTCGTAAGCCTGACCCTGTCTGCATCCTGGAGCTCCATGTGTCTGAGCTCCTCGGAAGGCCTGTTGTTGTGGTATCAATGGCCTTCTCGGTGCTGGCCTCATAGGTATTACTATCGGTCTCTGCTATTGCTGCTAAGATGGCTATTGAGGCCCTTGAGTCTACACTGGTTTTCTCTGACCTGCAGAAAACCTCATTTCTGAACATACCTCCACCTGATGATCTACAGCATCACACACATCTAAAACACTACCCAAAAGCTCTCCTACACCTACTCTCGGTGTGCCCAGATAACTAGCAATAACTACAAACCAGTGCTATCCTAATTATAGAAGAGGTTATTTGGTGCTTAGTTGGAGAAACTCTAATGCCCGATGCCCCAGACATCTGGCCTGCTGGACACTTCCACACCTAACTGCTGCCTTCCTCCTCCCAGTGACCAGTTTTTTATGTTGATTTGACTTAAATTTTGCCCTGAGTAATGCACTTTGTTCGCTTATGACACGTATAAGCTCTCTCATTGGATCACACTCCTCCAGAGGAATCCCTTCGCACTTAGGAGTTGTCCCCAAATGATGTGGGAAGTTATTTATCTGGAAGTAAAGGGATAAGGAATGAATCGGGATCTGAAACACAGATTAGGATACAGTACAAGATAAAAAAACAAGAAAATATTAATGAAAATTGCTTGTATAAATGTGGGAGAATTCTAAGGTCAACAGTTAAAAGAAAAAAAATAATGAAAGACGATGGTCTTTATAACTAGAAATTCCATCATACACGATAGTCGTTTCACTCCTGCACTGCTCTGATACCACTCTGTAATGCTTCAAATCACACTGATACACCCGAATATGTGTACCAATAATGGGTAAGGTGTTACTGGCGGACGCTCTTAAAACCGGAGAGAAAGAGCCCTTTTTTCTTTTTAATAAAAACATAGGTAAGAAATATGGAAGCGTGCAAATATGAAATATAAACCACATGTCTGAATCTATCTGCCACAATATCATATATATAAATATAACAATATCCAAAAACAAATATATAGAAATGATAAGTATATATCAAGAGCTTGCTCATGCAGGGTCAACTACAGTATCAGAACAGAGTAAGATAAGAATATATAGAATAGTGTCTGGATACCATAGATAGATCTAGGAAGTAAGATATATATGTACATACAAGACAAAATGATGAATATACAAAATGGATGAAAATCCTCCAAGAAGGTGGTTACTAGTGCTTGGCCCACTCTTGAAATGTTGATTCTCAAGGGGTTGGTCCTACTCCTCGGATACTGCTGTCTCGACTGGTAAGCCTGAGGTGTGATAATCGCAGGGGTCAGAACCCAAATAAGAACACAAATCAAAACTTGTGCAATTCTATAGGAACCATATAAGAATATGTATAGGGCAATACTAGTAAGAAATAATATAAACATGAAGCACAAAGCATGCAAAATATAACTTGAATCATGAATTACATGGTATGTAAAATGTAACATGATTAAAGTATGCTAAATATAAAATGAATTATTACGTACATGTATCAAGCATAAAGGTATGCTAAATATAACAAGAATCATGTGGTACGTGATATTTATAAGAAAACTTGAATCATGAAGCAATTGGTGTACATAGCATAATATGAACACGCAAATAGATACAAGTTCTATCATATTAGTTTGGAACTGAATAATGAAAGTATTCACATGTTCTAAAAGTGTATTGTGTATACCCGGTACCATGGTCCCAAGACCAATCGCATACGTATTGGATTCTGTACTGCTAGGCACACTGGCTAGTAAGCAAAGTACTGGATATCCCATGATTGCTTGGGATGACAACCTTAGGTGTCGGTCCTTATACGGACCAGATAGTTGCCGCTAACCACAGAATAAGCAGAACAGACAGATATCAGATATTTCATGCATACCCAGGATTACAGCCACAAATACCAGTCTTTACACAGAGCCGGATAACCGCCGTTAGGCAAACAAACACAGGATACAGGTAACCACCATTAGGCAAATAAGTACAGGATACGAGTAACTGCCGCTAGGCAAACAAGTACAAGATACGGGTAACCGCCACTATGCAGACAAATATTGGATATCTCGTGCATACTTGATATCACGGTCTCAAGTACCGATTCTCATTCAAACAGATGACATCCCGCTAAGGACACAAGCAAATAAACAAGACAAGTAAAAAATAAGACAAGTAAGAAACCAATAGTATTAGTACACAGATCAACGGATCATCCAAACAAGACAAAAACATCCACAATACGTGTTTCGTTTTACCATTCATTTTTTCTATATCCACAATGCAGTAAATTCTAAGTAGCAATATATCAACGTGTCATATACAATAAGGGTTGAACATGAAACGACATGCATGTCAATACTGACAAGTAAAAGAGTAATACTAGCAGTACAAGAATTACAGGACAAGCATAATACTGGCAAATAAAATAATTACATGCCATATTTACGTGTGTGAGGTATCATTTCAAAGTAATAATATATACAAATAATAACAAGTATAACTAAACATGTGTGCATGTAAATCATATCACTAGTCAAGTGGTATATGCATGAATATGACATGTATGCCTAGACATAAGCTTTAACAGATCTGGACTCACCTTATATAGGAGATAACAAAAGTGATTTGATATGTGTACATGTATATCATATCATGAGTCAAGTGGAACATGCACGGACATAAATATATGTTTATGTTGTTGTAGTTTGGTAGACAGTCAGATTCCGAGTCTTGTTTGACTAGCAAAATAGAATTAGAAGTGAGGATTTTGTACAGCTGTAGAATATTTAATTATTTTTTCAATAAATCTTTAATGAGCTTAATTGGAGTTGTAGAACAAGAGTTATGGTTATTTTACTATGAACATGCTACTGCTAGTATGGATTTGGTATAACTGAGATTGCTAGATTATTTTGACTAAGATAGAATAAAAATTATGGCTTAAGATCTTTATCAGTTTAAGATAGTTCAATTAGCTATTCAATAAAACTTGAATGAGCTCAATTAGATTTCTAGAGAAAATGTTATGTCCACTTTACCATAGACATGGTGTTGCTGAACTGTGGATCTGATACAATAGCAAGTAATGAACTTCCATGCTATTTTTAAGTAGGTAAATGTCTAAATTAGAATCCACTATAGTTGGATGAATTGTAACATAATGAATCATCTTTCTAATGGCACTAGAATAAGGTCAATCAGAGTTAAGATGCAAAATTTATAGCAGTTCTAAGTTGGACTATTACATAGGTCTGTAGGGTGTAACACTATAAGAAACTTAAGATACATGCACGTTTGAGCATACATAATCATGAAATTGAGCTAATAATACATCAGATATCATTGATAGAAAGTTACACAAGAAATCAAAAGTTTAAAAAGTTTGAGAGTGTATTCTTACCTCTTATTAAACCTGAATTGGAAATGAACCAATATTGATACGATTGCTCCTCAAAAGTGGAGAAATTTCCCAAAAATCACCGTAGGAAACAAGGTTAGGTGTTAGAGAAGGTTTCTCATATTTGTGGAGAAGTTTAGAGTTGATTTAGAGAGGTTCAACTCATGAACAAGACTAATATAACAATTTTATATATTTTCCGCCTACTCTCAAGCTAAATATTTGGTAATTTATTTGAGAAAAACAAAGAGGGAATTAGGGTCAAGGTCTGAAGAGAAAATTAAGAGGATAATGAGAGGAAGAAGCTGGATTATTTTAGATTTTTCTGAATTTATTTCGATGGTCAAACGTTGACGGAAGGTACTTACTCTATCTTGTTAAAAACCCTTAAAATTTACCTTAATTACAAGTTTGCTATAGGGTTAACTACTATTCAAATTTAGTCAAATATAGCTACTAGAGTTCTGGAGATAAATTTGAAGTTGATAGGAGGGTAAAATTGGAATTCTTGATTTAAATTTGATTATTTTAATCGGATATTTATCCAAAAATTGACCGATCCGGAATAATTCAAGAAAAATATAGAAAAATTTAAAATAATAAGATAAGACGTTTTCACCCTGTGAAATTTGAGATTAAAGACTAGATTTAATGATATAACTCAATTTACTTAGTATCCATCTGCATCATTATTTGGATTTCTAAGCCGATATGGATGATACGAAATAAATCGATAGACATGTTTAAGGATTGGGGTCATTACATTCTAGTTATTACCAGAATTAATATTATATATAATAAATCCTAGTTAGACATAGGCTAGACGGCCATTCTCCTATTTTGGTTACTAATAAATGATTATGGTATTATCTTATTATGGTTGTTAATAGGGCATTACATTTATCTCCTAGATAAGTTAAATAAAATTAAAAGGCAATTATAGAGTTAGAGAGTGTATTTATTCACTTATTTGGAACTTTGTTTCTCTTTTTAATCTTAAAATTTCATGGTGTTGTAGCAATTATCACAGATCTTAGTAGCAATTACAAAAAAATAAAGAACAATAAATTACAAGAATACAAAGATTTATATGATTCGTCCCAAATTGGACTATGTCCATGGTTGCTAGAGGATTTCCTTACTATTTGTGTGTGTGTGTATCCCTAAAAAAATTATTGGGGGCTACGCGTCGAAACCCCGACCAGGGGGCACTGACCCCCACCAACCTATCGCAAAGTTGGATCTGTGGGTTGGGGTTATGTATAGTACTTTAGGCTCCACAAAACTCAACAATTTTCCACTTAGAGACTGAACACATCCTCATACTTCTTCTCATCAATGTGATGAAAGCATAGTTCTGGTAGTATATTCTAAAGCCTTAAACTTCTAGACCAACAGAAAATATGCAAAGCTTCAATTTATTAACGATAACTGTCTTGGTTAATATATCAGCTAGATTTTCCTTTCCTCGGATTTTCTCAGGCAACAACTCTTCATCTTTTAAAAGATCACGGATGAAATAATACTTTTTTCGAATATGTTTTGTTCTCGAATGAAATGTTGGATACTTCGCAAGATAAATTGCACTCTAATTATCACTGTATAAAGTGCTAATCTCTTTCTCTTTACCCAATTCGATCAAAAACTTTTGCAACCAAATCATCTCCTTGCTAGCCTTTGTTATGGCCACATACCTAACCTTTGTAATAGAGAGGGTAACAGTCTGTTACAATTAAAAGATCCAACTAATAGCACTACCATTCAAATATGTAGATATAACCCGTAGTACTCTTATTATTATCAATATTACTAGTCAAATCAGAAATGACATAACCTTACAGTAGAAAGCTTCCTCCTCTAAAACACAAACTCATACTTATGGTACCCCGTAACTATCGAAGGAACCATTTGATGACCTCCGAATGCTGCTTTCTCGGATTACTTGTATACCGCTCACAACTCCCACTGTATGTATTATATCTGATTTGGTGCACACCATTGCATATATAAGACTACCAATAGCGGAAGCATATGGTATCTTGTCTATATGAGCATGCTCTGTCTCAGTAGTAGGTGACTATTATTTAGATAGTAGAAAGTGACTAGCTAAAGGTGTGCTAACTAGCTTAGCATCCTGCATACTAAACCTTTCCAGAATCTTTCTGACATATTCAGCCTGCGACAGAATTAACGTGCTAGCCACTTTGTCCCTGATAATCTGCATGCCAAGAATCTAGTTTGCAAGTCCCATATCTTTCATGTCAAACTTGCTAGATAATTGCTTTTTCACCTTATTCACCTTTTGAGCACAAGAACATGTTATCAATAATCATCATCGTAAAGTAGTAGAATAATAAAGTTATTATCGTATCTCTTGACATAACAATAATGGTTTGCACGGCATCTCTAGAATTTTATCTCATACATGAACCCATCAAATTTCTTGTGCCACTGTCTTGGAACATTTTTAAGCCAAACAAACTCTTTTGCAGCTTGCACACAAGCTCACTATTGCTTTGAAATACCAAACCTTGAGCTTGCTTCATGTAAATATCTTCTTCAGGACCACAATGAAGGAAAGTTGCCTTCATATCTATTTGCTCCAATAGCAAATTCTCAGAAGCAACTATGCATAAAACTAACCTGATGATAGTTAATTTCACAACTGGAGAATAAATATCAGTATAATCAATACATTCTTTCTATTATAAACCCTTCACAACCAATCTAGCCTTATAACGCTTGCTGCCATCAGGCTCTTACTTCACCCTATAAACCCACTTGTTATACAGTGCTATTTTGCCCTTTGGCAACTCGGTCAATTTTCATGTATTGTTCATCATTAAGGAATCCATTTCATCATTCATTGTCAGCTCCCACTTACCTGCAAGATCACTCTACAGAGCCTCATCATAATATTTTGGTTCACCACTATCTAACAACAAAAGATAGTGTAATATAGGTGAATATTTACTCGGAGCCTTGTGTTGCCTGGGTGATCTCAATATAGTATCTAGTGTATTTGGCTCTTCTTATGTTATCTCTCAGTCATTCTGATTGGATTTGTAAACATCAGAATTTGAGATATTATTTAGTTCAACATAATCACTGTCATTAACCTAAGTATCTGCATTGTTAGTATCCACTGCACTAAACCTGTCTCATACATGACCTATTCATTAAATATGACATCCTTGCTACGAATCTTGCAATTATACTCATTCCAAAATTAATATCCAAAATCATCAGCACCATATCCAATGAACGTACATTTAATAGATTTAGCATCGAAGTTAGTTCTAGCAGTCGGATCAATATGAACATATGAAATGCAACCAAAAACTTTTAGAAAAGATAAATTTACCTCTTTTCTACTTTCTTCAGGTATACCACTATTCAAAGAAACAGACGGTATTTATCAAGAATGCTGCAGTGCTGATTGCATCAACCCAAAACATTTTTGACAGTTCAGCATGTAATCTTGTGGACCTAGCACGTTCATTAAGAGTTCTGTTCATACGTTCAGCTACACCATTCTGCTATAGTGTTCCCTTTTATTGTCTTTTCTATGTGAATTCCATTCACAGCACAAAATTCTTTTAATTCATGAAATTCATATTCCCCATTATTATCATATTGTAAGCATTTGACTATCATTCTCCACCAGAGCTTTCTATGTTCTCAAAACATCAAACGTATCAAATTTATGTTTTAAGAAATAAACCAATACCTTCCTTATCGAGTCATCGATGAAGGTCATGTAGTGAAAAGAGCCTCTTAAGGATGCCACAAGAGCTGGTCCCCATAAATTACTATGCACCAGCTCTAATTTTTGTTTTTTCATGGTCATACTAGTCTTAGAAAACCTCACACTTTTCTATTTTCCGAAAACACAGTTCTCACATAGACTAATGTCGATTGTTTTAAGACCTGGCAATTTACCTTTTGAGCACAACTTCATCCCCTTCTCACTCATATGACCCAACCTGTTATGTCATAGTTTTGTATTTTCCTTTACACCAGCAAGTGTAATCACGACTGCTCGTCGTCATATAGAGAGTGACCGCTTTCTTTCCTCGAGTTGCAACCATGACTTCTTTGGTAATTCTCCAACGACCACCCATGAAAGATATTATATAACCTTTATTGTCTACTGTTCTACAAAAATCATATTCCTCTTCAAATCGGGAATGTGCCTCACACTCTGTAGCAACCAGACATGTCCATTTAGTGTCTTGATCTGAACATCTCCCTTTCTACAATCTTAAAGGCTCGTCATGGCTAGATATACCTTTTCGAAATCACTAGAACATAATTCTCCTTGATTTCATAGATATGGAAAGAGCGAAATGATAATCTAGAGTCCAAAATCTAAAATTCCACTAGACTGTTCATGTTCAAGATGAGAACATCGCTTATTTTTTCCATGACATTCATTGATTGCTTATCTTCACCTTTCTCTAACTTCTTCTTGGGTACTCAACAATCAGCTCTAAGATGTCCATAGTAACCATAATTCTAGCACGCCTTGTTCTTGCCTTTGGACTTCGATTTGCCACAATTTATTAGCTGTATTGATGCTGATTTACCTCTGTTCTCGATATTCAAAACTGGTTCTAATATTAGATCCAATTTCTTTCCACGAATTTCTTTGCTCAAAATTAAATCCCTGACATCATTGAACTGTAGAGTTTTCTTCCCTACAGAATCACTCACTGCGGTGACACTCGTGCAAAGAAGACAGAAAAATTAATGCCCTTAGTTCATCATCAAAATTAATAGAAACAGAAATTAATTAAGTTGATTAAACTCATTAAGATACTTTGCCACAAAGGCACCTTCTTCTATTCTCAAATTAAACAAGCGGTAGATAAGATGTACCTTGTTCATCGCGGATGGTTTTTTGTACATATTGGCCAAAGCATCGATCAATGAGGTCGTAGTCGTCTCATTCGCAATTTTGAATGTAATGGTGCATGATAGTGACAGACGTACCATGCCTAATACTTTTCTATCTAATACGTTCCAGTCTGCTTCAGACATATCTTTTGGCTTCTCCCATTAGGGCTTGGTACAGTCTTTATCGTATAAGTAATCCTCAATTAACATCTTCCAAAATCTAAAAACTGACCTATCGAATTTCTTGATATTGATCTTTCCATCTTCTACAACCATTGCTGCCACTCGAACCTAACTATCAGTTGTTGACAAGAAACGTTGGGCCCCTCGAGAGTAGATGGATTTTAAATACAAAGCCAAGAACTAGCCTAACTTAAAAGTTTAAGCTAATAGATAGAAGCCCCAACTTTATACATAAACCATGAACTTTTTCCAATTTATCCAATGTGAGACTATACTCACATATGAACTTCTAACAATTAATCTTCAAACTAGTAAGTTACTCCATGTTAGTCCCCCTCTGGCTATGTTCCATTATAAAGTTAATTTTTTAACCTCTTTTTTCCATTGTACCCTCACCTTCATTCTTAGCCTAAACGTATTAACCCAACCACCCTCCCCCTTTCTCCCATAGAATAACTCTCTCTCTCTCCCTCTCTTCACCCTCTCCATGAAAAGCAAACTCTCTCTCTCTCTCTCTCTCTCTCTCTCTCTCTCTCTCTACCCCCCTCCCTCTTCCCTCCTTAATAATTCAACACCCTAACTTCTGCACTCTAACTTGAATGGCCAAAATTTCCAAAATGGAAATTAACCTAACAACCTCTCGGTATCCAATTTCTATCTAACGGCTAGATTTATCCATTCTTTATTCTATCTAACGGCTAGATTTATCCATTCTTTGTGTTTATAAGATGAAGATTGCTCTTAATGGTTTAAATCTCTTAATATTCCCTTATTCAAGCTAACTTCTCATTGTCTCCTGAGAAAATGGCTTCATCTACTTCTAATTATGGACCAGCCACAAGTGGCAGTGGTGCTGGAGGTGTGCAACTTTGCAGCTGCGATTTATCGCAGCGGAAGTGGACTTGCAGGATAGGGGCGAACAAGGATTTAGATTTTTAGGGATGCGCCGCATACAATGGTCCAAAAAGTCCTGGTTGTAAGTACTTCCATTAGGTTGATGACTCAAAGAACATCAGAGTGCAGTTGAAAAAATTTGAAGATCATCTCATGTTACTAAAGAACAAGATGGATCAGTTTCTGAAGTGAGTGAAAGTGTTAGGGCATCTCATTTTAATCCTTCTTATAATAAGGATTATCTAATATTATATTGTAATAAGTACAGAATTTTCTATGTACCAATAAGAAAGCATTTGTATGGCTTTATCTATGGTATTTTAATAGATAAGGCTGTATTATAACAATAAGAAAGGGTTGTATTGTTTATGTGTTGTAATCATTTCCAAACTTCTAAAGTATATCCAGTACAGTATGGCAAATATTTAATATCCAAGGTAGATATGATAGTGCAAACAAAAAATTAAACATCCTAACTATATCCAACTTGCATGAGACATATTCAACAAATGTTTTATGAACTTGTAACAAAAACTTCACTAACATAGGATGATTTAGTATTGAGGATAATGCTATAGTCACAATCATGGCACATAAGCTATTGTGTGAAAAGATAGCACACAAGATCTTCTACTTTTACATTAGCAGTACCTCAAACATATTACAAGTGAGATATCTTATATACTACAGAAAAATTATTTTGTTCACATCCATGCAACTCTATCAAATGGAAATTGTAATTTTGGAACTGCTGGCTTTCTTGAGGTTGACATTGTTTCCTCCAAGCTGGATTGGAATGGGGCTTTACCATGTTAGAGTTCTAACTATATTGGTCGATCTTTGCATGCTGTTAGGACCAGTCCCACGTTCCTCTTGACACCTCTCTTGTGAGTAACAACCTTTTCTTAAATCCAGGTGATACACTATCATGCAACATATACTTATGTGTGTGTGTGTGTGTGTGTGTGTTGGTGTAATCTCTTCCACGAAATCGAAATAAGCTCAATACATATATACAGTAGTGCAAAGTATACGTTCAAGGAATAAAAGAAAAGTGAATTTGATCCGTGGACCAAAATGGCTAGCTTGCTTTGACATAGTGCAACCTCTTCTAGTTGGATTTTGCCTCTTCCCCTTACGATTAATTTCCTTTCCCTATTGGATACAACCTTCCTCCTCCTCCTAGGTGATGTGCAACTGCAACTGCATATTAGATGAATTCTTAAGTTTGTAAATGCATGATAGATTAAATAAAAAAAATTCAAATTTTCTTCAAGTTACATGTCACCATGTATTAGGAGGAACAAATGTATAGAAGATGAACCCAGATTAAGTTTTTTAAGGTGCACATTTTATCCATAATGAGTAGAAGGGTTGAGGACTGTTCTTCTGTTCTAATGGGAGGTACTTCTCTTCTCATTGTGGTAAACCCTCTTCTCCTATTTTGTACAACCTTTCATCCTTCTAGGTGTTGATGTGTAACTACATATAAATGGATTAGTAAGCAGATTGGTTATATCAACAACAATCAGAATTTTATACGTTACATGTTACCTTAGATAGGAAGACACAAATTGAGAGGTGAACTCTTATGATTGATGAGTGTGGACATCTATTACATTGTTGGGCAGGTAAATCGGTAGACTAGAATTCTCTAGCAATGGTGGGCATGCTTCTACCCATGTAACTGCTTCCCCTCCCTCTAAGTGGTCCCACTTTTCTCATCTTTGATTACGCAGGTATCAAACTGCCATGAACCGGGTTACTGTGCATACGGTATTATATACTAACATCCATTAAAAAACTAAGATGCTATATTATCCTGGATTGGGACCTTTTTGTTATTGAGCGTTTAAGCTTGAAGCATAATAAGGTTGTACATTTGTATCACAGGGAGTAGATTTGTTGATCAAAGCATAAGCAGATGCCCGATAGTAATGGGAAGAAATTTAGTAATTTGTTGACCAAAACTTCCGAGTGATATTTTGCTAATATTAACCCTAATTATCTTATGATTCCCATATTCATATTTTTCCTTCCCTTCTTCTAATAACCATTATATCTCAATATGATTTCAACCACACCACATCCACGTTGTTAAAACAAACCAACTTTTATTTCAATTGCTACTAGAGTTTATTTCAACTAGTATGCAAAAGTAAAACCAATTTTTTCTACTAAACTTACCTTGTCAATTTACCACAATAAATGAACCAATACAATGATCAAAGAAAGCTAACCTAATGAAATAGCTTAATAAATCATTGAAATTACCATAAGCAGCTCCCAAAAAAATATTAGTCATATCATTTTAACCCAAATCAACCCTAAGCCCTAATTAAAATGGCCCAACGATCCTTTAAACATGCATTCAACTCAAATAACTAATTTCTACAGCATCTATATATGAAATTTACATACAATTGCATAACATGTAAATAATTATAAAAAAAAAAAAAGGATTTTTACCTTGATTTGCAGTTCACAATCACCTTCCAATACGCTGTGCAGTCTCACAACAACTGCCCACTGCCAAATCATCATAAAAATTACTTCAAACAGTCACATATCATCCAACTAAAGACACGTCACCAAAAAATTACTTGTGAATTAGAGATCGACTTACCAGTGAAGTTTTGATTTGATCAATGAGAACCCTTTCCCTCCGGCAAGCCTTCAGCCCTCGCTCAAACTCACCATCAATGTTGATGTCGATGTCGACATTTTGACTATACAGATGCGGCTTGTGCTTTCGATAATTACAACAAACCCTAATATATATTTCCCTCTTTCTATCTTTCCCTCCTTTCTCTCTTTTCGTTAATACAAGAAACGAGGGTAATAAAGAGACAGTTTGCTTACATAATTCTATATGATAGGTACTATAGTCATTGACCATCCCTCATTAGTCTCTAGAAAATTCTAAACGAGCACTCGACTTGACTTAGTGAGCACCACATTCTAAACTTGTAAAGAATTACAAGTTTGTCATTTTTCTTGGCGAAGTTACCCTTCATCCGGGTCTCGTTTGGATATTTTATCAAATATTTAAATTGTGATGATAATAAAGTTCGAGAAACTTGTTCTCGTTCGGACATTTTTTCTGACACGTTGAATATATTGGTGGGGTTTCCGCACTTAGCATACATGGCGATGGGGTGTTGGGGATGGTGGCAGAGGAGAAGTGGAGGTTGTACTTGGTGAGGGAGGCGTGGAGCTAGCAGCATGCGGACGGTCTGTTTTAGGTTAGGAGTTGACTTATGGGGAGACTGACTAATCTGTTGGGCGAGCAAGCGGAGGAAGGAGCGACCGTGGACCGAGCAGGAGAAGGGGCTGGTCGGAGAGAGCGAGCAAAGAGCAAATGGAGAGAGCAATGGGTTTGAGAGTGTAGCGCACCACTTTTCGTAGTGTGAATAGTTAGAATGTTCGGTATCGAATGATAACTCGACAAGCCTCAATAGCATTACAGTCACATTCCAACAAAAATATAAATAACAAATAACAATAAGCGAATTTTTTTCTTTTCCAATCAAAGTAATAATAAGTTTCTTTAAATAAATCCGACAAAATGTAACTACGATAAAATTGTTTCTGAACAAAGAAAATATCTCAAATAAAACTAGGTGACGTGTCATATGCACTTATTATATTTTCTTAATATGAAAGTAATCAACTTAAAAAATTTCATCCCTCCTTTAGATCTGCATGTTCCTTAAAATATATCATATCCTACTTTGTTTCTGGTGGATCTATCTCTTGATAAATGTCTGTATCTGGCCATGCAAAACCAGGATCGTCAATAAAACGATCCAGTAATAAATAGTAAAATACAAAAAAAAATAACAATAATGTCTAAATATCATGAACAGTCATAACAAATAAACGGTGGAAAATCTCATATTTGAACGTTTTACGTGGTTATCATTAGTTTTTTTTTCAATTAATGTCTTTTAATTATGGTATTTAAAAATTATAGAAAATATGAATTTGGCTGGTCTGAACGTATCTCCGTCTACCCCCGGGAAAATAGAATAGTAAATTCGATCGGAGCCTATTCCGATTCTCCCAAGAAGGAAAACAATGGCAATTTTGATCGGAGCCTATCCTGATAGTCCCAAAGAGAGAAACAGTGGCAATTTGTGATCGGAACCTATCCCGATCCTCCCAAAATGGGAAATAGTGACACAGTTACGTCCAACCATCCAATTCATATGAACTTTAATTTTTTCCCAAACCCAGTGCATACTAATTCTAGTGTTAGTTATTCGGTTTAGTTTAATGGATTGGTGATCATCATTAAATTTCAGTATTATGTGGCAGTAATAGTAACAATAAAGAACAATATACAATACAGTAGTTAATAATCTACCACCAATCACCTATTAGAATAGTTTTCGGTGCCTTTTCAAGTTTCATTTTCAATGTTCGTTTTTCGTCCTTTCTTTTCTAATAGATAAATAAAGATAAGTGAGCTAGAAATTATAAAATAGCCTTTTGGGTCATATGTACACCTTTAAATGGGATATGGATTTGAACTTGAAAAGGGAATATTCATAATTGTCATTATACGATCACATGAATTCAAATAGAAATATCATTTAAATGTATAAAAAATATAAACTACCTACAAGTAAATAATTCATCTGGAATACTCGATTATCTCTCTTTATTGCTAGAGCATGAAACAAGACTCTCAAGAGAACATTTTCTTATAAGAAAGAACAATTGGAAGGCAAAAAGTAACATACTGAAGGAAAGAGAGGGTGAAGCAGAAACAGACATGCTATTTAAACTACTTATGGGTGGGTATTGTATATATATCACATTTTTTATTGTTACTTGTTAGACAAGGAATGTTGGGAAAAACATTGTTTTCTGGTGGCCGTGGATTATGCATAAGACCAAGTGACATGGCAATCCAATTTCAGAATAAACAATGCAAGTTTAGAGTCATAAATATTCACACAACAAATCAGATAGAATCATACTTCAAATGACTTATGTTTGCGTTCGGATTTTCTTAATCAACTATCGACATTCAATTAGCAGCAAAAGGATAGCAACTTTCAATGGTTTTCTTTATCATATAATATGTAGCAAATCCATAAAAATGCTTAATAATTTCAGTCAAGTTGCCATATTGCTATGTATTTCCTTAGGATCAACTGAATGTAAGTATATAACCATAACAAACCAACCACAGCTGTTGTGTTACCCCTGTCAATCCTAGAGTTATAAAGTTTATTTTCTTAAATTTACGTGAGCATATCCTAATGAAATAACCTTAATTGTCACATTTCAGGGTAAATTTTGGCTTTGGTCATTTGCAGTAACCTAATGCCATAGTTAGGATCATAACAATATGCTCTATGGCAATGGACCATGCCCAAGAGACAAGCCCCTGTGATGTTTCCTCGAAATACTAGACATCTCTTTGATACTTCACACCCTTACAAGGTTTTTGTTTTCTTGAAGACAAACTATACATGCACCATTCTAAGAAAACGAACTTAGATAAAATAATTTAACTAAGAGATTATTTCTAAAGGAAAAAAAAACTCTAATGCATTTTAAGACAATACTCAATTCTGCTTCCCACTTTTGATCTCAACTGAAAACTGAAACAAATTGTTGAATGCCAAATCTATACTGCAGCAAAGTTTCCCTACTACAACAATTTATCTCTGAGCAAATAATGACAAAAGAATTCAAGAATGAAATCCTGTGTACTAGGATTTCAACAGTCCTATGTCAAAGACTTCAAGTCATTCAGTCAATGGTAATCCATGATATTTGGCCATGTTATATTGGCTACTAGCAACCATAATTAGATAAACAGGAAATTTTATGAGACCTTCACATTAGAAAACCTCCAAAGGTTTTACATCTTACTTTGCAGTTAAAATATAACGACCATGATATAAGACTTCACATCATACAGTTATATATACTTGGCAAAATAATTATCTTAATAAAATTTTAGAAGGAAAATTAATTAAATCTCAGAACTCCTATTTTTGACTTCTATAAAAAATTAAAGTTGTGGTATACTAAGTCAAATTATGCATAAAAAGTGGTATTAGAGAGTTTATATCCAAAATTTATATTTTTAATTAAATAAAACAGAAAATATGAAAATAAACATAAATAATAGCATGTTAAAGTGAGTCAAAAGAACTCACCTTTGCCTGGAAAAAATTTTTCCTTACTTTTTTTTTCTTCCTTCCTTTCTCCCTTCCTCACATACGTTATGTATTTCTCTGCGTTTGCGAAGAGAGGAGAGGATTTCATTTTTATTTAATTATAGGATATTAGATACTTAAGATAGAATTCTATTAGTTGGGAATTTAAATAACTAATTCCTAGATAAGAGTAAATCTATAAATTTGGTTTAGATTCAACTACTTTTTTTTAAAAATCCTCAACCCATTAGATATGAATCATATAAAAATATTTTTTAACCAAATATTATTTTTAGAAGAAAGTTAAAAATAAATGCATAATAAAAAATTGGTTGTTACATTCTACCCTCCTCAAGTAAAAATTTCGTTCTTGAAATTTCTTTAAACTCAAGTAATGTAATATAGTTATACCTTTACTCAGATGAGTGTGGAAATCGTTCCTGAATGTCTTGCTCTCGCTCCCAAGTCATCTCCCGGCTCGAATGTTGATTCCAAGAAACCAACACAAGCGGAATTACTCTGTTCTTCAAAGTCTTCTCTATGCGGTCAACTATAGCGACCAGTTCTTCTGGATAGGAGAGATCTACTCCGATCTCAAGTTCTGAATAGTCCACAATGTGCCTCTCATCATGTACATATCGTTTTAATTGTGAAATATGAAAAACGTTACGTACTTATTCTACTGTAGCTGGTAATGCTAGGCAATAAGAGACCTTGTCTATTCGTTCCATGATTTTTAATGGTCCGATAAATCTCGGCCTTAACTTCCCATGGTTGCCAAAACGAACGACTCCACCCATGGGAAAAACCTTAAAGAAAACTGAGTATCCTACTTGAAATTCCAGAAATCGTCGTTGGTTGTCTGCCCATTTCTTCTATCTATCTTGAGCTGCTTTCAAGTGTTGCTGTATTAAATTAACCTCATCTACTATTTGGCCCAAGTAGTTTTCTTTCTTGAATGTCATCCCAATATAATGGTGATCTACATTTTCTCCCATATAGAGCCTCGAATGGTGTCATCTTGATACTTACTTTGTAGCTATTATTGTAGGTGAATTCCACTAGATGTAGATAATCCTCCCACGATCCTTCAAAGTCAAGCATACAAGCCCTCAATATATCCTCCAATGTCTGGATAGTCATTTCTGACTGACCATCTGTTTCTGGGTAATATGTTGTGCTAAAGTCTAATTTTGATCCCAGACTATCTTGAAGTTTCTTCCAAAACCAGAATGTGAAACGGGTATCTCAATATGATACAATACTAACCGGCACACCATATAATTTCACTATTTCATGCATATACTTCTCTGTCAAAATTTCGGGAGATTGTCCCACACGAAATGGTATGAAATGTGCTATTTTAGTGAGGCGGTTCATAATTACCCAAATTGCGTTATTACCCTTGGGACTGCGTGGCAATGCGATAACATAATCCATAGCTCTTTTCCATTTACACTCGGATATGGATAAAGGTTGAAGAAGTCCTGGCATTCCCTGATATTCTGATTTAACTTGCTAACAAACCAAGCACTTGGATACAAACTTGGCAATTTCACGCTTCATTCCATACCACCAAAAATATTGCATCAAATCCTGATACATCTTCGTTCCTCCATGATGAATAGAATAGACTAAACTATGAGCCTCTGATAGTACTTCCTGCCGAATTCCTCCTTTGGGCACACATAGCATATTGCCAAATCGAAGAGATCCATCTGTGTAGAAACTTAAATTTGTCCTCTATCCTTCCTCTACTTATCTTCTGAGCTTCTGCACCTTAGGATCATTTTTCTGAGCTTCTTTAATCTTCTCTATCAATGGGGGTTGCAGTTGCAAGGCCAGTATTTGTGTCTCATCAGGTAAGATAATTTCTAACTTTAGCCGTATGATTTTCTCAAGTAGCTCCTTCTGCTGAGTTAGAAACATTGCTATAGGCTTCCTACTTAAGGCACTGGAACCATATTGATCTTACCAGGATGGTATTGTAAATTGACGTTATAATCTGCTATTAATTCGAGTCACCTTCTCTATCCCATATTGAGTTCCTTTTGTGTAAAGATATACTTAAGACTCTTATGGTCCATATAAATCTCCACTCTGCTACCCAATAAATAATGCCTCTAAATCTTTATTGCGAAAATCACAGCTGCAAGCTCCAAATCATGTGTGGGATAATTTTTCTCATGCGGTCTCAATTGTCGAGAAGCATAAGCTATTACTCGACCTTGTTGCATCAACATACAACCTAGCCCTCTACTGGATACATCATTGAATACAACCATTCTTTCGGTTCCTTCCAGTATGGCTAACACTGGTGCTGTTGTGAGCCTCCTTTTCAACTCATTGAAAACTGCATCACATTCAACTGTCCAGTCATACCTCTCTCCTTCCCTCAGGATCTTGGTTAGAGGTCCTAAAATCTTAGAAAAATTTTGGACAAACTTTCGATAACAACCTGCTAATCCGAGAAAGCTGCTCACCTCTGAAATGTTTTTTGGAATCGGCCAATCCTTCACTGCTGAGATCTTACTAAGATCGACTGAGATTCCATCTTGGAAAACAATGTGTCTCAAAAATGAAACACTCTTCAGCCAAAATTCATATTTTTTGAGTTTCCCATATAGTTTCTCATTACTTAGTGTCTCCAAAACTATCCTTAAGTGCTTAGTGTGATCCTCTTCGGTCCTGAAATACACCAATATGTCATCTATGATTTTATCCAAATATGAAAGAAAAATTTGATTCATTAAGTTCATAAAAAATTGCAGGTGTGTTCATCACTCTGAATGACATCACTAAGAATTCAAAATGCCATATCCAGTTCAAAATGCTGTTTTAGGAATGT
The DNA here is from genome assembly GCA_036321105.1 of Dracaena cambodiana. Taxonomy (NCBI): domain Eukaryota; kingdom Viridiplantae; phylum Streptophyta; class Magnoliopsida; order Asparagales; family Asparagaceae; genus Dracaena; species Dracaena cambodiana. The sequence continues at coordinate 11,693,661 of JAYEPQ010000001.1, read as the reverse complement.
CTGACTCCTTCACTTTCACTTAGTGATACCCAAACTTAAGATCCAGCTTGGAAAATACCCTAGCACACCAATCTGATCAAACAAATCATCAATCCTTGGTAGTGGGTATCAATTTTGGATAGTGACCTTGTTTAATCCCCTGTAATCAATACATAATATTTTGCCTCCATCTTTCTTATCAGTCAAAGTACTGGTGCACCCAAAGGAAAAGTACTTGGTCTAATGAAACCTTTAGCTTTCAATTCATCTAATTGTATATTCACTTTTTTTTTAGCTCTATTGGACCCATTCGATACGGTGCTTGAGAGACTAGTGCAGTGCCAGGAAGAAGGCCAATAGCAAACTCCACTGCCCTGTCTGATGGTAATCCTGAGAAATCCTCGAAAATGTCCAGAAACTCCAACACCACCAGAATATCAACTGGAATGGCATCCAATTGGACTACTACTCCCTCCGTAGGTCGAGCCTAAATTCTGCAGGTTCCTTGGTACTGCTGTAACGCCCCACTTCCAGTAGTATGGAAAGCTGGAACGTTCGGCGTCGAATGATAACTCGACGAGCCTCAAACAAAATATTACAGTCACCATTTGCAATTTAATATGAATAACATGCAGAAACTAAATGAAATTTTTCTTTATCAAAACAAAGCAATAATAAATTCCCTCAAAATAAAATTAACAAATGTCACCACAGATAAATTCTTCCTGAAAAGAAAAGGACTGTCTCATATGAAACTAAATATAGCGCCATGTGCACTTATTACATTTCTCTAAAAAGAAAGCAGCTAACAAAAGGAAGTAATCACTCCTACAGATCTGCTTGTTCCTGGAAGTACAACATATCCTGTTCTGCCACTGGTGGATCTACCTCTTGATAGAGGCCTGCATCTGGTCATGCATAACCAGGATCGTCAGCAAAGCGACCCAATATTAAATAATAAAGAACAACAAAAAAATAATGAATAATAATATCTCAATGTCAGGAACAATCATGCCAATGAAGGACGGAAGATTTTACGTATTTATACTTATCATCACTATTACTTTAATCGATGTCTTTTAAATTTTTACAATTAATGTCTTTTAGTTATGGTATTTGAAAATTCAAGAAAATATGAATATAGCTGAGTTGAACGCATCCCCGTCTACCCCCGGGAAAACGGAACAGTAGTTGATCGGAGCCTATCCCGATCCTCTCAAAAATGGAAAACAGTGGCGCAATAATTTGATCGGAGCCTATCCCGATCCTCCCACAAGTGGGAAACAGTGGTACAGTACAGTTACGTTCAGCCATCTAATTCATACAAACCTAAATTTTTTCCCAAATCCCCAGTGTATATCAAGTTCGGTGTTAATTATCAATTTCAATATAATTTATGATTTCAGTAAATTTTAGTTCAGTATGTAGATCGGTGATAATAATTAGAGTTCAGTGAACAGTAACAATATCAGTGACAATATAACGTTGCGGTAATTTAATTATCTATCACCAATCTTATACAATAACAATTTGCATTTATACGGTGTCTTTTCGGGCTTTATTTCCAATATGATGTATAATAAAGTGATTTACAATATAGGAAAAATGGGGCTCACTACTAAATATGTGTGCATTTAGACTTTCCTAAAGTTGACTTATCATTGCAAGGTGAAAGAGAAGCAGCAGTAGCCGAAATAGAAAAAAAAAAGAAGAAGAAGTAGAATTCCTAAATGCGCACCCCATTCTATATAGTAGAGTAAATTACGGCATAGAGGAAGTAGTGTTCACTAGTAAAATATGTGTGCATTTAGAATTCCCTAAAGTTTTCCTACAATGTTGAAGTAGTCCTAGATGCGCACCCAATACTATATAATTAAGGTGAATTACATCATAGGGAAAGGATGCTCACTAGCAGAGATGTGCGCAGTTAGAACTCCCAAGAGTTTCCTGCACTACAACCAAGTAGTTCTACCTGCACACCACAACCTATTTAGTAAAGTGATTTACAACATAGGAGAAATAGTGCTCACTAGTGAAATAGGTGCGCACTTAGAGCTTCCTAAGGCTTCATTGAAATTGCAACCAAACAGGGAAAGGAAGGAGAGAAATTGAAGTAGCGGCAGATGCAGAAAAGGAGAAGAAAAGGAAGAAGTCTAAATGCACACTCCATACTACATAATAGTGATTTACAACATAGGAGAAAAGATGTTCATTAGTAAAATATGTGCGCATTTAGAATTTCCTAAAGTTCCTTGTCGTTGCAACCCAACTAGACAGGAGAACGAGAAGAGAAACAGGAAAGGAGAAGAAAAGAAATCAACTACCCAAAAAAAAAAACTCTTCAATCCGACGAGGCCGTGGCAGAGATCGGTAGAGCGGATATTGTCGACGGCCACTGGCGTTGAATTCGGCCGGATCGCCTTGCCGACTCTAACCCGAAACCTCGACTTCAATGGCTGCAAAATTGCCACGCCATTAGAGCAGAGCTACAAACAATCCAAACAAAATTTATCTTGGGTGAATTCAGAACCCAAAACCTGATATCGGAATGGAAAGGCAAAACATCACCATCTCTGAGAAGCAAGGTTTTGAGGGATCGAGCTTGTAAAAGCAAACCCCAAATATTTGAGAGAACACACATGAGAAGTCATATGCTAAAATGTATACTCACAGCGCAAGCCTTTTCCCTGCTTGAAGAGAGAGGGAGGGGAAAATTCTATTCACGCACAATACTTCCCACATTTCTTAGTCGAGGAACTCAAGATAATTTAAATAGTCATACATGTTTCCTTTTCTATTTTGACATGATACAATCTGCTATTACTCGTATATATACGGTTCTGTGTAAGAGTTTCAAAGATAATTGCAACATTTCCGAAAGGCTACCGTGCACATTAATCAACAATCAAGGAATCATTGGCATGGATGATAAAAAAAAAATATTTATTTTGTTCATAAATTTAACATCTATTGGGTATAAAATATATGTAACACAACTCCTATTTTTAAATATTATGAGGGAAACTACGCTACTGCACATTGTAATTCATTGTGTATAAAACATTGGTGCTAAGGATTATCTATTCAAGATTAAACCTTAAATTAAAAAAAATAGATGTAGCATGTTAAAGTGAGTAAGATAACTCACCTTTGGCTGAGTCGTTCCCCTTCCTTGCTTCCGCTCTTCTTCTTCCCGTACGTCCTGCAAGCGTTCCAATATCTCAGCGTTCCAGAAGAGGGATGAGAATGAGGTTTTGGATTAAGATGTAGCCTATTTAGTTGAGATCCAACAAAAATATATTTTTTTTTGGTTAAGATTTGATTTCCTTTCAACTATTTAGATTTCTATCCGATTTTCTCTCAACTATTCAGATTTATATCCAAACAAATCCCAATATATATTTATATTTATTATTATTATTATTTTTAGATTTTTTTTTTCATTTCAAAAAATTTGAAAAAAATGGTCGTTACATTCTACCCCCTTAAGAAAAATTTCGTCCTCGAAATTTCTTTAAACTTAAATGATGGAGAGGGGTTATACCTTTATTCAAATAAGTGTGGAAAACGTTCTCGAATGTCTTCCTCTCGCTCCCAGGTTGCTTCCCGATTAGAATGTCGATTCCAAGAAATCAACACAAGTGGAATTACTTTGTTCTTCAAAGTCTTCTCCATTCGGTCAAGTATGGAGACTGGTTCTTCTGGATAGGAGAGGTCTGGTCCAATCTCCAATTCTAAATAGTCCACGATATGCTTTTCATCATGAACATATCGTTTTAATTGCGAGACGTGGAAAATGTTATGTACTTGCTCCAGTGTAGACAGTAGTGCCAGGCGATAGGTGACTTTGCCTATCCGTTCCAAGATTTGGAAAGGTCCGATAAACCTTGGGCTTAACTTCCCACGATTGCCAAAGCGAATGACTCCGCGTGTGGGCGACACCTTCAAGAAAACTGAGTCCCCAACTTGAAATTCCAGAAACCGTCGTCGTTGGTCTGCCCAGTTTTTCTGTCGATCTTGAGCTGCTCTCAGATGTTGCATATTAAGTTAATTTTATCTACTGCCTGGGTAATTTTCTCTGGTCCAAGCAGTTTTCTTTCTCCAATATCATCCCAATATAACGGAGACCTACATTTCCTTCCATACAGAGCCTCAAATGGTGCCATCTTGATACTTGCTTGGTAACTATTATTGTAGGCGAATTCCACTAGATGCAGGTAATCCTCCCATGAGCCCCCGAAGTCAAGCATGCAGGCCCTCAACATATCCTCCAATGTCTGGATAGTTCTTTCTAATTGACCATCTGTTTCTGGATGATATGCTGTACTGAATTCTAATTTTGACCCCAGACTATTTTGCAATTTCTTCCAAAATTGAGAGGTGAACCGAGCATCTCGATCCGATACAATACTGACTGGCACACCATGTAATTTTACCACTTCACGCATATACTTCTCTGCCAACATTTCGGTAGACTGTCCTACAAGAAATGGTATGAAATGCGCTACTTTAGTAAGGCGGTCCACAATCACCCAGATTGCATTATTACCCTTGGGACTACGTGGCAATGCGGTAACAAAATCCATAGTAACTCTTTCCCATTTCCATTCAGGTATGGGTAGAGGTTGAAGGAGTCCCGGCATTCTTTGATGCTCTGCTTTAACTTGTTGATAAGTCAAGCATTTGGAGACAAACTTGGCGATTTCACGCTTCATTCCATTCCACCAAAAATATTGCTTCATGTCTTGATACATCTTTGTTCCTTCGGGATGGATTGAATAGACTGAACTATGAGCCTCTGATAATACTTCCTGCGAAATTTCTCCTTTGGGTACACACAACCTGTTGCCAAATCGAAGAGACCCATCTGCGTGAATACATAAATCTGTTCTCCGTCCTTCTTCTACTTGTCTTCGAAATCTTTGCAACTTAGGATCATCTTTCTGAGCTTCTTTAATTTTCTCTACCAATGAAGGTTGAAGTTGCAAAGCCAGCATTTGAGCCTCAGCATCGGGTAAGAAAATTTCTAATTCTAACTTTATAATCTCTTCTAATAGCTCTTTTTGCTGAGTTAGAACCATTGCCATTGGCTTCCTGCTTAAAGCATCTGGTACCACATTGATCTTACCCGGATGGTACTGCAAGTTGATGTTTCTATTCACGCACAATACTTCCCACATTTCTCAGTCGAGGAACTCAAGATAATTTAAATAGTCATACATGTTTCCTTTTCTATTTTGACATGATACAATATGCTATTACTCGTATATATACGGTTCTGTGTAAGAGTTTCAAAGATAATTGCAACATTTCCGAGAAGCTACCGTGCACATTTATCAACAACCAAGGAATCATTGGCATGGATGATAAAAAAAAAATTTATTTTGTTCATAAATTTAACATCTTTTGGGTATAAAATATATGTAACACAACTCCTATTTTTAAATATTATGAGGGAAACTACGCTACTGCACATTGTAATTCATTGTGTATAAAACATTGGTGCTAAGGATTATCTATTCAAGATTAAACCTTAAATTAAAAAAAATAGATGTAGCATGTTAAAGTGAGTAAGATAACTCACCTTTGGCTGAGTCGTTCCCCTTCCTTGCTTCCGCTCTTCTTCTTCCCGTACGTCCTGCAAGCGTTCCAATATCTCAGCGTTCCAGAAGAGGGATGAGAATGAGGTTTTGGATTAAGATGTAGCCTATTTAGTTGAGATCCAACAAAAATATATTTTTTTTGGTTAAGATTTGATTTCCTTTCAACTATTTAGATTTCTATCCGATTTTCTCTCAACTATTCAGATTTATATCCAAACAAATCCCAATATATATTTATATTTATTATTATTATTATTTTCAGATTTTTTTTTCATTTCAAAAAATTTGAAAAAAATGGTCGTTACAGCTGCTATCCCCAATGAACTCAAACTCCGGATGATTCGTTATCTTGAAGACAATGCTTCTCCTTCGACAATCGATAATTGCATGAAAGGTACTTAAGCAATCCATTCTCAATATCACGTCAAATTTGTGAGTATCGATAATTAGAAAATTAACATAAAATTCCCTCTTGCAAATTATTACAGGACACAATCTACACATTTGATTAGAAACGATACCCCTGTTACCTTTACTTATCTTCCATTTAATGCTCAGGTTCTCATAAGGTATGTCTTGTAGTGTCACAAATATAGAAGAAATAAAACAATGTGATGCTCCAGAGTCAAATAAAACTGATGCAGGAATATGATTGACTAGTATCATACCTATTACCACATCATCTGACTTCACTGCTTGCTCTGGGATTAGATTATATACTTGTCCACGTCCCTTATCCACTGCCTTATTCTTCTTAGCTTGCTCATAGGCTCTATTTTGATGTGGAAGTGGTCGCCTACTTTGATCGTCATTCTGATCCTTTTGTGAATGTTGTTGTTCATATACTGGAAGGCAAGGCGTTGGTCCCATGTTTCTCCTTTGTGGACAATCTCCAATTCTGTGTTCACTTGATCCACATGCTAAGCATAAGTTGTTGGCATACCAACACTCCTTAATAGTTTGTCCTGGTTTCTGACAATATGTGCAAGTGACCTTCTGTTGCAAAGAAATGACTGGATGCTTCTCAGCATTCCTAGATGAGGTTCCTCCCAACATTTGACTGCTGACCTCTTAGGTGCAGAAGACTGAACCCTTCTTTTCTTATTCACTACTTGCTCTACATCCCGAGCTGCATCAATAATTGTAGCATAGGTCTCCATTCTAGAGATTACCAAATACTTCTGGATATCTAATCTCAATCCCTGTTGGAAGCGATGTGCACGGTCTCCTCATCTAATACTATGTATTGTGCAAATCGACTCAAATGAACGAACTCCGATACATACTCTTCTACTATCATTCCGGCCTGCCTCAAGTTAATGAATTGTTGCTCCATCTCTCTCCTGGCTGCTCTAGAAAAGAACCATGCAAGGAAACTCATTGTGAAAGCATCCCACGAGATTGGCTGGGGTTGTCTGTTCTCCTCTGATTGCAACCAAGTCCTTACTATATTCGTCAATTGAATTTTGATGACATTTACTTTGTCAGCATATGAAATCCGAGCTGCTCTTAATAAGTCTTACATCTGCATGAGCTACTACTCAGCTTCCAATGCTCCTACAGTTCCCGAAAAAGTAGATGGATGAAGGAGCCTGAAGTCAGATACTCCTCCAGGATGTGGTCCCTCGGTTCTGCCACACGATCTAAGGCCGCTATCACATCTGCCCGAAAAACTTCGGCCTGTTGTTGTAGCGCGTCGGCCATCCTACCAAGCAATCCCAACATTTCATTGGCATAAATGGTGTTTGAGGTCGAACTAGAATTTGCTCCATTCCTATTAGCCCGACGAACCATCTTTCTTAGGAAAAATGATTAAATAGACATCATTTAAATAATAATAATAATAATAATAATAATAATAATAATAATAATGAAAGTAAATACATATAAATAGAAAAACCATATTTATGTGTGTGTATATATATAGTAGTAATGAACCTTAAGTGGTCTAACAAAATTAAGGCGATTTTATTTTTTTGTTGACTGTAATGATATCCAAGTACATTAAAATTACTTGAACCGACTTAAATAGCCTGGGTTCTGATACCACCTATAACGCCCCACTTTCCATAGCGTAGATAGCTGGGACATTCGGCATTGAATGATAACTCGACAAGGCTCAATAGCATTACAGTCACATTCCAATAAAAATATAAATAGCAAATAAAAATAAGCGAATTTTTTCTTTTCCAATCAAAGTAATAATAAGTTTCTTCAAATAAATCTGACAAAATGTAACTACGATAAAATTGTCTCTAAACAAAGAAAATATCTCAAATAAAACTAGGTGACGTGTCACATGTACTTATTACATTTTCCTAATATGAAAGTAGTCAACTAAAAAGAGTTCATCACTCCTGTAGATTTGCATGTTCTTTAAAATATGTCATATCCTGTTCTGTTTCTAGTGGATCCACCTTTTGATAAATATTTACATCTGGTTATGCATAATCAGGATCGTCAGTAAAGTGATCTAGTAATAAATAGTTAACACAAAAAAATAACAATAATGTCTCAATATCATGAACAGTCATAGGAAATAAACGGAGGAACATCTCATATTTGAAGGTTTTACGTGGTTATCATTAGTTTTATTTCAATTAATATCTTTCAATTATGGTATTTAAAAATTAAAGAAAATATGAACTTGGCTGGTCTGAACGCATCCCCGTCTATCTCCAGAAAAATGGAACAGTAAATTCGATCGGAGATATCCCGATCCTCTAAAGAAGGGAAATAGTGGCAATTTTGATCGGAGTCTATCTCGTTCCTCCCAAAGAGAGAAGCAGTGGCAATTTGTGATCGAAACCTATCCCGATCCTCCCAAAACGGAAAACAGTAGTATAATTACATCCAGCAATCCAATTCATATGAACTTTATTTTTTTTCCCAAACCCAGTGCATGCTGATTCTAGTGTTAGTTATTCGGTTTAGTTTAATGGATTGGCGGTCATCATTAAATTTCAGTATTATGTGGCAATAATAGTAACAATAAAGAACAATATACAATACAGTAGTTAATAATCTACCACCAATAATCTGTTACAATAGTTTTTTGTGCTTTGTAAGGTTTCGTTTTCAATGCTCGTTTTTCGTCCTTCCTTTTCTAATAGATAAATAAAGATAAGTGAGATAGAAATTATAAAATAGTCTTTTGGGTAATATGTATTCCTTTAAATGGGATGTGGATTTGAACTTGAAAAAGGAATATTCATATTTGTCATTATACGAACACACACATGAATTCAAATAGAAATATCATTTAAATGTATAAAAAAATAAACTACCTACGAGTAAATAATTCATCTGAAACACTCGATTATCTCTCTCTATTGCTAGAGCATGAAACAAGGCTCTTAAGAGAACATTTTCTTATAAGAAAGAACAACTGGAAGGCAAAAAGTAACATACTAAAGGAAAGAGAGGGTGAAGCAGAAACAGACATGCTACTTAAACTACTTATGGGTGGGTATTGTATATATATCACATTTTTGGTTGTCATTTGTTAGACAAAGAATGTTGGGAAAAACATTATTTTCTGGTGGCCGTGGATTATGCATAAGACCAAGTGGCATGGAAATCCAATTTCAGAATAAACAATGCAAGTTCAGAGTCATAAATATTCATACAACAAATCAGATAGAATCATACTCCAAGTGACTTATATTTGCGTTCGGATTTTCTTAATCAACTATCGACATTCAATTAGCAACAAAAGGATAGCAACTTTCAATGGTTTTCTTTATCATATAATATTTAGCAAATCCATAAAAATGCTTAAAAATTTTAGTGAAGTTTCCATATTGCTATGTATTTCCTCAGGATCAACTACATGTAAGTATATAACCATAACAAACCAACTACAGCTGCTGTGTTACCCTTGCCAATCTTAGAGTTATAAAGTTTATTTTCTTCAATTTTCGTGAGCATATCCTGATGAAAGAACCTTAATTGTCCTAAACATTTCAGAGAAAATATTGGCTTTGGTCATTTGCAGTAACCTGATGTTTACTATAAAATTGTAAATGATTCTTTATTGAGATTTTTCAATGAAAAATTACAATTATGAAAGGTTTTCCATTTACAAAAGATGAAAATCTAATTATCTCTTTGTTTAAAATTGGGTTCTAGAGTAGTTATGGAGGATGATCCTGCTCTCTGTTGACACTGTATAAAATTTTGAGTTGGCAAGGAATTAGAGCTCTTGATAGCACATCAATTAGCTATAAAATGACTTTTTTTATTGATCTCCAGATGCCTTTTTCCGCCTTCGCTCATGCTATTTATAGAGGCTTGGAGACTCTTAAGCTAATGTAACTGCCTAACTGTTGGCATCCACGATTTGAGAATTAATTTCTCGCCTTTTGGTCTGGTAAATTTGTATTAAATCTCCAGAATTTATAACCGACATTTTTAATCATCTGGATCATAACTGAAAGGCAAAACGTGAATTTCAATCTTTAAATTCACTTTTCTTTTAAACCACAATCGGAATGTGAATCTCAAAATTTGGATTCACGATTCTTTCATACTGCAATTGGGATGCAAATATCAAATTTTAGATTCACAGCTTTGGTGTAATTATAACTATGATGCGGATCTCAAACTTTAGATTCACGGCTTCTTTAGATTATAACTGGGATGCAGATCTTAGACTTTAGATTCGCAGTTCCTTTGGACTGCAACTGGAATGCGAATCTCAAACTTTAGATTCGCAGCTTTGTTGGACTACGAATCTCAAACTTTAAATTCGCAGTTTTGTTGTAACGGCATGTTCATTGTTTGCATAATATACTTGGGCGCGATGATGAGACCCTACAGAGCTCACTCTTTATTAAGTCTGCGAATTTAGAGAAAAAGATTTACATTTTAGCTTCATTCGCAAATCAAAGATCACGTCCCATCTTTTATGGAAAATAAAGTATAGCTCTATGAAGAGCACGTCTTATTTCTTTTGTAGTTTATATATGCATATCTCTCTTTATGAAAATGATCCCAATAAAATAAAATTCTCCCCACAAAACCCCCTCCAAAGTTTTCAAAACTCCATGATTTTAGAAGTATTTTGAAATACTTTGGATAATTTTGGTCGAAATACAATTTTCGTATTTTGAGAGGAAATACGACTTTGTATCAGAATTGCGAATTTCGCACTTTTAGGAAATGCACGACTCTGCATTGGAGTCGCGGATCTCGTGTTTTTTCATAGAGCACAACTCTGTATTAAAGCAACGAATCTCGCACTTTTGCATAGAGCACAACTCTGTTTAGAGCCGCGGATTTCGCGCCTTATGCGATATATCTGGAAGGTTACTACTTTTCTGGCGTAGAGATCAAGACGTTTTCTGACCTTCATTAATGAGGAGATCCTCACGAAATTCGGGCCAAAAATCTCATCCATCAAATTATCTGCTACAAAATCTCAACTCATCATTTAAAATATCTTTTAACATTTTCTAAAAAATTTAAATTTCAGACTTTCTCTAAACTTTCAAAACCTTTAGTCTTCAAAATTCTCTTATCCTCAATTTTCTTTAGAATTTTAAGAAGATGACGAAGAAGGCTTCATCTTCTGGTCTATCTGGCAGTGGTTCCCAAAATACTTAGGCTACTTCTAGCTCCATAATAGTTCGACAGGAGCCTCTGGTTGGAGGTGATTTTCTTATTTGTAATTTTATATTCTGATCCTAAAAAAAAAACTTTTTCGCAATTTCGTTTTAATTCTTTCTTCTCTTTACACAGTGAATTATGTCTTAAACCCTTGGCTGAAAGATTTCAATCATGAAATTCTATATATAAAGCGCCTAGCTTTTCTTCCAAAAACTTATCATGACTTGAAAATTCTTCTCTACTTTTCTAAAGTTTCTCTTCAAAACCTATTCTATCATGGAGTTCTGTTCTTCTTCCTTTTCCTTGATCGAGGCAACGGACTAGGGTTAGCATGTCACAAGGCCTCCAGATAATATTGACCTATTTGTGCCTAGTTTTCTACCAGGTTTATTAGGGAAAAATATCCCATTGAAAAGATCGTTATAACCATAATCATTTTCCTTAACTACGATAAGTTTTCTCATTACGAATATAAATAAGGTATTTTCTTTTATATTTCTTAACGAGATTTTAGATCTATTACAAGATATAAGTGTAGTCATTTTCCTTAACAATGACCCACACCCGTCTGGTTATGAGATTTTTCTTATATCTTTGGAGAAACAGAAAATATCATGTACTTTTCATGAGATAAAAATTTTCGGGTGTGTGACACTGTTTATTTCCTGCCTAGCATCCTTAAAGTAAGGATAGTAAATGGTTATCGGTAACTTCCAATTTCAGCAGTTTCGTAAGTTGTATACTTGGAATCATGCATTTGGTACACTCAGTTTTGAACTAATCAAGTCACTGGCAACATTGATCATAGCTAAGCAAACAAATTTGGAAGTTTTCAACTATCAGTAGGAGAAGGCTATAGAAATAAGCTTTTGTCTTTACTTACGAAGCCATCCTATTTGGGATAATGATGTTGACGAAAAATAAATTTAATGTTCTCTTGACTCAATGATTTATACTTATTTCCATTCATTATATGATATCAAGGAACTTTTTGTATTATTAATTTGGTAATGAATAAATTTTGTCATTTAAAAAACTTTGTTATCATTCATTCAGAGATAACTGTTAACTTAATGAATGATTTTGATTTTGATCATCAGATGTAGCTGTTAACTTGACGAATATTTTGATTTTGATTATCAGAGATAACTGTTAACTTGATAATTCTTTTGATTTTGATCATCAGAGATAACTGTTAATTTGATGAACATTTTGATCATCAGAGGTAACTGTTAATTTGATGAATATTTTGACACTCTAGAATATTATTCAGAGATAACTTGACGAATATTTTGATTTTGATTATCAGAGATAACTGTTAACTTGATAATTCTTTTGATTTTGATCATCAGAGATAACTGTTAATTTGATGAACATTTTGATCATCAGAGGTAACTGTTAATTTGATGAATATTTTGACACTCTAGAATATTATTCAGAGATAATTATTAACTTGACAATATAAAGTCATTATTCAAACGTCCAAAATGGATTTTGCTGCAAATGAATAAGTTTCTTGAATCAGGATAAAAGTAACTACTAACTTTCCTGAATAAATTAAAATTTGCATTGATCAGTGACTTATAGTATAACAGCTTCTGAATTTCCAGAGATAATTTTTAACTTAGCAAATTTAGAGGAAAAGAAGTTTTGTTTGCCATCGGTAATTTTTCACTTAGAAAATTTGGAAAAAAAAAGTTTTGTTTGTCAGATGTAATTTTTAATTTAGCAAATTTGGAGAAAAAGAAAAACAGCGTGACTTTACAAAAAATCGTGCTTTTGCCTAATGTAATTTTTAATTTAGCAAATTTAGAGGAAAATAAGTTTTGTTTGCCAGATGTAATTTTTAACTTAGCAAATTTGAAGGAAAAGAAGTTTTGTTTGCCATAAGTAATTTTTAACTTAGCAAATTTGGAGGAAATGAAAAAGAGCGCAACTTTACAAAAATTTGTGCTTTTGCTAGAAGTTATTTTTAACTTAACAAATTTTGAAGAATGAGAATTTAGATTTGTCAGAGGTAATTTTTAACTTGGCAAATTTTGGTAGAAATGGAATTTATATTTGTCAGACACAACTTTGCGAATATTCACACTGTGTATCTGAGCTTCTTACAATGTGACTTTATGAAATTTGCATTTTTCAGAAAATTCTGATTTTAGAATCGCGAATTTCAAAAAAGAATAAGTTCGCAGGATTTTTAGCCTTTCAATTGAAAATTAAGAATAATATTTCTTCAGAAATTTCCCATTGATTGACATCATTATTTTATCACAATTCGGTTTTGCCAAACGATATGCACCAATAGAATAGACTGTATCAATGACAAAAGGCCCTTCCCACTTTGGCTGAAACTTTCTTTTGAATTTTTGATTGGTTATGATTGGTCTTCTTACTAAAAGAGTCAGATCTCCTTTCTTGAAAGTTCTCTGTTTAACCTTTTTATTAAAGTTTTGGAGATTCGCGCTTGATAAAGTTCAATATTTTGCTGAGCTTCCAAACGTTTATCATCAAGAACTTCTAACTTCAGAAGTTTTTGTCGATATCTTTCTTCTTGTGTCATTTTTGTTACTACCGCGACCCTTAATGACGGAATTTGAATTTCCAAAGGTAATACTGCTTCAGACCCGTATACCAAAGAAAATGGCGTAGCGTTTGTAGAAGTTCTAACAGTAGTTCGATAAGACCAAAGACATTCTCCAAGCTTTTCATCTCAATCTCATTGGTTAGATGAAATAAACTTTTTAAGAAGCTTCACAATAGTTTTATTGAAATCTTCTGCTAAACCATTGGCTGCAGGATAGTATGGAGACGAATCTACACTTTCAATTTGATATTTATTACAAAACCTAAAGAATGACTCACTCACAAACTAAGGTCTGTTGTTATGAATGATCCTCCTAGGTACTCCAAAGCGGGATATAACATGATGTTTGATGAATTTAACATGGAAATTTCAATGCCAACACTCCTGGCCACAAAGCAATAGAAAGGAGAATCAGCTCGAGATTTTATAAAAAGATTTAGAAATGATTCTCTGAGATGTCTGCATGGAATGCCAGAGAAAACATTGGTAGAAACTTGCCGACACAATCTCTCCACCAAAGTTCTTGCTAGAATGGGGACTGTAAAGTCGTATATTTGGAAAGATCTTTCATTACAAACTGAATAAGCTGAAAAAATTACACAAAGGCTTGAAGAAGAAGAAGAAAGAGGAGAGAAACCAAGGCAAAATAATAATTCTAGATCGCACCAATCTTCTCGACCTAAGGAACACAAAGGAAAAGAGACAATGGCGACTGATACACCAAATACTGCAAAGTCTTTTACAAAGAATTCTTCTCAACCGCGATTTCCTCAGAAGTAATATTTTTTTAAAGATGAGCACACTAATACTATCTTCAATTTACTCATGACTAAGAATATGCTGAAGTTAGCAAAATCTAAGCGACCTAAAGAAATTGGGAAGATTAATTATCCTAATTATTGTGTGTATCATAAAATCATTAATCATCCTACTCAAAATTATTATATCCTTAAAGATAAGATTCAGGCTCTGGTGGATACTAAGGTCATCAAATTAAGGAAAGATCAGAAGAGAGTAACCGCGAATATGGTAACTGTCAGATTTGAAAAAACTCCAGAATAGATAGAGTCAACTGTTTAAGACAGAGTTCAGTCCATTACCAAAAGTACAATGAGGATTATAAATTATTATCCTCATTAGCAATAAAAGAAAGGATTACACTCTTTTGAACTTCCAAAGGAGAGATAATGTGGATACATCCAGATCTCTTTGAGGACGAGCAATGGATTTCAAATTTATCAAAGAAGATATTAAAAGGGAAGATTTTTAGTTCTAACACTGGTACAATAATTACTGAGGATGATGTAGAAATTTCATCTCTATCAGACTCAGAAGAAGAAGAGCCAAATGATTCTTTAGCAGTTAACACGGATCAACCAAAACCTTTTGGGACTCGTTCAGGCAAATAATACTTGAAAAATTATGATCAAGTAGCGAAGTCTCAGCCATCTCCAAAAAAGAATAAGCCAAAGGAGCTTAAATTTGACAAAGCTCTAAAAAGGAAAAATAAAGAGCCTGCAGAAAGTTCTAAGAAACCTTTCAAATTTGATGTATTGGCACAATTAGCCAATATTCCTGCAAGAATTATTTTGTATGAGCTCCTAAATCTCTCTAGGCAAACTAGAGAAATTTTAAGAGAAACTCTGCAAGATTCTGAAGTGTTCTTGGCTCAAATTCCAGAGACAATTGAAGAAAAAGAAGTTTGCACAGTATGTCATCAAACTTCTAAAAAGATTTCTCGTATAACTTTCTCTCCAAAAGATATGCAAGTGAAAAATAATAAGTATCATCGTCCTTTGTATTACAAAGGATACGTAGGGTCATCAAAGATCGACCGAATCCTAATTGATCTTGGATCCGCTCTAAGTATAATGTCAAGACGGATGTTGCGATATCTTGGAGTCCCAATGGGTAAATTGGTATCAACAAACACTACCATTTTCCGGTTCAATGCTAATGGTAGCAGACCACTAGACAAGATAAAGTTGAAATGTCATATTGGAGATTTGAAGATAAAAGTCACATGCTACGTGATAGATACTGACACGTCTAATAATCTTCTATTTGGAAGACTGTGGATTCATATCAACCTTTTTGTCCCTTCTACAATTCATCAATGCATGAAATATGTAGACAAAGATGGAAATGTGAAGACCTTGGTGACAGAAAAGCAACCCTTTAAAGGAGTGGAAAACTACTTTATTAACGCGTTACTATACCAAAACACATTTGATGCAGCTAAACAACCTACTCCAGAAGAATCTGATAGCGGCAATGAAGCTAACATTGAATCAGGGTCCGAAAATTCAGAATCCGATAATGAAATCTGAAAAATAGATCCCATTGTAATAAGCCTTGAAGGCCTTGATATAAATGACATCGCCAATTTTGATGGTGAGTGGATAATTAATGAAGATATAGAGTTTGCTTTTTTTTTTTATATTGATTCTGAACCCTCAACTACTAGTACTGATGTGGTGAGTAATCACCTAGATAAAATATATTATTTAGCTTCATTTTAAGCACCCATTCGATCATCCTTTTACAAACAAAGTGATGACAATGGAGATGCAAATGAAGCTATTTTTGAAGTTTCTCCTAGAAATAAAAATAAAAAACCTATGATATTTGAAAAAGCAAATAACAAGAATAAAGGAAAACATTTAAATTCTGAGGAAGAACAGGAAAATCCCGAGTTCTTCCATTATGATAAAAATCTCCATAAGTTAATGAGAAAAAAGGGTATAACCTAGCCAAAGGCAAGGAGTTAAATTTTGAAAAAGGGAGAAAGTAATTCTTCAACTTTTTATTCCGAAAGGAAAGATGCCCAATTATTACGATAAAACTGGTAGAGGTTGGGATATGTTACCACTCTTGAATATCTTTCGGATATGAAATCTGAAGAAAGGCAGTAAACTCATTCGTCAGAATCATCATGTTGGGATTCGGATGTAAGATTGGTGTTATTTTTCAAGAAGTCTCTGTCAGTATGGTCTCTGTAGACAAAGAAGAAGAAGAAGATGAATTATCACCAATAAAAAAATGATCCTTGGGCAAAACACCTCACTATAAAAGTGGGAAATTCAATTTGGACAAAGAGAACCCCAACGGAAGATAAAGTGATCCAAATAAATATGGATGACGAAGTTAATCCTAAACCCATATTTATAAGTGAAAAATTATCTTCAGAAGAGAAAGAGAAGATGATTTCTCTCATTCAAGAGTACATTGATGTTTTTGCTTAGAATTATGAAGACATGGCAGGACTTGACCCAATGGTCGCGGTTCATAAATTAAATCTTCGGCCAGATGTAAAGCTAGTAAAACAACAACGAAGATTCCGTTCTGAAATTATTGAGGCAATTGAAGCTGAAATCAAAAAGTTAATTGAATCAGGCTTCATTCACGAAGAACAGCATCCAGACTGGGTCGCAAATATAGTCCCCGTAACTAAAAAGAATGGAAAAATCAGGGTCTGCATTGATTTCAGGGATTTGAATGAAGCATGTCCGAAGGTTGAATTTCCTTTACCTATTACGGATGTCATGATGGACAATACTTGTGGCTATGAAAGAATGTCATTTATAGATGGATATTCAGGATATAATCAAATTAAGATGGACTCTGATGATGAAAAACATACATCTTTCAGAATGCCATTTGAAGTGTACTGTTATATAGTCATGCCATTTGGTCTGAAAAATTCTAGTACTACATATCAATGCGCTATGAATATGATATTCCAAGAGCATCTACGAAAGACAGTCGAATGTTATGTAGATGATATGGCAATTAAAAGCAAAAACAAGAATGATCATCTTTGTAATTTGAGAACAATGTTCAGTCTCATGTAGAAACACCAGTTTAAGATGAATCCTACTAAATATTTTATAACAATCTAATTTCATCATAAGTTACATTCTTGATATCAGATTAATTCCAAAATAAATGCGTTGTGTTTGACTCTTTTTTCTATATTTTTATGATTTTCTTGAAATTTTTAAGATAGTCATTTAAAATAATATTATTTTAATCACCAGTGGGTCCTACACATATTTTTACTAGTCTCTCTTCTTTGACTTGTAAAGATTAAGTTTGACTTTTTTTTGGGTTAGTTTAATTTGAAATTATAATTTTAAACAACTCTAATAACCTATTATTAGTATTCATTTGTCATATGCCTATTTTGTTTTATTCACCCATACCTTCTTTTACCATGCTTGTCCTTTGGACAAGCATGACAAACCATCATCTAATTCCCCATATCCCTCGTTTATTATATCTTTTTTTTCCCTTCCTTTCATTTGTTTTCTCTCCTTCATTTTTCATTCATCTCTTCCTTTTATTTTTTTTACTCCAACTCAAGAGAAGAAAAGAAAAGAAGAAAAGAGAAGAAGAAGAAGAAGAAATTATTTAGCTCAAAATAGGCTTATCTTCCTACCCATCAACGCAATTAAAAAATCACTTCCACTCTCATATTTTTTTTCTAACTCCAATTGTTTATGATTAACTTAGAATCTTGATTTGCTAAAACTTAAAAAGATAATGTCTCTATACAAAAATCTCTATCATTATTCTAGAAAAATAAAAATATGATTTTTTACACTTTACTCTATGTTTATATATCAAATTTATCATTTTATTTTTAATCTTTCATTCTTAAATTTATAAGTTGTAAAGTTAAACTATATGCTTAATTTTTAATTTTATTTTGTAACTAAAATATTTTATAGCCAATTTAGAATCTTGATTTGTTTAATTTTAGAAATGTGATATCTTTATACAAAATTCTCTATGATTATTTTAAATATAAAAAAAAAATGATTCTTACACTCTACTCTATGTTTATGTATTAAATTTATAATTTTATTTAAGGTCTCCTATGCTTAAACTATAAGTTACAACTTAAACTATATGTTTTATTTTGAAATTACAAAGAAACCACCTTTATGAATGTTCATCATATTGGATATAAATTTGAAGTTTTCTACATAAGTTCTTCTTGTATAATGCAATGATTTTAAAATCATTTTCCACTTGCCGTTAGAAAATATGTATATATATACATTTATTTATTTATTCATTATCATGTTTTAAAGAGAGAGTTTCATATAAGTATTACATTAAATTTACTAAAATATTTCTTTTATGCAAGCTATTATATTAGGTCATAATTCCTTTATGCTAATTCATGTTTACTTGAAACATATATACGTTAGTAAGGTTTAATAAATTTTGCTACTTTCCATACCATGAAATCATTCTAAAATTTGGAAAATTCATTCATTGTTAAAGCAATCGTTATAATAGTGTTAAGCCTATTTAATTTCTATTCTTACAATTTAGTACCCACTTACCTAATACATATTTATATGCATAATTGTATATATGTATGGTTTACATACATGATCATTATTTGCGTAACACATTCTTGTATTCTATGACTATCATGCTTGCCTGACATATATATACTAGTCACTTGTGCAACATACATGAAATTATACCGGATTTTTCTTATTAGTACATACGCATGTCTTGATAATGCCATGGATCTGACTTGCCTATTAACTTGATTTGACACTCCATCATACTTGTCTTGACATATACATACAAATTACTTGTACAAGATACATTAAAATATGCCGGATTTTCCTTGTTAGTACATACACATGTCTTGATAGTACCATGGATCCTGATTTGCCTGTTAACTTGATTTTGATATGGACCATATCTTGCTTGTTACTAGACATGTATATGTATTAATCTTGACATGATTGGTTCATCATATTCCGGATTGATTTCCATGTAATATAACTTGAAATCTTGGGTAATGGGAGAACTAAAGGGTGGAAAAATATTGTATCGTGAAAGATTTAGGATAGGTTGCACAACCGAAATAGGGGCCCATCCGCGGGGATGCCCGGATGGTACTGAGCCATCATCTCTTGTTTAGTCCATGTTGATGGGACGACTGATTACTCAGTAATCGGTATCTGCTTGAGTGCTTAGCGGCACGGCTGGTTCAGTGCCAGCATCTTGGCTGGGTCCCGGATATGCACGGATACTTTCATGATACAGGTTTATTTCTTCACCAGTTAGTTCAAATATAAATTAAAATAAGATATTAATTTAGACTTGATATGCATGTATATCTCTGCTTGATATTGTTACTTGATCGTTTAATATTTTTTACGCATGCGAATACTTTTATATCCATACTCATATCTTACTTATTTATTTATATTATACACTCCCTACTTTTTATTGTTTTACTTGCCGGGTTTGACCCTGACTTTCTCCACACGCTCAGGTACTGAGCATGTGAGCGAGGATCCGCCATCGCACTACCCGCCATCGCACGACCCGTACTTTCTAGAGCAGGCCGAGCAGTAGTAGATTCTTAGGCCTCCACTTTTTGTTTTTTTAGGTTTGGTATGTATACCTCTTTTGAGGGCTTAATTCATAACTTCTGTATCAGTACCTAATTATTGCTTTCTATTTTAGCATGTTTATCTTCTCTTTTATATGGCAATAGACTAACGTCCAAGATCCTGCTAGATGACTAGTATTTAGTTCAATTCATTTCTACTTTTACATACTTATAGGCCTCGTGCATGTTGACTTACACGTGTCCGCCGGTAACGCACTCCGTTTTCATATCTCTCCGGGAAATGGGACGTTACAGAGTGGCATCAGAGCTCTAGGTTGATCTAGGAAGACCTTAGGACTACTGCCATATGTGTGCATATATATACACAAAAGAACATGTCTACTAACAGTATTTTTTTTATTCAACACCTGTCCCTTGACTCCCTTGTAAGTTGAATATCTACTATATTCCTTTCTCATTTCTATTCTTGTTCAAATTTCAGTGAGATGCCACCTCGTCGTCCTCCTAGAGTTGGTCCAGCTCGAGCACGTCTGCACGGAACTGGTCCAGCTAGGGCCGGTACGCAAGGAGTCACTCAACATGATCCAGTTGCAGAGCTTAGAGATTTAGTTATAAAAGTTGCCCAGGCCCAACAGACAACGGCAGCAGTGCTAGAGTGCATGATAGGACCCCATAAACAAGAGAGACCCAGGACAGTATCAGATTTTCGTCAGCTTCGACCATCTACATTTTCCGGTACAGGAGGCCCGTTGGAAGTAGAGCAGTAGATCGTGAATATGGAAAATCTTTTGAAGGCTGCTAGGATTCCAAATGAGAGTCGTGTTGATGTTATGCAGATCCAATTGGTGGATATTGCGCGGATTTTGTGGTTAGCAGAGGAGAAGAGGCATGTAGGGCCTGTAACATGGGAGGAGTTCGTTGAGGCCTTCTATGACCGTTTCTTTCATCCATCGGCTTGACGTGAGATGGAGAGGTAGTTTATGGTTCTCTAGCAGGGAGATAAGACAGTTGATGAGTACGCAGCAGAGTTCGTCAGATTGAGTAGGTTTGCTCCGAAGTTGGTTGAGACCGAGGACAGAGCTTATTGCTTCCAGCAGGGACTGCGTTATGACATCCGAGAGCATCTAGCATCGTAGGTCTTCGGTTCATACTCTGAGGTATACAATGCAGCCTGTCGACAAGAGCAGGTATCTAGAGAGAAGAGACCTCAAGTTGCAGCGCCGAAGAGACAGTTCCACCAGATCGCAGGACCCTCAACTCAATATGTTGGTGCTCCTCCAACCAAGCAGCCAATGGGGCTTGCACCAAGCCAGATAGTGTGCCGCTTCTGTCGCATACCAGGACATATGCAGAAGGATTGTCGGAGGGCACAGGGATTCTGTTTGGCTTGTGGATCATCGGACCACAAGATATCCACATGTCCAAATAGACAGCAGTTAGCAGGTAGTACCAGTCAGGGATTCGAGCGATCAGGAGGCTTGTATAAAGCAGTACCTAGGCAGACAATGACAGCACCACCAGCCCAAAGGCCCCAGGAACCAATTCAGAGGAGACCATTGGTGCCGCAACAGCATGCTTTTAATAGAGCTCAGACCGGGAAGGGCAAGAAATAGGGACAAGTCCGATTGATGACGGCCGAGAAGACTCAGACTTCAGGAGGGGTTGTGGCAGGTACACTTCTCGTAGGCCGTGCTCCAGCTCATGTATTATTTGATTCAGGTGCATCTCATTGTTTCATATCATTGGATTTTGCTTTGCGTAACTCAATTGATTTTGTTAATTTATCTGTTGGGTGGGATATTAAGATGGGAAATGGTAGTGTTATATCTAGCCAAGAGTGTCGATTGTGTCCCGTGGTAGTTAGTAGCCGAGAGTTTTATGCTAATCTCTTGGTGATAGATAATGGTGGATATGATGCCATCCTAGGAATGGATTGGTTGAGTACTTTCTATGCAGTGATTGATTGTCATGGCAAGAAGGTGATATTTAGAATTCCGGGTCATACTGAGTTTGAATTTCTTAGTGGAAGTAAATCCTTGGAGCCAGCTGGGCTCAAGGTGGTACCGAGAGGTGGAGTTCTTGATGTCATAGAGATAGGTGAGGGGATGATTCCAGTAATATCATAATATTTAGATGTGTTTCCCGAGGAGTTGCCAGGGTTGCCTCCAATCAGAGTCGTGGAATTCACCATCGATACTCTTCCTAGTGCAGAGCCTGTATTCAAACCACCATACCGAATGGGTCGAGAAGAGTTAGCAGAAGTCAAGAGACAGGTTGATGAGCTACTAAGACTTGGATTTATCAGGCCTAGTGTTTCTCCCTAGGGAGCTCCAGTGTTGTTGACAGGAAAGAATGATGGTAGCCAAAGCTTATGTGTTGACTATAGGGGTTTGAATGCAGTCACCATTAACAATAGATACCCTTTGCCAAGAATTGTGGTCTTGTTTGATCAACTAGGCAGAGCTAAGGTATTCTCTAGGATTGACCTTCGTTCTGGTTTTCATCTGGTGCGAGTTCGAAAGGAGGACATTCTAAAAACAGCATTTAGGGTGCGGCATGGACATTTTGAGTATCTAGTGATGCATTTGGTGTGACCAATGCTCCCGCAGTCTTCATGAGTTTGATGAACCAGGTGTTCGCACAATATTTTGATCAGTTTGTAGTGGTGTTCATTGATGACATTCTCGTCTACTCTCGGAGTAGGGAAGAGCATGCAAAGCACTTGAGGATAGTTTTACAGACTCTCAGGCAACAACAATTGTTCGGCAAACTGAGCAAGTGTGACTTCTGGTTGGACAAGATCGCTTTCTTGGGCCATGTAATATCTAGAGATGGTGTGTCAGCAGATCCCAAGAAAGTGGAGGCCGTACTTAATTGGCCGATTCCAAAATCTGCTTCAGAAATACGCAGTTTTCTTGGATTAGCTGGATACTATAGGAGATTCGTACATGATTTCTCTAAAGTAGCAGCGCCACTAACAAAGCTAACATGGAAGGGGGAGAAGTACGAGTGGACCACGGAGTGTGATAGTGCATTCGAATAGCTGAAGTGCAAATTGACTACAGCACCAGTGTTAGCAGTTCCTAATGATTCAGGCGGTATGAGGATATACTGCGATGCATCTAGCAAAGGGTTGGGTTGCGTACTTATGCAGAATGGTCAAGTGATCGAGTATGCTTCCCGACAGCTTAGGCCTCATGAGCGAAACTATCCTACACATGATTTGGAGCTAGCGGCAGTAATACATGCCCTTAAGATTTGGAGGCATTACCTATTGGGCGAAAGCGTAGAAGTGTATACTGATCACAAGAGTCTTAAGTATATCTTCACTCAGAAAGAGTTGAACATGAGGCAGCGCAGATGGCTTGAACTTGTAGCAGATTTTGACTTGGACATCCGCTATCATCCGGGAAAAGCCAATGTAGTGGCAGATGCCTTGAGTAGGAAGCCGATGGCTATGTATTTGACTCGACAGAAAGAAATCTTAAAAGACATGGAGAGGGTGGAATTAGAAGTTCTACTGTCAGGAATGACAGCACAGCTCATGGATTTACGATTTCAATCTACACTGATTGATAAGATCAAAGAAGCCCAGAACAATGATGGGAGATTGAAAAGGCTTAGGAACAAGATGGAAGCGGGCAAGAGACTAGACATCTCAGTGCATACAGATGGCTCACTTCGTCTCGATGGTAGGTTGTGTGTGCCCAGAGGAGAGGTTAGAGATGAGGTGTTAGCATAAGCTCATAGATCAGCATATTCTACTCACCCAGGTAGTACCAAGATGTATAGAGATCTGAGACAACACTTCTGGTGGCCAGGAATGAAAAAGGAGATTGCTCAATATGTATCAAAATGTCTGATTTGTCAGCAGGTGAAGACCAAGCAGCAGAGAACCGCAGGTTTGCTTCAACCCTTACCTATTCCGGAGTGGAAATGGGAGAAGATAGCCATGGACTTTGTGACGGGTCTTCCCAGAAGTCCGAAGGGTAATAACGCAGTTTGGGTGATCGTAGACCGCTTGACGAAATCAGCCTATTTTATTCCTTTTTAGTTGGGCCAGTCGACAGAAAGGTTGACAAAGAGATTCATGCAAGAGATAGTGAGACTGCATGGAGTTCCAGAGCGAATTTATTTCAGATCGCGATACTAGGTTCAGATCGCACTATTGGACAAGTCTAATGAAGAGTTTGGGAACTCATTTAAATCTTTCTTCGGCGTATCATCCTCAAACAGATGGACAATCTGAGCGGGCCATTCAGACCTTAGAGGACATGCTGAGGGCTTGTGTGCTAGAATTTGGAGGTTCATGGGAGGATCATTTGTATATGGTAGAGTTCTCCTACAACAACAGTTATCATGCGAGTATTAAGATGGCTCCATTTCAAGCTTTGTATGGCAAGAAGTGCAGATCGCCCTAGTGTTGGGATGATGTTGGAGAGTGTAGCATATTAGGACCAGAGATAGTCGCTCAGACTATAGACCAAGTAAATGTCATCAGGGAACATTTGAGGGTTGCACAGGATAGGCAAAAGAAATGGGCGGATCATCACAGCAGGCCATTGGAGTTCGAAGTTGGAGACAAAGTATTCGTCAAAATTTCACCAATGAAGGGAGTTGTTCGATTTGGTAGGAGAGGGAAGCTCAATTCTAGATATATTGGTCCTTTTGCTATTGTCGAGAGAGTTGGAAACTTGGCTTATCGACTTGACTTGCATCAGAGTTAAATGCGGTGCATAATGTATTTTATATTTCTCAACTGAGAAAATGCATTGGAGATGAGAACCGTGTTGTAGATCTTTCCGATGTGGAATTGGGAATAGATTTGACTTTTGAGAAGGAACCAATTACCATCATTGATAGAAAGGAGAGAATTCTGAAGAACCGCACGATTCCCCTCGTTCTCGTGTCATGGGATAGTCACTCGCCAGGAGAATCTACCTGGGAATGGGAGGATGATGTCCGGAAAAAGTATCCCCGCTTGTTTGAGTGATCACGTCAGGTATCTATTCATAATATTAATATTCATTCCCGTCTGCACATGCATATATATGAACTTATTATTGTATTTATTCTTGTTTCTCAAAAAAAAATTAAATTAAATTTCGAGGACTAAATTTTTTTGTAAGGAGGGTAGGATGTAACAACCTAATTTCATCATAAATTACATTCTTGATATCAGATTAATCCCAAAATAAATGCATTGTGTTTGACTCATTTTCTATATTTTTGTGATTTTCTTGAAATTTTTAAGATAGTCACTTAAAATAATATTATTTTAATCATCGGTGGGTCCTACACATATTTTTACTAGTCTCTCTTCTTTGACTTGTAAAGATTAAGTTTGACTTTTTTTGGGTTAGTTTAATTTAAAATTATAATCTTAAACAACTCTAATAATCTATTATTAGTATTCATTTGTCCTATACCTATTTTGTTTTATTCACCTATACCTTACTTTACCATGCTTGTCCTTTGGACAAGCATGACAAACCATCATCTAATCCCCCATATCTCTCCTTTATTATATCTTTTTCTTCCCTTCCTTTCATTTATTTTCTCTCCTTCATTTTACATTCATATCTTCTTTTTATATTTTTTACTCCAACTCAAGAGAAGAAAAGAGAAGAAGAAAAGAGAAGAAGAAGAAGAAGAAAAGAAGAAGAAGAAATTATTTAGCTTCAAAATAGGCTTATCTTCCTACCCATCAAGGCAAGTAAAAATCACATCCACTCTCATGTTTTTTTCTAACTCCAATTGTTTATGGTTAACTTAGAATGTTGATTTGTTAAAACTTAAAAAGATAATGTCTCTATACAAAAATCTCTATGATTATTCTAGAAAAATAAAAATATGAATTTTTACACTTTACTCTATGTTTATATATCAAATTTATCATTTTATTTATAATCTCACATTCTTAAATTTATAAGTTGTAAAGTTAAACTATATGCTTAATTTTTAATTTTATTTTTTAACTAAAATCTTTTATAGCCAATTTAGAATCTTGATTTGTTTAATTTTAGAAATTTGATATCTTTATACAAAATTCTCTATGATTATTTTAAATATAAAAAAATATGATTCTTACACTCTACTCTATGTTTATGTATTAAATTTATGATTTTATTTAAGGTCTCCTATGCTTAAACTATGAGTTACAACTTAAACTATATGTTTTATTTTGAAATTACAAAGAAACCACCTTTATAAATGTTCATCATATTGGATATAAATTTGAAGTTTTCTACATAAGTTCTTCTTGTATAATGAAATGATTTTAAAATCATTTTCCACTTGCCGTTAAAAATATGTATATATATACATTTATTTATTTATTCACTATCATGTTTTAAAGAGAGAGTTTCATATAAGTATTACATTAAATTTACTAAAATATTTCTTTTATGCACGCTATTATATTAGGTCATAATTCCTTTATGCTAATTCATGTTTACTTGAAACATATATACATTAGTAAGGTTTAATAAATTTTGTTACTTTCCATACCATGAAATCATTCTAAAATTTGAAAAATTCATTCATTGTTAAAGCAATCGTTATAATAGTGTTAAGCCTATTTAATTTCTATTCTTACAATTTAGTACCCACTTACCTAATACATATTTACATGCATAATTGTATATATGTGTGGTTTATATACATGATTATTATTTGCATAACACATTCTAGTATTCTATGACTATCATGCTTGCCTTGACATATACATACTAGTCACTTGTGCAACATACATGAAATTATACCGGATTTTCCTTATTAGTACATACACATGTCTTGATAATACCATGGATCTGACTTGCTTATTAACTTGATTTGACACTCCATCATCCTTACCATGACATATACATACAAATTACTTGTACAAGATACATGAAAATATGTCGGATTTTTCTTGTTAGTACATACACATATCTTGATAGTGCCATGGATCCTGACTTGCCTGTTAACTTGATTTTGACATGGACCACATCTTGCTTGTTACTAGACATGTATATGTATTAAGTTTGACATGATTGGTTCATCATATTCCGTATTGATTTCCATGTAATATAATTTGAAATCTTGGGTTATGGAAGAACTAAAGGGTGGGCAAATATTGTATCGTGAAATATTTAAGATAGGTTGCGCAACCGAAATAGGGGCCTATCCACGGGGGCGCCCGAATCGTACTGAGCCATCATCTCTTGTTTAGTCCATGTTGATGGGACGACCGATTACTTAGTAATCGGTATCTGCTTGAGTATTTAGCGGCACGGCTAGTTCAATGCCAGCATCTTGGCCGGGTCCCGGGTATGCACAGATACTTTCACGATACAGATTTATTTCTTCACTAGTTAGTTCAAATATAAATTAAAATAAGATGTTAATTTAGACTTGATATGCATGTATATCTCTGTTTGATATTGTTACTTGATCGTTTAATATTTTTCACGCATGCGCATACTTTCATATCCATACTCATATCTTACTTATTTGTTTATATTATACACTCGCTACCTTTTATTGTTTTACTTGCCAGGTTTGACCCTGAGTTTCTCCACACGCTCAGGTACTGAGCATGTGAGCGAGGATCCGTCATCGCACGACCCGTACTTTCTGTAGCAGGCCGAGCAGCAGTAGATTCTTAGGCCTCCACTTTTTGTATTTTTGGGTTTGGTATGTATACCTCTTTTGAGGGCTTAGTTCCCAACTTCTGTTTCAGTACCTAATTATTACTTTCTGTTTTAGATATGTATATCTTCTCTTTTATATGGCAGTAGACTAACGTCCAAGATCCTGCTAGATGACTAATATTTAGTTCAATTCATTTCTGGTTTTACATACTTATATGCCTTGTGCATATTGACTTACACGTGCCCACCGGTAACGCACTCCGTTTCCATATCTCTCTGGGAAATGGGGTCTTACATATTTTTTGGGAGTTTCTAGTGGAAAATTTCTTGACATTGCAGTCACTTCCTAGAAAATTCATATTGATCTAGACAAAATTAAAGTAATCCAAGATATGCTCCTACCCAAAAATCTTAAAAAATTGAGAGGATTGCAGGGTAGGCTGGCGTACATTTGCAGATTCATATCTAATTTATCTGAAAAATATCAATCTTTGACACGGTTGATAAAGAAAGGAGTATCATTCATTTGGGATGATGCATGTCAGAAAGCATTTGAAGAAATCAAGGAATCTCTCACCAAACCACCTATTCTTATAGCTCCAGTTTCAGGAATACCTTTCCTGTTATATGTGAAAGCTATCCTTGGGAGCTTTATTGGCGCAAAAGGATGATTTAGGGCATGAACAAACTATTTATTATCTCAGTAGAATGATTATTGGAGTTGAACATCTATATAATCTAGTGGAAAAAGAATGTCTAGTTTTAGTATTTGCAATACAAAAAATGCGATACTATTTAATGGGACAAACAATCCATGTTATATCGAGAGTTAATTCTTTAAGAATGTTAATGACCAAGTCGGGGTCATTAAATTCCAAATTATCTAATTAGGTCATTCTACTATCACAATATAATATGGATTTTATTCTACAAAAATCAATTAAAGGGCAAGTTATAACTGATTTCTTAGCTGAACACCCAATTCCAGCATCTTCACAATCGTATGAGGATATTCCTGGTGAAGTAGGTGAAGGGAATATAATTCCGAAGAAAAATATTCAACAAGAAACTACTAAAGTAAATGTTGTTATAGTAGATGTATGACAACTTTTCTTTGATGGAGCTTCTAGAATGGGATCTCAAAGAAATATTGTAGCAGGAGTGGGGGTTGTTTTTATTTCTCCCTATAACTATATTATTCCTAGAGCATACTCATTGACAAGTTCATGTTCTAATAATGTTGCTGAATACAATGCCCTAATGGTTGGTTTAAAAATAGTCAGACAACTGCGGTGAAGTATTTATAAACATATGGAGATTCCCAACTTGTTATAAACCAAGTTAGAGGAGAATATGAAGTCAGAAATGAAGATCTGTTGCCATATTACCAAGCAGTAATAAAAATGGCTGATAGCTTTAATGGTTTTTATATCAGTCATGTACTGCATCACCAGAATAATTATGTGGATGCACTAGCTTCCTTAGCTGCTACTTTAGCGTTACCCAAAAACGCTAGCAAATGTGTAACAGTGGGAAGTAAAGAATTGTTTTGCCTAAAATATGAGTTTGAGGTAGAACTAAATTCAGATAAGAAACAAGAAGGAGATGAAATATATGCTCTTGAGTCTAATGTTGAACCAAAAGATTGGCGATTTCCTTACATAGATTATGTTCTTTATAGAATATTACTAGAAGACCCTAAAGAAGCAGCAACAACTCGAAGAAAATTTGTTCGATTCTATTATAATGCCGAACTTTAGACATTATATAGAAAATCTTATGATGGGATTCTACTTCGTTGTCTTTCTAACAAAAAAGCTCAAGAAGCACTTGAAGAAGCTTATAGCGGCATTTGCGGAGCACATCAATAGGACCAAAACTCTGGGATAGACTCTGAAGAATGGTTATTACTGGTCCAAAATGATGACAGACACAGTCATTTATGCTAAGAAATGTAGAGCCTGTCAGATACATGCGGTCTTCATACATCAAGCTCCGGAGTATCTCCACCCAACGGCTACATCATGGCCATTTGAACAATAGAGAATGGACATTATTGGATCAATCTCCCCGCCTTCAACGAGGGGCCATTGATTTATATTGGCTATAACAGATTAGTTCTCAAAGTGGACTGAAGCTGTTACTTTAACTGAAGTAAAATCTTCAAATGTGATTAAATTCATCAAACATCATGTTATATACCGCTTTGGAGTACCTAGGAGAATCATTCATGACAACGGAGCTTAGTTTGTGAGTCAGTCATTCTCTAGGTTTTGCAATAAGTATCGAATTGAAAGTGTAGTTTCGTCTCCATACTATTCTGCATCCAATAGTTTGGCAGAATCTTTCAATAAAACTATTGTGAAATTTCTTCAGCCAATGGGTTTGCCTTGGTTTCTCTCCTCTTTCTTCTACGTCAAGCCTTCGAATAATTTCAACTTCTTCAGCTTGTAACAAAAGATCTTTCTAAGTAGAAGACTTTACAGTCTCCATTCTAGTAAGAACTTTGGTGGAGAGATTGTGTCGGTAAGTTTCTACCAATGTTTTCTCTAGTATCCCATGCGGACATCTCAGAGAATCATTTCTAAATCTTTTTATAAAATCTCGAGCTTATTCTCCTTTCTTTTGCTTTGTGGTAAGGAGTGTTGGCATTAAAACTTTCATATCATCTTCATAAAACCTTATTAAAAAGGCTTTTTCAATGTCATTTCACGAATTGATGGTCCCCGATTCCGACCTTCTAAACCATTCGAATGCTAGACCTATTAAGATACTAATAAAGACTCGTGTAATGATTAGGTCATTTCTAGATAACTGTCTCGTCTGCGATTTAAAATAGTAAAGATGTTGATTTGGCAACCCTTTACCATCTAATGATTTGAGCTTCAATGGTTTGTAATTCTCCAGGAATGGTACACTTTCCCATTCTATCGGATATGGTCTTACAACTCCCATCTCTTGCAAATAATTCTTATGCATGAGAGCATCAAGTTGATTTTGTAAACTCTCCATTCAAGCAGTGTATGCATTTTCTTCTTGATTAGGATTTCCTTCTTGATGATGGGAATATACAGACCGATTATCTTCTTCTTCACAACAATCTCATTATTTTCATTCTCATCCCTAGGAGGAACACGAGATGATTCTTCTGTATTCTTCCCTTTGTCATTTCTTGGATTGCATAGAGCTTTAGAAGAAGACTCTCTTTTATCATTTCTTCTTGCTTTTTTCAAGTCTAACAAGACATAAAGCATATCTCTGATTTTATTGATAGTATTTTGCTATTGTTAGATAGTGTTATCTTGTTTATCAATCCTCCTCATGAACTCTTTTGGAGTATTTTGTGCCATATAATCAGTACGGAGTCTTCAAAGAATGAGTCCAATGTCTGAGATTCGGCCACAACTGAATTTACTGTAACGTCTTCATCGAAAAAGACTCCAGCCATTCATTTGTAATCTACTGGTGTTGTCACTCCTTTCTTGAGCCGAGTATTCTGAAAAACACCTTGCATCTCGCTGAATACACTCTTCAAGCCAGAAGAAAGTTCAGAATTAGAAGAATCTTTTCTAGAGAAATTCTTTATTTTCTTCTCGAAACTTATCATATTAGATTGTACTTCGGGGCATTCAGGTTTAGAAAATTCCTGCTTGTTACGTTGTCTCCTTTTTTTATGATTGAGACGAAGACATTATAAGTCGATTAAAAACCGACTATTTGGTAGGAGCAGCCACATAGTGACAACGCGATAACACTGCATTGATTAATTGTTCACAATGACACTGAGATACTCGGGAATATTCTCTCTTTTTGTTGAGAAGTTCCCTAAGATCTCTTGTATTGGAACCCATCATTTGATTAGTGGCGGTGGCATTGCTTCCAAAAGATATCTTTGGAATATGAGTCTCTATTCCTTTAAAGATTCCATGAGCGAATTTTACTTTAACTGGAGTAGCAGATGGATGAGCTTCTGCCTTAGAAGTTTATTCTTCTTTAAAAGCACAATTTTGAAAACTGCGCTTTTCTGTTGGCATGCGAATTTGTAGTTCACATCTATTTGTAAAAATGCGATCTTGAAAATTACGCTTATCTCCCAAGACATGAGGGTGGGGCCTTCGTCTGTTTGTGGAACGCGAATGTAAACTCCGCGTTTGTAATTATAAATAAATTTGGTGGGTATACGACATTTTTTGTAAGAAATACGAGTAAACCCATCTGCATCTTAATTTTACTTTTTTTCGTCTGGAACCACTACTTCGCTCTTTGGTCTTCATACTTGAACTGTACGTCCTCGCAACTATGGTTCAACAGCCTCATGTTGCTTCATGGCTCTGCGGAAAGTACGAGCCCTGCTTCTTCGTAAGTTCCTTTTCATCATGCGAGTGAGAGAAACTTTGTTTTCTGAGTCATCTTTTTTGGCAATTAGAAAATGGTCATTTTCCCTTGTTATTATGGGAATCTTGATCCATCTTCTCAAGTAGATCTTCATGGCTCTTGATTGGAACAAACCCTGAGTCTCGTGCTGATGGAGGAAATGATTCTCTTTTGAGACTAGATTGGTCTGACGAGTTCTTTGATTGGACTGCTGTCTTTAAAACCTCTTTAGAGGCTAAATTGTTAGAAATCTTACGGCATTTTCGTAAGGAATTAGGGCTTCTGGAGCCAGAAGAGAGAAATTCTTTATATTTTTCCTGATCGAACTCAATGATAAGTGAATCGACCATGCTGCCAACTGGAATATTATCAGATTGAGCTACAACCTTATCATTAGTAATGATAGGTTTTCCTAGTAGAGTTGCCAATTTTCTATTTGCCATAAAATTGCAAATAATTTTTTATTGAGCTTTTTCAATGAAAAATTATAATTATGAATGGTTTCCTATTTACAGAAGATGAGAAAAATCTAATTCTTATTTTTTTTAAAACTGGGTTCTAGATAACTATGGAGGATGATCCTACTCTCCGTTGACACTCTATATAAAATTTTGAGTTGGTAAGGAATTAGAGCTCTTGATAGCTGATGTGATAATTCAACTGCAAGCACACAGCATCGGTGTAGCACTATAAAAGTCATCTCACAAAGATCTCAGGTGTTTTGCAATTCTTACTATTTCTTTAGTTTTATCGAATTAACTACGAGTTTCTAGATTAAGAGGATTAAATTTCAGTTCTAAAGATTAGCCTAGGATTTCGAATCCATTAAAATAATAGTCTAACAATGAATTATCTCTTTCTTCCTAATTTTTTAATTATGCACGATCAAGTAACATATTAAAAAGGTGATCTTTTTTAATTTGATTTTAACTAAGTGCCCCTAGGTATGACCTATCAAGTGACGTGAAAGTATAGACCATCAAAAATAATATTTTTCTTAAAAACAAATTATATCTAGTAGATAATCTCATAAACAAAAGCAAAGAGATAAACTTTAAACCCTAATCAATGCATAGGCTATCAAAAGACCAAACTTAAGTATAACCTATTAAAAAATTAGATTTATAAGTTTATTCTCGTCAATTTATTTATAGAAAAATCTTGTTAATAATTCTATAAACAAAGAATATGAATTCCAAATCTCATCTAAGCATAGATTATCAAAATATGAGTTAAGCATAATTTATCAAAGAATTATGATTTATGAAATCTATCTTTTATTTATTTATAGAAAAATCATGACTTTATTTCTTTTGAGGAAGAAGATGAGATAAATCCATATTAGATCTATTAAACTAACTTCATATATATCCTAGGGCTAAAGAAAATTAGTTACACATAATTATAGTAAGCAGAATCCAATTTTTATTCATGAAAGCGAAGAAATCTAATCTAGAAAACAATATAAATCTAAAATAGAAAGCAATTAAAAGAGAATTAATTAAGAAAAATTGAAGAACAGTAAGGAATACCTTTGGAGTCAATATGCCGGCCGTCACCCTTTCGGCAAAATCCTAATTTATTAATTAAAAATTCGAGTACAAAACTATATCCTATTTTCTCTATTATTCTACATGAAACCCTAGATTACAAATATACGGCCAATATATAGGCTTTGTAGAATCAAACCTTAATTTTAATACAAGTAAAAAACTACAAAATTATGTCAAAACCCCCGCAGAAAAATCACCCAGCGGACCCCACTCTTTGCTGCCAATTGGCAGCTAATGACACTTAATAGCAGCATAAATATAAGGAAATTGCTTGAATTTTCTTCCGCATGAAATTCTGGTCCTTTGCATTTGATATGAATGACTGTATTGGACTTTGACTCTCTGCAACATCACTGTCTTATAGTTTTACTTACTTTTAACTCTTTTCTGGACTTGATTTTCTAATCCGGCTCTGATTTTATGCCATCTCCTTGAAGAAATCGGATTACCTGAAAAACAAACTAAAAATATCCAAGTAGCATTATTTAAATACCAAAATAGATAATATGGAGATTATAAATATACAATTTATGGCACTCACAACATCCCCACACCTATCTTTTGCTAGTTCTCGAGCAAAACCTAAGTCTAAAAAGAAAAATCCTAACTCACTTTCGCAGGAATCGCGATTGCACTTAGCATGTGCAACAAGTCATTAAACCCCTAGGTTACCTTATTGGATGAGTGGTGTCTCGTGAGAGTTTGCATTGAATATACCCACAAAATTCATGAAGATAATAGATTTTGGAATAAAGAAAAGAAAAATAAGGATAACTGAAAATGAAGAAATAAAATTTTTATACAACAGAAAGAAAAAAAAACTTTTTTTTTAAAATATTTCCTTCAATTAATCTCACTAATTTACAAACTCAAGAACGTATTTAGATTATCTATTGTCAAATAAAATACCATATCAGATATATTTATCATTTTAATCAAAAATTTAAATCCTATTTTTCAATACCCAATAATAGATAATGTTTTGGTTTATATACATCTACGTGCATGTGTGATAGTCTACTCCGGCCTTGGACTCCAACTCTAACTCATGATTCATCTCCTCTTTCATAATAATTTTTTTTCTTTTTTTTAAGAATAATTCACCTTTCATGAGAATATTCACGCTTTGTTAGGCGCAAAGTACCTGATTACTCGGATCATACTCTTTTTTTTACTCTTGAGGCTATTACCTTAATACCAGACGCACTCCTTTTTTTATTACTCTAGAGACTATTGCCTTAATACCAGGCACACTCCATTTTTTTTATTCTCACCTTTTTTTGTTTAAAGAGAGAAGACTTACTCAATCGTTATCATCTTTGTCCTTAACCTAATAAACTATTGTGAAGTGAAAAAAGATGTATACTTACCTCAAAATTACTATTAGCCGTATTTATTTTTTGGATTTTAATTTTTTTTATAAAATTCTGAGTGCATCGTCCAATCTACTCTCCTATCAAATTTCAACTCTAAATTTATTCCTTTATCTGTAATTAGGCTGACCTATTGATGTAAACATATAAAACAAATTTAGTTTTTTTAATTTTTATTGTTTTTTAAGTTAGTTACCCTAAAAACTATCTAAAGTATAAAATAAAGAAACCCCAAAAAATAAAAATCCTAAAAATAAAATAAAAATCCTAGAGTAAAAACTAAAAATCCTAGAAAATAAAAATCTCTTTAATCCATTCGCCCACACCTAAACTTGTGTATGCCCTCATACACAAATCATTGGTGTCATCCTCTTTGCCTCTTACTTGACTCACCGGGTGTACGACGTGCACGTATAGTAGAAGACTCTCTACGATCGATCTGTTTTAATCGACACCAGATTTTTTCAAGACCTTGCCAGACAATATTGATTTCTTCAGTGTGATAAGCTGGCAAGTCTTGATCAAAGAAGGCGTTATTCTCCTTCTCTTATATTAATTCAGTGGTATATATATTTTCTTCATTTGTGTTTCTGTTCCAATCCTCTGGAACAGTAGCGTGATATGTCACTGAAGTGTGTTCTGCAGCTATAAACACTCATGAGGGTGCATATGTGTCAAACTCTACACTAGACATGAACCCGCGACGCAATTGTGTAATTAGATACGGCAGATGCAAACTAGTTCTTGATCACATCTTAGCATCGATAATAGTGTCTACTAATTATGTGCACATACAAAAGTGATTATCTTGACGTATAATACAATCAACAATATGTAGTGTGGGTGTGTAAAAGATGACATATGTATAATTTCCATAACATTAGTGTTGATCCAGCGGCAAGTCACGTGTATATTACGATATAGTGTCTTGTTGCAGATCTCTCTATCTCGTGTCAGTCTGCAGTTCGGACCCATCCGTATAAGATAGTCCTCAATCACACCTGAGGTTTGATTTCCAGGGTGAAGGAGGATATCGGTGGATGCAAAGATGACCGTTGCATGCACTTCGTGTATTTCTCCACGCCAGTAGAGTTTTATAGTTTTGCGATTTTTCGAAGTATCAGATTTTGTAAAACTTACATAAAATTTCTCTACTAACTCTGGGATGTAGAATAAACTGGGAGTGTGTATCAGATAATTTCATCCCAGAGTTTCGATAGTGTATAGGAAATATACAATAAATGCTGCAAAAATTTCACGAAATTAATTTTCGCAAACAAATCGTGCCATTATATTTTAACAGAAATCACAAAAAATTATTATAATTAAACTGTTAATAGAGAATAGAGAAAGATCACCTCCCGTAAAGTTTCAGGGGAAAATTCCATACTTTTGCTGCTATTTAGCGGCACTCTGCCGTTGATTGGTGGCAGAAGAAGCTCCTCTGGGGCACAACTTTGTGGAGGATGGAGCACTTGGTGAACCTTGCTCTCTGGTTACCACTGGTTGGAGTAAAAGTTGGAGATTCTCGATTGACCAAAGGAGAAATCAAAGGAGCAAAGGAGAATTTGGGGGAGATGGGGGTAGCTAGGGTTTGGGTTTAGATGATTTTAGGGCTGGTTGGGATTTTATAGGGATGGTAAATTTCAATCAGCCCCTCACCTTTCCTCAATTTTACTTGCAACCTTACATCATGTTAGTAACACAATATACATAATATACATACTATTATACAAATAAATACATGCCTGTATGCATAGATCGGGTCGTGAAGTGTCACGACCTCCGCATTATCACTCGCTCGATTATCTAAAAATGGTTTTAATGTCTGACCGTTCACTTTGAATAATTCACCAATTTTAGGGTCCTCGAAATCGATCGCACCATGATGGTGCACCATCCGTACTATGTACGGTCCACTCCAGCTTGACCTTAATTTTTTCGAGAATAAATGTAGTCTCAAATTATATAAGAGAACCTTTTGTTCGGATGTAAATGACTTGCGAATAATCGCTTTGTCATGAAACACTTTAGTTTTCTCTTTATAAATCTTAGCACTATCATATGCATCCCGTCTAATTTTATCAAGTTCATTAAGTTGCAGCCTCCGCTGCTCGCCGGCTTTTTTGAGCTCAAAATTTAGCATTTTAATTGCCCATAAAGCCTTATGCTCAAGCTCCACCGGTAAATGACACGCTTTTTCAAATATCAACCGATATGGAGATATGTCTAGATTGGTCTTGTAGGCGGTACGGTAGGCCCATAATACATCCGCTAGTTTACATGACCAATCTTTTCTGTTATGATGCACTGTCTTTTTTAAAATCAGTTTGATTTGGTGATTGAGAACTTTCACTTGCCCACTGGTTTGCGGATGATATGGTGTAGCTAACTTGTGGGTAATGGAATATTTTTGCATAAGCGCCTCAAATAACCGATTAGTAAAATGGATACTGTTATCACTAATGATAGCTTGAGGAATGCCAAATCAAGAAAAGATATTCTCTTTCAAGAACTTGATGACGATTTTTTTGTAATTCGATTTTGCAGCAATTGTCTTTACCCATTTGGAAACATAATCAACAGCGACCAATATGTATTGGTTTCCAAATGAGTTGGGTAATGGTCCTATAAAATCTATACCCCATACATTGAATATTTCGACCTCAAGGATAGGTTGCAAAGGCATTGTATTGCGTCGTGAAATTTTGCCTACGAATTGGCATCGTGTGCAAGTTTTACAATATTCCACAGCATTTTTGAAAAGAGTTGGCCAATAAAAACTACTCTGTAACACCTTTTCAGCCGTTTCCTGGGACCAAAGTGTCCTCCACAAGCAAAATCAAAACAAAAAGAGAGGACACTTTGTATCTCATCATCGGGTATGTATCGACATATGATCTGGTCTGAACAACATTTAAACAGATATGGTTCATCCCAGAAAAAGAATTTTACTTGGGACAAGAACCTATATCAATCTTGCTTGGACCAATGGGATGGAATCTTTTTGGTCACTAGATAGTTCACAATGTCAGCAAGTCATGGTTCACGCATCAGTGCAAACAATTACTCATCAAGAAATGATTCGTTTATGGGGTAAGAATTAGTTGGAGCATTGAGTAGGCGAGACAAGTGATCAGCTACTAAATTATAAGCACATTTCTTGTCTAATATCTCAAGATCAAACTCTTGTACAAGAGGATCCATCGAAGGAGCCTTACTTTTGCGTCTTTCTTGGCCAACAAATATTTCAAAGCAGCATGATCAGTGTAAACTATAATCCGTGATCCAATTAAGTAGGAGTGAAACTTTTCAAGTGTAAATACGACTGCTAGAGGCTCTTTCTATGTGGTAGAGTAATTCAATTGGATGTCATTGAGTGTCCTACTTGCATAATAAATCACGTGTGGTTACTTATCAATACGTTGTCCAAGGACGACACCGATAGCATAATCAGATGTGTCACACATAAACTCAAAGGGCAGACACCAGTCTAGCGCATGAATGATAGAAGTGGTGCTAAGCACCTTCTTGAGCTGCTCAAATGCTCTAAGACAATCATGTGTGAAATTGAATGATACTTCCTTGGCCAGTAGATGTGTCAAAGGTCTAGCAATTTTGCTAAAGTCTTTGATAAATGTTCTATAGAACCTAGCATGACCAAGAAAGGAGCGTATATTTTTCACTGATCGTGGAGGTGGAAGATTAATGACGAGGTCCACCTTGGATTTGCGGCACCTTTGGATTACAACTAGGACGCAGATCTCATACTTTAGATTTGCAGTGCTTTTGGACCGCAACTAGAATATGATCTCAAACTTTAGATTTGCAGTTTTGTTGGACTACAAATTTCAAACTTTAAATTCATGGCTTTGTTATGATGGAATGATCGCTGTTTGCATAATATACTTGGGCGCGATGATGAGACCCTGCATGGATCACTCTTTATTAAGTCTGCGAATTTAGAGAAAAAGATTCACACTTCAACTTCATTCGCGAATCAAAAATCGCGTCTCATGTTTTTTGAAAAATAAAACATAGCTTTGTGAAGATCACGTCTTATTTCTTTTGTAGTTTATATACGCAGATCTCTTTTTATGAAAGATGATTTTAATAAAAGAAAATTCTGCCTGCACCTGATGCCATAGTTAGGATCATGACAACATGCTCTATGGCAATGGACCATGCCCAGGAGACAAGCCCCTGTGATGTTACCTCGAAATACTAGACATCTCTTTGATACTTCACACCCATACAAGGTCTTTGTTTTCTTGAAGATAAAACCATACACGCACCATTCTAAGAAAATGAACTTAGATAAAATAATTTAACTAAGAGATTATTTCTAAAGGAAAAAAAACTCTAATGCATTTTAAGACAATAATCAATTTTGCTTCCCACTTTTGATCTCAACTGAAAACTGAAACAAATTGTTGAATGCCAAATCTATACTGCAGCAACGTTTCCCTACTACAACAATTGATCTCTGAGCAAATAATGACAAAAGAATTTAAGAATGAAATCCTGTGTACTGGGATTTCAACAGTTCTATGTCAAAGATTTCAAGTCATTCAGTCAATGGTAATCCACGATATTTGGCCATGTTATATTGGCTACTAGCAACCATAATTAGATAAACAGGAAATTTTATGAGACCTTCACATTAGAAAACCTCCAAAGGTTTTACATCTTACTTTGCAGTTAAAATATAGCGACCATGATATAAGACTTCACATCATATAGTTATATATACTTGGCAAAATAATTATCTTAATAGAATTTTAGAAGGAAAATTAATTAAATCTCAGAACTCCTATTTTTGACTTCTATAAAAAATTAAAGTTGTGGCATACTACGTCAAATTATGCATAAAAAGCGGTATTAGAGAGTTTATATCCAAAATTTAAATTTTTAATTAAATAAAACAGAAAATATGAAAATAAACATAAATAATATCATGTTAAAGTGAGTCAAAAGAATTCATCTTTGCCTGGAAAGTTTTTTTCTTTACTTTTTTTTTCTTCCTTCCTTTCTCCCTTCCTCACATACGTTCTGTATTTCTCTGCGTTTGAGAAGAGAGGAGAGGATTTCGTTTTTATTTAATTATAGGATATTAGATACTTAAGATAGAATTCTATTAGTTGGGAATTTAAATAACTAATTCCTAGATAAGCGTAAATCTATAAATTTGGTTTAGATTCAACTACTTTTTTTTTTAAATCCTCATCCCATTAGATATGAATCATATAAAAATCTTTTTTAACCAAATATTATTTTTAGAAGAAAGTTAAAAATAAATGCATAATAAAAAAAGTGGTTGTTACAGAAAGGATACGGGGAGAGGAAATGAGAAACTTGGGTTTAGAGGATTAAATTTGGAATAAGGCGGATACTCACTAAAAAAAACCCCTCTTTTTAAAAAAGAGGTGGTACTCACTAAGCAAATAGTGCCCACTAAGTCAAAATGGTGTGCTTATTTAGAATTTTCCCTTAGGATGTGCTTATTTAGAATTTTCGTTAGTCTCTAATTTGGGGAATTTCTAGATGGGCACAAGATTTTTCCTAGTGAGCCCATTTTTCCTAGTGAGCACATCCTCTCTTTTCAAAAGAGAGGGTTTTTTCTGGTGAGCCCACCAATATTCCCCAAATACCCTCATCTCCTCCACTCTCTCATCTCCTCCTCTCTCTCTCTCTCTCTCTCTCTCATCCCTCAGTTCTCAAATTCTCTCTCGTGCTCTCTCCTCTCTTCGCTTTCTCTCTCGCGCAAGAAGAAAAAACAAAAGCGATTTTTTTTTCTTGCATGAACTTGCAAGATCTCTCCTTTCTTTTACGATTACTGTTGTTCTAACCATTTTCAGTGTTGCAGGGTCTTTAATTCGATTGATCTTTAATTTGTGATTTATTATTATTTGTTACTTAATTTGTTAGCTAGGGTTTCATTTGTTTGCTAATCAATGGCTTCAGATTGTTGCGCTTCGAAGATGATGCGGAGATCGATCGCCCAAACCACCGCCCAATTCTTGAATCTCCCGCCGTTTCGTCCCGGATTTGATCTCCTACCCCTTTCGACCTGCATCAGTATCATCCATAAGTCGATCTTGACGATGAATGGACACTTGGATCATTTCAAGATTAGGGTTCGTGAATCGCCTAGGATTGTGGGGCTCTTTTCTCCTCCGAGTTCATGGCATTGGGCAAGATCATGGACGAGCTCTTTGACATGCTCGTTGAGACGAGCTCCAAGACATAATTGGTTTTCTTTAATTTCCAAGAAAGTCTGGTTTTCTTTAATTTTCAGCTATTTTTTTGTTTTGATATAATAAAACGTTGTAATTGCTAGCCGAGTCAATAGTTATTGGATTTGTAGTATTCTGATTTGATCAAGGTCGGATGCATCATTTCCTGATTTTCTCTGAAAAGCTCCATTGTATTATGGCAAAGAGACGTGTATAATGTTAATCATGATATGTATGCATGCAGAGTACGGATTAATGATAGTTTGAATCTATATCAGTTTGTTGTGCGAATCTTTCCTTATGTTCATGAATGCCTTTGATGCAGAGGTGTCTTCAAATGACTTGAATGGAGCCCAAAGCACAAATTATTAGTTTTATCTAGTAACTTAGTCATATGCCCTATTATTTTGCAGGGATAACACAATTTCTCAAATTTTGCAGGGAAAAATTCTGATTTTAGCATTAGCTTATACACTAATGGTTATGATTAGATTTTTGCATTTTTTGGCATTAAATTGAGCTATTAAATGAAGCTCCACTTGCCAGAACTGTCTGACCCCCTTGGAAGTCTCGAAGAATCTAAAATTTGTTTTTTTTTAAAATGAGTTTCAAACTCAAAATGAAGTTGTTAGTTTGGAACAAAGATTCCTTTTAATTTGTCGTTCCCTTTAAATGCAGTTGTACTCAAGCAGCATATTATATATATCAAGTTGTAATTGCCGTTGTTTTTAAATGAGTCTCAAACTCAAAATGAAGTTGCTGTTGTTTTTTGTGTTTGAAACTATAAATGATTTGTTGATATTGTGTGTTTTGATATCAAATTGGGGGTTTGAAACATTGATGAGTATTGATATTGATAACTTTTTAATTATCTACCGGGTTGTACACACCGTATTTAAAGTTGTGGATATGTTGGATCAATGATGCCGTTGTTGTTTGACATGCACTCTATTTATTTTGTTTCAAGCAACATCAATTTCGGATATTAATATTGTTTGATTTGATAACAAATTTACTATCAATTTCGGATTTCAGATGTACCAGCCCGGACCTGTGCATCTGATCCGGATTAGCAGCCCCGGACAGAGGTAAATGGTACGGACTGGCTAGTCCGGATCAGCGTTAGCCAATTTTTGGCCCCCTGTCCGGGCTAACCAGCCCGGATCCAATTACTGGGTCCGAAGCTGCTAGCCCTGGTCCACAGTTCTGATCCGGGCTAGCAGCCCTGGACCCAGTAATTGGATCCGGGCTGGCTAGCCCGGATAGGGAACAGGGAGATGAAGGCGGGGCATTTTTGACCAAAAAAAATAATGGCAAAATGGTAAATAAAACGATCTTTTAAGTGGGCTCACTAGGAAATATGCTGTGCCCATCTAGAAACTCCCCTAATTTGGGTTTCATGGGGTTAATGGATAGAATAATTGATCGAGGGAGTAACTTGGAATGGGAGACTAATTTAAAAAAAAAAAATCAAAGAATTAAGGAATCGATATCTAAATATAAAAGATTTAAAATATCAATATGAAATGAAACCTAAATAATTATTCATCTAGTAATCGCTATGAGCCTAAGCAATAGATTCAATGAGCTCTTGCTAATAACTTGGCCATTAGATAGAAACATAAACTAAAAGCCTAGATAGAATGAGAACCTAAGAAAAAATGGCCGTATTCAAATATTGAATAACTAAAATGAAAAATAGAAAACCACTCAAAAGGATTAACCCTTAATTATGTGATTAGTCTAAATATATTTAGACAATTGTTCATTTAATTATTTTTCAAATACATGACTATAATCCAAACATCTCTTTGGTTTTTTCTTACTAATTCACTTCTCAACGAATAAATTGAAACACCCCTAGCAATTAAATCATGTTTAAGACAGATCCGCAACCTTTATGTGGGAAAAGGAAAGGGAAAAAAAAAATAAAAAAAAAAAGGGAAAAAGGCAATTTTCTTACCTTGTTCCCGCGGAGCACCAGAATCCTTAAACCCCCTCCCCTCCCCCAGGGGCCTAATCCCCTTCACCTCTCTCGTCCTTGTTCTGTCTTCTCCCTCCCCCAATACCAAATTCTCCATTTCTGGGGGGTTTTTCTCTCCTCCCACAAAACCCTAACCCTCCACCAATGGCGTCCATCAACCTTGGCTCCTTCTTCGACAACTGGTTCCCCAAACCCCCTCGACCCTCCTCCAACTCCCCCAACTTCGCCTTCATCAATGCCCGGAAACTTTTCTCCAGAAATCCTAACCCCCCAAAGCTCTCCACCTCCTCCGCCGCCGCCACCGACGAGCCCCAGCTCCCAACCATGTCCCAAATGCTCGACCAGTTCTTCTGGGAGTGCGAGCACCGCCCCGACTTCCGCCACACGCCGGAAGTCGACCGTATCCTCTCCGAACACCCGTTCTTCGAGAACAAGCCCAATCCGACCCCTGAGGAGATCGAAAAGAACAAGAAATGGTGGGACGAATTCAACGCGTCCCCAGTTGTTCAATTTCTTAGGCGGGCGGAGGAGATTGCGGATATGGTGAACGAGATGGAGCTGATGGAGAATGAGAGGCCATATAGGAAGGAGGATTGGAAGCTGTGGAAGAAGCTACCGCACGTGCCTGGGTTGGACGGGAGGCCGATGCCGAGGAAGGCGATAAAGACTAAGAAGCAGAGTGATGATAAGTTCTGGGATTTTGCCAGACAGTTCTTTTTTGGATTGTGGGGGTTCCGGCAGCGGCCCTACCCACCTGGGAGGCCGATTGATGTGGCGCAGGCGATCGGGTACGAGAGGCTGGAGAAGCGGTATTATGATTGTGAGTTTTAATTGCTTGTGTTATCAGTTTGGTTGATTGGGTATACTGCATTTGTTATGAAATCATGGGTTATAGTTTCTAGTTCAAGAATTAAATTATTATGATACAACCAGTAACCCTGGAGTAGGAATCATCATTAGCAATGCTGATGTTTGATAAATGAACTAGTAACTAGTTTGATGTCGAATGTCGAATTGACA
Source organism: Dracaena cambodiana (assembly GCA_036321105.1). Taxonomy (NCBI): domain Eukaryota; kingdom Viridiplantae; phylum Streptophyta; class Magnoliopsida; order Asparagales; family Asparagaceae; genus Dracaena; species Dracaena cambodiana. Next base: position 11,649,320 of record JAYEPQ010000001.1, on the reverse strand, counting down.
TTTCTATTTTGTCTATGGCATATAGATAAACTTGGAATTTTGGATAGGAATATGGGTCTGGATTAGGGAATTAAACTAATACAAGTAATTAGATCCTTATACAAATTCGTATTCATATTTTGATGAATAAGGATATATGTATCCGCTACATTTAAAAATATTGTATGAATAGGAACAATGCTTACCATATCCCACATATTTGAAGAGATATCTTAATAGCCGAATAACATTCAAATACATAGGACTATTAATAACAATATAAACAATAAAATTGATTTAATATTTCGAAAGCATTATGAAGCATTTTTTTGATGGTAAAGAAACATTTATTGAGAATTAATATATTTTTTTCAAAATTATTGTCGTAATAACTTCCGCTTAATATTTAGATCCTAATTTGTATTTGTTTTTGTCAAATATGGATAGTAAATTTAGTATCTGAGTAATATCCGTATTTGAATTTATATACAAAAGAAGAAAGAACTACAAATATGGTAATACTAATATTCGCTCATTTACATTCCTCATTTTGTTTCGAAACAATTGTAAGATGTCAAATAAATTTGTTAAGATTGCTAGAGTGAAGTTAGGATCACAATATGGAATAAGTGAGGTCATTGCATGTGCTTGTTACTTTTATATTGGAAGAGAACCATTATGAAGCAGGAAAATGGAAGTGGAATATGATTTGATTAACTTGCCTACATGAATATTCTTAGATAGCAAGAGTAGGATACAACATGATGATCACATACATCCTATATAGTTTTTAACTTCTTATTTGTACAACAATTAGACTTTCCAAACAAAACCTCTTCTTTGATTACATAGAAGATCAATTTCCATGATTAATCCAAAGAAATCCAAAATAAAAGGGAGTGAAAATGAATAAACATATATTATCGTTATTCATCCAATGAAAATATAAACAAGAAGGAAAAAACCGCAAGGAATCCTGTTCGTCCATCCTCTTCTCCTTTTTCTAATTAAGGATTGACATTAAGTTTATCTCTTTTCATTAGTTGTGATGAAGATGTGAAGTTAGTAGGCATTCTAGATGATGCCCCAATGTGCATCTTGCTTGTTGATGCTATAGTTTAAGTTTACTTATATTAGAGAAAAGATAAATTCCATAGTAAAGCATTGAGAAAAGTTTTTAAATCTAAAAATTTAGAATTAGTAGAGCATATACAAGCGAGTAGGGATGATTTTGTCAAGAATTACCTTGGAATAGTCATTTTCACTATTTAGGATCAAATGTTTACTAAGATGATGAGAGATCAAGGAAGATATTCATATCACCATAGTGGGAAGGTTAAAGTGGAGAAGTTCTTTTGTAGTCTTATGTGGTTGTATCATTGTAGAATATCCATGAAGGGAAACTTCTGTAGGACACCTACAAGACTGGCAATACTTATGGATAGAATATAGATACGAGTTTAGTCAAAATGAGAAGGCTAAGATGAGTAAGTAGAATACACTTAAAAGATACGATAAGACCTAACTACATCCATAAGAAGTTAAATTTTGCTCCTTTTGATTAAAAAATGAGCAATAGTAGATTGAGAGAGTAGACATGTCAGCAGAGGCCAATAAGTGTATCAATCAATAAAAGTGATAGGTAGTTAATGAAAAAAAAGGTTTAAACAAAACTGGACAGATGTAATCAAGAAGGATATGATAGTGGTTAAGTACCCTGAGGACCTAGTCCTTAACCAATTAAATGGAAGAAAGTATCACTTATCAAGTCATAAAAGTTTAGTATAAAGGCTTTGTCTTTGTTGTGTGAAAGGGCTATGTAGCACAAACCTTCCTTTCCACGATGGAAGTTTTTTGGACAATATTTTCTTTCTGATCCTCATTAGTTTGTTTATATTGTGTTAGAATTTCCTACAAGTTGGTCTGCCATATTGCATAGCATCCATGCTTGAATTCATGCTTTTGTGTGAAGGGAGAGTGAATTTGAACAAAATTCCTCCACATGGCAATAACAATGCAAGGAATAATAAAGAATTATTTGCGAGTGAGTTCAACCAGGAAAATAAAAGAAAAGATGGAAATTTCTAGAAATACATCCTAGTAGAATTTTAAGTGGCCTACTTTGAGGACAAAATAGTTTAAGAGGTGTCCGAAGTATCCTGATAAAGTGATAACAAACAACATCCTCCATGACAAGCTCTAGACACATTTACCAGTAGACATGAGATAATGGTTCAGGACAAGAGCAGATCTCATTAAGGCCCTTGCACCAAATTTTGGGGTGTTAACCTAAGACCTCGACTTGGACCCTGAGTTCTAATAAAAGTCCCTGAACCTCACCTTATAGGTCTAGGACTAGCCCTTGGGATTTTGCACTGGTTCGATACAGAAAGGTCTGAACGTGCATTTAAAAATGGTTTTTTTTTTATTGAAGAAGAGATGTTTTTTTAGTTTTTACTTCACATAGTATAATTTATCAATTGATTAATATGAAAGATATTTTCAGCAATTATATAGTTTTTAAAAATAGACGAATGATAAAAAGTTTTCAAAAATGTAAAATTCAAGTTCATCTGTAGATAAAAATAAGTAGAAAAAAATCCACTATGAAACTAGTATAAATGAAAAAAATTCAAAGAAAATGATATTACTATCAAAATGTTGAGTTTCAGTAATTGTATAATGGTATTTGATAAGTTATGTAACAAAAGTGTGTGTGTGTGTGTATATATATATATATATATATGAGATTACTATAGGTGAGCCGATATATCAGGAAATCTTACATGAACCAGCAACAAAAACATAGTAATTTAACGAAGGAAAGTTGGAATGCCAACAGGCGTCTGTCTATTCTCTATACATCCTAAACTTCTTTAAGATCAAATTTTATGAATTTTAGAGTTCATTACCTTTTCATCAAATGCATAAAATATTATATTCATAAAAAATCATTAATTTTGTGTTAACTTGATGGATAACCAAATCAAAAATAAAACCCAAGAAATTGGGTATGAGTGAACCCTAGGGGGTCGAGATCATAATCTCGAAAGAAATTTTTTAAAAAAAATTATTGGAGATAGTAGAAATGAACTACAACACAGGTAACTTACATGAGTTGTCAGCTTATTTCCATTATTTTCATATATATATATATATATCACGTTTTGAGGTATTTGATACATTGTTTGACCCCATAATATCGGTATCGATATTGTCAATGTTGCTAATATTTTGCTGATTTGATATTGCTGATTTTAGATACTATTAACCATCATCTGATATTGAATCCTAGATTTTAACCTTGCTATTTAGTAGTTCAATTGAGGGAAAAAAGATGGGATTTATTTTAGAGATTTGAGTACTACCTATTGGATAAGGCCTGTGTAAGGCTTCAAAGGCTCAGAGTTGGGGCTTAGCCCATGTAAGGCCCAATTCCTAGCCTGGAAATAGAACATGCATAGGTTTTCATTCTTACCCAATCTATATTTTTGTGAGGATGGGGACCGCCAGTCTTTTTTGGCCTGCATAAAGGGGGCGTCGAGCTAGCTATGACTCATTACTGTCCCTGTAGGCCACTTGCCTCATCTTTGTCAATATCATCTTTGAGTCGCAAGGGAATGTTGACTTGATATTGTACCATAGTAGGAGCTAGAACTAGTCATATAAAATATTTGAGGCAATAGATTTGAGGGATCTTTACCCTATGCTTTAAAGCAGATGCTGTTTCTATTTGTCAAATAGCCTCCATGGTGTTGTATTATGGTGGCCTGGAATGAAGCACGAACACGAACAAATGATAAATACAACAAAACACACACACACACTCTTAAAAACACAACAATTCTTAGGAGGATGCAACCCCAAAATTCTGATACATGTCAAACAAGTATTATTCAAGTGTTGCATAAGTATTATTCAAGCATTGGTGTTCAATACATGTTCAAAACCGACATGATACTCACTTTGAGTATCCATACTTCATAAGTTGAGTTCCATTAATATTATGTAATATGCATTTGTTTAGCCCTAGAATGAAGTATGGACACAAACAAAAGACACAAATACAACAAAACACACACAAACATTTAAGAAAACAAACAATTCTTAGGGGAATAATACGTGTTGAACAAGTATTATTCAAGTGGTGGTGTTCAATACGTGTTCAACACCGACATGATACTCATGTTGAGTGCCATACTTCGTAAGTTGAGTTCCACTATTATTATGTAATATGCATATGTTTCACTTTGAAAGAGTAATATAAATTTTTATTGACCTTGGCTATACATTAAACGGATTGACGGATGTCAAGAATCATAGGAGGAAAGTTTTCTCCTCTGGTGCTATAACTATTTTGATTGGACCCACCTCGGCATACTCTATCACCTCTAGGCGTCAAACTTACCAAAATCCATGGGTTATAGGGTTCCTTCGCCCATCCACATGTAAATTCAATGTTTTCAACAAATTACTATGTTTTGCATCCATTTGATGGGACGACAAACCTATATCCCATAATTTTTGGATGCGTGAATCCGAAGTGATGTGAAATAATGTCGGTGGGTCTGATCAATATAAGAACTAGGAGATGGTGGAGGTTTTGATGCCAAATGTGAAATTTTTTCTCCTATGCTTCCATTAATCCCATATATAAAGTTCATGTTTTTTAACTCATTCAATGCCATATATATTATATGTAAAGATCCAAACTATACACCGAAAATTTCGGCAATATATTCAATTTCTAGGTAAGACGTTATTGGCGGGTACCTCTAAAAATGGGTATAATGCCTTTTATAACAAAGATTACACAATCAGATTGCATAAACAAAAAAGATTTGATCTTGCTACAGTTCATAGTAGTATATATAATCCAAAATTCAATACCGAAAAGCAAACACAAGCATGAATATTTACAGTAGGGCGTTGATTGATAAGGCTTAGATACAAATTGCCCATTTAGACAAATGAGTGCAATTCACTGCACAAAATATTACAAACTAAAAACCGAGTATAGTGGTTGTGGGACAAAAGTAATTACGGAAAGAGATAAAGATTTACCCAAACTACTGGTTGTCGGCTTACTCTTGGAAGTATGGATCATCTAATAATAGATCCTTCTTGAAGTTTTCAATACCTGGGCATGTTTGGTAATTGAGAGGTTAGGTCTGGCAAGAAATAATTTGAGCACATACTACTAAAAATAAATAAAATTATAAATATAATGATAACAAAATATGAGAAAAATGTATAAAGTTCACTAAGCCGAAATAACAAATGTCAAGTATGTAGCTTGCTATTAGATTGATATGGGTATAATTTAATACATTACATTGAATTGTAGTGATTAACTAGGAATGGATTAGGGGTTAAACCTAGCATGAAATATAATTGAGCTTCTATCGTGAAGAAATATGTGTATGCAATTTGTGACATCATGATTGTGATCAAATGATATAACATAATGAATGCACATGAAATATCCATGCAAGATAATAAGGTAATAATTGCATGTATCATGAGACATAGAACAATCATGTAAATTAAAGCAATTTGAGTTAAGTTTTGAGTCCTATGGTTATTCACACGTATCATGAATACTCGAGCAAAACTAGACAAAGTCCCTATTAAATAACAATATCAATCTCACCAAGCATTCAATTTCCATGTGGTACTAAGATAACATTTTAGTTTGGAAATGTATAGTGGGTTGATTCACGTATTTTAGAACTATACTGTGCTCTTGATATTATGACCACTGGTCTCTCTTGAACCCGCTGAACCACTGAGTGATGTGCCGTGCATACCTAGGTCCATGGCTAAGATGCTCATCTCTTTTAAACCAGTCTTACTGGTAAGTGCTACAAGAACAAGGGTTCAAACACACACTAGGACATACATCCTAAACAAGATAAGAACTCACAGAATACGTGTATGAATCCATCATCTAGTTCTCCCATACTCTAGTTGTTTTATTAATAGTCATGCAAGAGTTAGGTACAAGCGGGCAAGTGAAACCATGTATCAAACACATGGGTAATACATGTCAATAGTAGTAGCTTCTTGCGTGAATGCAGAGTTTAGTAGTTGACATGAGTAACATAGTTAAAATATCATTTTGGATCATTTAAATTGTATCAAGGACTCAAGAAACAAGTGGTAGAAAATTGAGACCCAGAGAATTGGGACCCATTGGATCAGGTTGGGCCGTTGGGTAGCGGCTCTAGTCATTACCTAGTGGTCTAATTGGGGCCCATCGGATCTAGCTTTCGCGAGCCTTGCAGTCAATCGGCAAGCCTCAGAGTTTTATGGCAAGGCTTCTGTGAAAGCACTTGCATGCGGGGGAGCCTTGCATATGGCAAGCCTTATGCATTGGTGAGCCTTAGCCTTGGCGCGAGACTTATGGGTGTAAAGAGCAGTAACTTGGAGCCTGCTTTTGGCAAGTTTAGAGTTGAAATTAGCAAAAACATGAAAATTGTAAATCTTAGAATTATCTTTCAAATAAGACCAAGATGAATGACTGAAGTTCTGGATCAAAATTTATGACAATAATACTGAGGTGATGTATAATCTACAATACCCTCATGTCTGCATAAATGATACCAACTTCAAGTCCAGATTTGGCAAACTTATAGTTAGAATTATTTAAAGTAGTTAAGATAAAAATTCTAAATTTTAAAATTATCTTTCAAACAAGATTAGAATAAGAGTTTATATGAAAAACTATGCTAGTTTTATTACAAAATGCTGCGCAGGACAACAACGTTCGTCTCAGCCATACAAAACCCTCGTGGCTAGTGGTTAAAGTTAGAATCAGCGGAAATAATGTAAAGAACAGTTGTAGAATTTTCAATTATCTTTTGTAACAAAAAGGGGATGAATTTAATCGGAATTATAAAGCAAGATTTATGTTATTTCTAGTGAAGGCTACTGCTCTGGTCAATAGGGTTCCTGTGATGAACAAAAGCCTTGTGGTGGGAGAAATTTGTTACTATGAAGTGATTTCTTGCTGATATGATCGAAGAAGTTCTTGGTGTCGAAAGCTTAATTCGAGCTAGAAAAATTCATAACTGTTACAGGTTAAAAGAGTTGAGGTCTGAATTAAAGCCTTGATAGGCTAAAAAGAGACGAATAATCATCTAAAGACAATGACGAGGATGGCTTTTGGAAGAGGATTTATCTTTGGAGGAGCTCTGTTAGAGTTAAAGCTTTAAGCTTGAAAGGAGATAGATGAAAAAGATGATGAAAAATGAAGAAGTAATGAACGGGGCTTGGCTTTGTAGCCTCATATTTGATGAGATGGAGGCATGGGAGGGGCTAATATGCATGGAATGCATATTAATGAAAGAGGAGTGGGGATGTCCTCTCTCACCCACGCCCTCTTGCATAATTGCAAGAGTGCCATTGCTTGATTATTAACTTAATTCTAAGACCTTGATGAAACAAAACCATAATCCAGGTTAAAGTGAAGATATAGAGAGCGTAATGACAGGGTTATTACAATATATATACACATATATACATGTATACATATAGACACATATATTTGGGATGGTTCAGTGGCCGACCTTCTAGCTGCCCTGACATGGGTGGTGCTGCCCTTCTGGCTGCTCCGACCAGCTAGCTTCCCTACACACACACACGTGTATACACACACACATATGTAATATGTGTACATATATACATATATACACATATTCATGTATATACACACATACACACACATGTTTACATGTATGTATATGTTTATATACATATATATGTATATATGTATATGTCTGTACATGTATGTATTTATGTATATATATGTGTGTATATATGTATATGTTTGTGTATATATATATATATATATATATATATATATATATATGTATGTATATATCTGTATATATGATTATAATGGAAATGAGCTATAGCCCATGCAAATCAACTGAGCTTTAGTCCATTTCTACTATCTCCAATAAATTTTTTCAAAATATTTTTTTTTTGGATTATGATCTCAACCCCTAGGATTCACTCATATCCAATTTTTTTGGTGTTTAGTTTTATTTTGGTGTTTAGTCCATTTCTACTATCTCCAATAATTTTTTTCAAAATATTTTTTTTTTGGATTATGATCTCAACCCCTAGGATTCACTCATATCCAATTTTTTGGTGTTTAGTTTTATTTTGCCTTTCCATCAAGTAGACACGAAAATAACTTTGGTGAGTATAACATTATGTATCTATTTAATGGAATGACAAATGAACACCAAGATCCATAAAATTTGATCCTAAAAACTTAGGAGGAGGAAAAAAATAATGGGATCACTGTTTTTTATCACTATCTCATGCAACTTACCGGAGCTAGTAGCTCGTTTATAATAATCCATATACATATATACAAATATATACATGCATATATATATATACACACACACACACACAAATACATATGTATACTCATAGTCTCATACACACACACACACATGCATATACAGACACACACAAATACACCTATATATACATACATACATAAATATATATACATACATAAATATATATATATATATATATATATATATATATATACATACATACATATTGTAATGACCCTTCATTTTTGATATGCATAAATAATTCAATAACAAAATTAATAATCAAATAATAAATATGAACCTTCACTTTTTATAACCTCCAAAATTTTTCATTTTCTCTTACTCTCAAAATTTTAATCTTTCTTAACCTCCAAGCCCTTTCATTTTCTCTAATCTCTCAAACCTTTCATCTTCTCCAACTCCAAACTTTTCATCTTCATTAATTCAATAATGAAACTCCCATATTTAATTCTAAAATTAAAATCTTTAAATTAAATTAAAATCTTTCATATTCTAAACTTCCAATTCTAATCCTATATAAACTCTTAAATCAAAATACATCACACATTCTAAACCTAAAGATCATTCTCTAATATTCTCATCTCGCTCTCTCATCTCGCTAGAGCCTCCTTCAAAACCACCGAAGGAGCTGCCGTCGAAAGTGCCACCACTTCACTGGAGAAGAGTATCTCCTTCCCTCTCTTTTTACATTTTTAGATTCTCACATTTTGACAAGAGATTGCTTCGTTGATTGGCATCGAAAAATGAAATTATGGTGAGTTCTTTTTGGACTTACTGAACATGCTAGTTTTTTTATAAAAATATTATTTTCATTATATTATTTAATTTGTAGAAATGTTATTATAAGTGAAACCATTGATATTACTATTGTTTCTTTATTCTATTAGAAATTCAATTATTCTTGTTATAGATGATCACATGTTAATTTACATAGTATAGTTAGATTTTAAAATAATCAAAATATACAATATTTGATAAAGCAAATAAAAGCTATAATCATGGAACAATACCGTTTGTAATATCATTTTGTATCGGTGTTTAGAAAAGTTATTTCTTATGTTGGTTCTTTAATCAAGGAACGTGCGTCGCAAGGAAAATCTCCTAACATTCATATACTTGCCTGGCCGATATCTCTATAATGTCTCAAATCAGTAAATCCTTGATATAGCCAATTATGATTTATTTAATAAAGTATGAAATGAACATTTTTGAATTATATTGTCAACAAACTAATGTACCTGAATTGAAATACTGTACCTGATATGATCCATATATAAGTTGTGAAAACCAGAATTTAGATCTACATGAATTATATTGAATGACACTAGTTGAGAGGGAAACTAAATGATGGAAATATACTCTGTTTCGGTTGTAACATGTTAAGTTGTATAACTAAATAATTCGCACGCCATAGGTGCGTGATGATTTACTGGGCAGGTCCGATTCAGCACCGGACAATTCATATGACCATTTTCTTGGTCTGTACATGAGATAATCAAAACAGTGGTATTCAATCACTTAGATTTTCTAATTGCATGACATTCTAGACAAAAATACTCCTGTTATAAAGTTGACTTCAATAAAATGGTATTAAGATAACTTAAATCAATTGACATTGTTATTACAGACATCTCATTACATATTTTCTAAAACTTATGTTATTATTATATTTGGACATAACCGTTATATTTCACATTTTTTCTGTGTATTTTGTTTTGGTTGTAATATGACGACCTGAATGTGAATGCCCAGATTTACTGATGGACACATCAAAATTGATATAGGATCTGGTGTACTTTGAAGATCAGATTGAAACCAATAACGAAGTAGAGATTTCTTACTTCCTTTTGTTTAGTTTTATTATATTTTGTTTTAACTGTATCTAAACTTCGTTACATTAAGTGGAAAGTCAAACTTTTGTTGAATTTTTCTATCGTAGTTACTGAGTATTATTGTGGTAAATTTATTGAGATTTTAGAATATTCAAACCAAATATGTTGCCAGTATCTGTTACACGTGCTCGTATACTGTATATTGGGAGCGGGGGATGACAGGTATTTTAGTGGTATTAGAGCTCAGCTTTCTCAAATTAGTTCATGTGATTTGAAGATTTGGATCCTGACATTAAATTTTGCCATGTACAAATAATAATACTCTTTGAAATATTTAAATTCACTCCGTTGACTCTTTGATCGTCTCTTACCTTATTTCTAATTAGAGACCCATTTATTTTTGATCCATGTCCAAATTGTTCACTGGCTAAAGATTTCCATCTTAGATAAGATTTAAATATTTATCCTTAAATATCTATTCTTATTTTAAAATTAATTTCTATAAACTTCCATTAATTCTAATTCTCTTCCTTTCTTGAGAAAATTTGCCTAATCTGTAGATCAAGTTTTAGCTCAAGAAGAATAATGAGTTGTCCCAATAATAAGAAGCAAAAAAAAATATTTCCTTTGTTTTATTTAATTTCAAAAACGAAATTATTTTTCTAAGGGGGGTAGAATGTTATTTTTTGATATGCATAAATAATTCAATAACAAAATTAATAATCAAATAATAAATATAACCCAACACTTTTTATAACTTCTAGAACTTTTCACTTTCTTTAACTCTCAAAATTTTAATCTTTCTTAACTTTCAAGCCCTTTCACCTTCTCTAACCTCCCAAACCTTTCTTCTTCAACTCCAAACTTTTCATTTTCTACATTAATTCAACAATGAAACTCCCATATTTAATTCTAAAATTAAAATCTCTAAATTAAATTAAAATCTTTAATATTCTAAGCTCCTAATTTTAATCCTGTATAAATCTCTAAATCAAAATATATCCCATTCATTGTAATCCTAAAGATCATTCTCTAATATTTTCATCTCTCTTTCTTATCTCGCCGGAGCTGCCTTCAAAACCATCGTAGGAGCCACCGCCGAACCGCCACCACTTCACTGGAGAAGAGCATCTACTTCCCTCTCTTTCCACATTTTTAGGTTCTCACTTTTTGACAAGAGATTACTCTGTTGATTGACATCGGAAAACGAAATTCTGGTGAGTTCTTTTTGGACTCACTAAAATGCTAGTTTTTTTATAAAAATATTATTTCCATTATATTGTTTAATTTGTAGAAATATTATTATAAGTGAAACCATTGATATTACTATTGTTTCTTTATTGTATTATAAATTTAATTATTCTTGTTATGGATGATCAAATGTTAATTTACATAGTATAGTTAGATTTTAGAATAATCAAAATATACAATATTTGATAAAGCAAATAAAAACTATAATCATGGAACAATACCGTTTGTGATATCATTTTGTGTTGGTGTTCAAAAAAATTATTTTTTATGTTGGTTCTCTAATTAAGGAACGTGCGTCGCACGAAAAATCTCCCAGCAGCCTGCCTGGTCGATTGCTCTATGATGTCTCAAATCAGTAAATCCTTGATATAGCCATTATGATTTATTTAATAAAGTATGAAATGAACATCTTTGAGTCATGTTGTCAACAAACGTATCTGAATTGAAATATTGTATCTGATATGATCCATAATAAGTTGTAAAAACCAGAATTTAGATCTACGTGAACTATATTGAATGACACTAGGTTGGGGAGAAAACTAAATGATGGAAATATACTCTGTTTCAGTTGTACATGTTAAGTTGTACAACTAAATAATTTGCACACCATAAATGCATGATGATTTGCTAGATCATACCTTACTATTATTCCTGTTTGCTTGACAGCAGGTCCGACTCAGTACAGGACAATTTATGTGACCATTTTCTGGGTCTGTACAGGAGACAATCGAAATAGTGGCATTCCATCACTTAGTTTTTCCAATTACATGACATTCTAGATAAAAATACTCTTGTTATAAAGTCAACTTCACTAAAATGACAGTAAGTTAATCTAAATCAATTGACATTATTATTACAGATATCTCATTACATATTTTAAAACTTATGTTATTATATTTGGACATAATCATTATATTTCACATTCTTTCTGCGTATTTTGTTTTGGTTGTAATATAACGACCTGGATTTGCATGCTCAGATTTACCGATGGACACACCAAAACTGATGCAGAATCTGATGTAGTTTGAAGATCAGGTTGAAGCCAATAACGAAGTAGAGATTCCTTACTTCCTTTTGTTTAGTTTTATTGTATTTTGTTTCAACTGTATCTAAACTTCGTTACAATAAGTGAAAAGTCAAACTTTTATTGAAATTTTCTATCGTAGTTACCGAGTATTCTTGTGCAAATTTATTGAAGTTTTAGCATATTCAAATCGAATATGTTGCTGGTATCTGTTATACGTGCTTGTATACCGTATATTGGGAGCGGGGAATGACAGGTATTTTAGTGGTATTAAACCTCAGGTTTCTCAAATTAGTTCATGTGACTTGAATTGATTTGGATCCTGACATTAAATTTTGTCACATATAAATAATAATACTCTTTGAAATATTTAAATCTACTCTGTTGACTCTTTGATCGTCTCTTACCTTATTTCTAATTAGAGACCCGTTTGTTTTTGATCCACGTCCAAATTGTTCACTGGCTAAAGATTTCCATTTTATATAAGATTTAAATATTTATCCTTAGATATCTATTCTTATTTTAAAATTAATTTCTATGACTTTCCATTAATTCTAATTCTCTTCCTTTCTTGAAACAAATCGTCTAATCTGTAGATCAAGTTTGAGCTCAAAAAGAATAATAAGGTGTTGTTCAAATAATAAGAAGTAAAAAAAAACTTCCTTACTTTGTTTTATTTAATTTCGAAAATGAAATTATTTTTCTAAGGGTGTAAAATGTAATGACTCTTCATTTTTTGATATGCATAAATAATTCAATAACAAAATTAATAATCAAATAATAAATATGACCCTTCACTTTTTATAACCTCCAAAACTTTTTACTTTCTTTAACTCTCAAAATTTTAATTTTAACCTCCAAGCCCTTTCACCTTCTTTAACCTCCCAAACCTTTCTTCTTCAACTCCAAACATTTCATCTTCTCCATTAATTCAACAATGAAACTTCCATATTTAATTCCAAAATTAAAATCTCTAAATTAAATTAAAATCTTTCATATTCTAAGCTCCCAATTCTAATTCTATATAAACTCCTAAATCAAAAGATATCCCATTCATTCTAATTCTAAAGATCATTCTCTAACATTCTCATCTCTCTCTCATCTCATCGGAGCCACCTTCAAAACCACCGCAGGAGTCACCACCAGAACCGCGACCACTTCACCGGAGAAGAGCATCTCTTTCTCTCTCTTTCCACATTTTTAGATTCTCACCTTTTGGCAAGAGATTGCTTCGTTGATTGACATCGGAAAACGAAATTCAGGTGAGTTCTTTTTGGACTCACTGAATATGCTAGTTTTTTTATAAAATTATTATTTCCATTATATTGTTTAATTTGTAGAAACATTATTATAAGTAAAATCATTGATATTACTATTGTTTCTTTATTCTATTATAAATTTAATTATTCTTGTTATAGATGATCACATGTTAATTTACATAGTATAGTTAGATTTTATAATAATCAAAATATACAATATTTGATAAAGCAAATAAAAGCTATAATCATGGAACAATACCGTTTGTGATATCATTTTGTGTCGGTATTCAGAAAAGTTATTTTTTATGCTGGTTCTCTAATTAAGAAACGTTCGTCGCACGGAAAACGTCCCAGCAGCCTGGCCGATAGCTCTATGATGTCTCAAATCAGTAAATTTTTGATATAATCAATTATGATTTATTTAATAAAGTATGAAATGAACATCTTTGAATTATGTTGTTAATAAACAAACGTGCCTGAATTGAAATATTGTACCTGATATGATCTATATATAAGTTGTGAAAAATCAGAATTTTGATCTACATGAACTATATTGAATAACACTGGGTTGGGGGGAAAACTAAATGATGAAAATATACTATATTTCAGTTGTCACATGTTAAGTTATACAACTAAATAATTCGCACACCTTGGGTGCGTGATTATTTGCTGGATCATACCTTATTATTATTTTTGTTTGCCTGACGACAGGTCCAACTCAACACCGGACAATTCATGTGACCATTTTCTGGGTCTGTACAGGAGACAATCGAAGCAGTGGTATTCCATCACTTAGCTTTTTCAATTACATGATATTCTAGACGAAAATACTCATGTTATAAAGTTTACTTCACTAAAATGACATTAAAATAACCTAAATTAATTGACATTATTATTACAGACATCTCATTACATATTTTCTAAAACTTATGTTATTATTATATTTGGACATAACCGATATATTTTACATTCTTTCTGCGTATTTTATTTTCGTTGCAATATGACGACCTTGATGTACATGTCCAGATTTATCGATTGATACACCAAAACCGATGCAGCATCTGATGTATTTTGAAGATCATGTTGAAGCCAATAACGAAATAGAGATTCCTTACTTTTTTTATGTAGTTTTATTGTATTTTGTTTCAACTGTATCTAAATTTTGTTACATTAAGTGAAAAGTCAAATTTTTGTTGAATTTTTCTATCGTAATTACTTAGTATTATTGCGGCAAATTTATTGAGCTTTTAGTATATTCAAACCGAACGTGTTGTTGGTATCTATTACACGTGCTTGTATACCATATATTGGAAGCGGGGCGTGACATACACACACACACATATATATATGTATATATATGTATGTATACATACATATACATACATACATACATACACATACATACATATATAAGAATAATGGAAATGATTTTATAGGTTATGCAAGTTACCTGAGCTTCACTACATTTCTACTATCTTCAATAATTTTATTTCAAATTATTTTTTTGGATTATGATCTCAACACCCGAGTATTCACTCATACCCAATTTCTTAGGTTTTAGTTTTGGTATAGCCTTCCATCAATTAGACACAAAATTAACGATTTTCTATTAATATAACATCTTGTATCCACTTGATGGAAGAACAAATAAACTCCAAAGTTATGAAATTCAATCCTAAAGAAAGTTTGGGTTATAGAGATCATGATCCAAAACATAATTGGAAAGATTAATGGGATTATAATATTTTTTTTGCCGCTATCTCATGTAACTTACTTTAGTTGATGGCTCATACAGTAATTCATACATATATAGTGTATAATTTCACATGGAAAATTCCTTTGTTTTTTTAACAATTGCATGTTATTGCCATATGAATGGTGGATATGCTTGCTTATTAGGCATAAAGCATAATATACTTTGACATATGCCTTGATAAAGAGTCATAGACTTGCAAGAGTTTCAACTAACTAGTTCTGGCACTTATATGGAATGTGGTTACATATTTTTTTCCTTCTGTTTGTCATTCTTTCTATTTTTAATCATCTTTTGCTGGTTCTGCAGTTATCATGAGAAGTGGCGGCTGGTACTACAAGGATCGGTTAGGCCGTACAAGAGGGCCTCTGGAATTAATTACTCTTAAAACGGCTTGGGCTGGTGGAATAATTGATACAAATACTTTCATATGGGGTGAGGACATGGATGAATGGGCACCGATTGGAATGGTTTATGGTCTGGAAAAAGCAATTGCTACTTGGGAAGGTTTGCTTACTCATTATCATTCTTATTAGTATCTCCACCATTCACATTAAACAAGGCCATTATCGGAGCTCTTTGTCTTGCTATTAGCTTTCTTCATTCTACAAGTGATGACATTTTTCCTGAATCTCTATGCTTGTATAAATAACTTTCCTGCTATGATTTAAATGCCATTCTAATATTGCCTGGAATCATCAATTTGAGAAAGTGATATAGTAACTATTCTGATAAATATTGTATACATTGTTTTTACAGTCAGACTCGGTGCTGCTGCTACTGCTTTCCTTCATAAACTACAGAAAGGCATACCTCCCTGGACTCCTACAAAGGGTCTTGAGAAGAAAACCTATCAACAATTACAAGATGAAGCAATTGAGAGCAAGAAGCGTGATTTGGCTGTACTTGCAGCAAATGAGGGTGTCTGGCCAGGCGTAAGAACTCCTAGTCATGCTTTGTTTCTTTGGGCTAGTGGCTCTGAACTTACTACAATTTTGGAGGAAGATCATATGCCAAACAAATATATTCCTAAAGAACTAAGGTATTTTTACTCTCATTCCTTTCGTTTTCAGTTTTTGGACATTTTTAGTTACCTGTCCAAGTTTATGAACAAGATACGGTCCAAGTTAATTGTTTTGTTTGATATATTTTATTCATTTCTGGCTCTTCTTTCATATTTTGCATCATTTGGAGCTTTTGTACATGTAATAAGCTGCAGCTTCTTTTATATGATCTTGCACTTGATTGCAGATATATGCTTCTCTTGGAAAATATTCTTCTTCAGCATGTAGTTGACTAACTGTGGTGCTTACTTGGCATTGTTTGTTTTCCGTCTTTTTGGTCTTATGACCAGTAGTTCATTTGTTTCCTTTAGTCATCATTCTTGTGTATCAGTTACTGGCTTAACGAAGGTCGTGTGAGCATTAATTGCATTTTGGTTCAATTACCGTTAGATACCTGTCTGTTTAGTCATCAGTATCATGCATTGTTTTAAATATCCTTGGTATGGTCGATATATCCCCTCGATATATCATTTTTCGGAGTCATTACGTTATAAAAAAGGGTTATATCGTTTTGTGCGCTTATCAGCTAATATTTACAATATCACTTGATATATACCCCTAATTTATCACCCCGATATATCAGCCGATATGGTTCATTTTTTCAAATAAGTTTTTAACTTAGAAATAGATTTAGTATTCTCACACAATATTATTCACATGTATAAGGAAAAACCCAAATTCTTTCACTTCTCTTTGAATCAACCAAAATTTTAAATTGTTTTTATAGAAACTTGAGAGATAGACATGCAAAGAGTTATAAATGCTAAAAATGTACGTTACAGGGCTTATTAAGTACTAATCAAGACTTAAAATCTTCTCTAAACATTCTCTTCTTCCTCTTCTCTTTTTATGTCTTTGCTTGCTTAAATACTGTTATTGCTTAAATACAAGTATGTCTCCCTCCACTTCTCTTTTTTTGTCTTTAGTATTGTTGTTTTTGTTATTATTATTGCTTCCAATCTTCTTCAACTATTATCCTTGTCGTGCCCGAATATTAAGTATTTTTATTTTCTATAAATAATATTTTCAACTTTACTTGTATCTATTGTATAGTTTAAATTATTATGTTATACTTGTATACATGAGCAGTGTTTGAAAACCCAGAGAACTCGGATGATTACTCGTCCGAGTACTCGGACTCGGAGGCAAAATGAGTTTGAGTCATAAAAATCGCCCTAGAACTTGGACAAAACAAGTACTCATTGTACTCAACTCGAAAGTACTTGCTGAGTACGACTCTTGTCGAGTACAACTAATTGGGTTAGGTTCTTTTTTCGTTTTTTACTCGATATCCAAAACCTGACTTTGCGTTATAAACGCAGAGTCGGGCTAGGGTTTTTCCCCTCCCCGTTTTTTGCTTCCTCATCTCTCGACTCTCAGCAATTACTCCGACTCTCCGCCGGTGCTCCCCTGTCGGTGATCATTATTCTGTTAGCGACGTTTTTCTCCGGTGATCTTTTGAGTCTCTCTCATTCTCTCTCAATCTCTCCGAGCTTCTTCTTCCTCGACCTCTTTAGGTCATGGTGCTTTGTAAGTTGGAGTTTAAATTTTTTTTTTAAAATTTAATTCAATTTTAATCCATTTGTGCATTGGATTTGCCTATGGCTTTCAATTGTGAATTTCGCTTGGCTATTGCTTTCGATTATGCAAGCGGTTTGGGTTCGAAGCTTCGGTTGTGGGTTTCGAATTGGCTTTGACTTTCGGTTGTGGGTTTCGATTTGGCTATGGCTTTGGGTTGTGGGTTTCACTGTCGCTTTCTTCGCTTTGGTTGTGGTTTTGGCCCACTGTGCAACTGTTGCTCTTTGGCTGGTTTTGGCTTTTTGACTGAGTTAGGGTTGTGGTTTTGGCTCTCTTCTATTATGGTTTTAACTCTGTGCTTGACTTGATGCTCGACTTTATGCTTGACCTGCGTCTGGTTTTTGGTTCTTGGCTTTTTGGTGCTTGTCTCTGTGCTTGATCTGGTCTCTATGTGACTGGTTGGTTTTGGCTTCTAGTTTTCGTGCGATATGATGATAAAAAAATTAGCAAATGATTCTATGTGGGTTTTGATTGCTCTCAGTTTGGTTTTGTGTCTCTCTGTGTGACTACTTTAGTGCTGTTTTAGTGGTGGTTGTCCTTTGTGTGATTTGATGAGAGAAGAAATAGGGAGTTGGCTTGGAAAAATTAATCTCCAATCACAGTAACCCTTGGAAATTGAGGTTTTGACCTCTGCACTGTGGGCTTTGGTTTTGGCTTTCAGACATTGAGGTCTCTGACCTCTGGTTTTGGCTTCAGACTGGACTCTTGATCTTTGGTTTTTAATGGGTTTTTATGTGGAATTGTGATTAGATGATGAAGTTGGCTATGGTTTTCAGTTTGGGTCTGGAGAAACTTCGTTTTGAGTTGAGGAACTCGGCTTTTGAAAAATAATCTCTGATCACATAGCGGCATCGAATATGAAAAAACAAAAATTGCCTTGGCTTTGATCACACAGAAGTATCAAATAAGAAATTGGATGATGAGAAGAGGATACATACGAAAATAGAGATATTGACAATGATGCTTCTCCAGATGAGGAATTGGATGATGAGAACATCCAATATGAGGACGATGATGTGTAGATGTGTATCATATGTTTATGATTCAAGAAACTTGCTTGAATATATTTTATAATGTTTGATTTTGAGTTCTAAAATTATATATTTCTATATTACATATTTTTTGTATGCATAAATATTAAAATATTATTATTCCGAGTTATGAACGAGTACTTACAGATACTTTGAGTACTCACTACTCGCTCTTAGACTGAGCGATTTCTGAATTTGAGTTTTAGTACACTGTATGTGAGCACGCTCTTGGATACCTTTATATGTGTGTATGTATGTATGTATATATATGTTTATG
The DNA here is from genome assembly GCA_036321105.1 of Dracaena cambodiana. Lineage (NCBI taxonomy): Eukaryota > Viridiplantae > Streptophyta > Magnoliopsida > Asparagales > Asparagaceae > Dracaena > Dracaena cambodiana. The sequence goes on along the minus strand of JAYEPQ010000001.1, from coordinate 11,629,891 downwards.
TATGTGTATATATATATGTATATATATGTATATGTATGTGTGTGTGTATATATATATACACACACACATATACACATACATACATATATATATGTATGTATGTATGCATATGCATATGTATGTATATATATATATATATATATATATATATATATATATATATATATATATAATGTCATACTAGTTAGATAGATGAAATTAAACTAGCTCTAAGATATCAAATTTATATATTTGATGTGTATATATTAGTTTTGATATGAATATCCGATGAGTTCGTATCCCCCGATATATCGTCCGATGTCCGCTATCTGATTTGAAAAGAACCCATCCGAAACGATTTTGATATCCAATGTTTTAAACTACGGTATCAAGTATCTGTTACTGGCATAACCAAGATTGTTTGAACATACACTGCATCATTATCTTCTTATAAAAATCTTATATACAAGCCTCTAAAAAAAACTTGTATATACAAGAAATTTTATGCTTTTGCAAGTTCTGATCAGTGAACTTATGGGTGTCAATTGTTCTCTAGTTGAATATCTGTTTGCAACTGTATTATGCATGAGCAGCATGGCTTAAAAGTTTCCAAAACATATTTGGCAACATACATAGGCAGTAATATATAAGAATTTCCTCAATCTGTAGTGTGAGAATAACAGTACAATTTTGAGTATTTGCGTGAAAATTATGGAATAAGTGGTCCTATCAAACTGATAATTCTGGAAGATACACTGGTAGAAAGAGCCCATTTTTCTCCCCTTCAATTTTTGCTCTTAAAATGTGAAGTTGGGAATTGGTATGTATAAGAAAGGAGAGCCTATTGGAGAGAGGAATAAGGATTCAGATGAACTCCACTCTGTAGTCTGCTACTCGAGTTATGTTTTTCAGATATTGTCAAACTGTGAGTACAATATAGTCAGGGTCCTATTATCAACTAACAAGTAGTGTTTCATTTGCCACTTTCTTTTGGTGGCTGTAATGGATATGGGTTTGACTATTTGTATGAAAGTGGAGAATGATTTTGAAGAAGAAAATTAGGGAGAAATTTTTTTTAGGAGAATTTCTCTCCAAATTTACTAGATAGAATGCTTTGTTGATTTTAATTGCATTACAAAGCTTCACCCATGTAGGGTATTCATATATAGATGTTAAAAAAAATCTAGAGCCACCATAATTTATAATTACATAATTCTGGATTGACTTCACAACTTTGTAATATGACCACTCATTTCCTGGTCCATCCCACCTCTCTATGTAGTCAAATACAATGTATATTCTAGTTCATTATATTTAATAAATTTCTTGAGAAATGTGCATCACATTTTTCCGTACTCCCCCTTGATGCATTTTTTGAAGACTCAAAACTTCTTTTGAAGCTGCTGCAAGTATTTTGTGGCTCCAAAACTTCGAGTTTCATAAGTACCACTCAAATTTCTCATCTTAGTGAAGTTTCAGTGAGGAGTCTTGTTGAGTTGGGAGTACTGGATGTTGAAGAGGATGGTGGAGATGGAGTTTTGTCACTATGATTGTAAAGGTCCTTCTGACTTGGTCACTTCTGGTGGTACAGACTTATTTTAATATTATGTATTTCCCAATTCCAGGACTTTTGATTGTCAAGCTTCTTTCTTTAGAGATTATATACTCTATAGCCTTATGACTGGGATTTATAGCCAAGAAAAATACCTTTCTGAATCTTGTCTTAAAGTTTGTGTCATTTTATCGAATGAATATGGATGCAGAGATGCATCAACACCAGTGGATAGACAGAGGTATGGACTGCCTCTGCCAAGAACATCTTTGGCAATCTTTTCTCAGCAAGCATCAACCTTGTCTCCATGATCGTTCTATTTTTCATTCTGAAACTCCATTTTGCTAAGGAGAGTAAGAAAAAGTCAATTGGTGCTCCATTTTTTCGTTCTGAAACTCAATTTTGCAACATAGTATAAGCAATAGTCAATTGGTGCTTCATACCTTCATCTTCACAGAACTTGTCAAAGTCTTACTGTTATGCTCTGTGCCTCAATGACTTCATAGTATTTTGATGCTGTGGCCACTTTGTTTTCTTAACAAAATTCTTCAATTCAGAAAACCTTAGATTTTTTTTTGGAAGAAATAAACCCTTGTCATTCTTATAAAATCATGATTAAAGAGGATGCAATATTCTGTGCCTCAATTATTTCGTGGTGGCCTCTTTGTTTCTAAACAAAATTATTTTTTCTTGGAAGAGATAAACTCAAGTCATTCTTCTAAAATCATCAATAAAGAGGCCTGTTTTGACTTGGGAAAGTGTTCGCATTAGGCCACATAAATTGGTGTGAACACGCTCTAAAATCTGTTTAGCTCTACAATCTGTTTAGCTCTCCATTATATTTCTGCTGGAAATGGTTGACGATACTGCTTCTTTAGCATACGGCCTTCAGAGACACCAGCTTACTGGTTTATGAGAGCAAAATCTCTCATAATATTTTTCTGATGAGCAAGCTCAAGGCATTTAGATTGAAATGCACAAATTTTGATGATATAATCTCGTGTCAACATGTTGAGCCATCATAACGTTCTTTTTAGAGTATTTCCATTACATCAGAAAATTTCTGTTACTCCCCATTTTTTACTTTGGAAATTTCTTGATTATTTTGAAAACTAATATTCAAATTGTATAGAATATCCAGACTAGGGACAAGGATATCTTTAATAAATCTCGTATCTTTCTTAGTTTCAATAGCAAGGGTGCCTTTCCCTTTGTCGCTACCAATTCTCTTTTCCCCTTTTGTCCTTTATTTTGAAAGAGGTGTCTCAGTTGCAAAGGTGCTTTGATTGGAAGTCAAATGATTGCTGCATCCACTGTCGATGTACCCAATCATCATTCTTCTTTGCTATAGCAGATTGGCATGCAAAGAAATATGCTCCTTGTCTTCTGAATAGTTGGCCACATGAGTTTTCTTGAAGTGATAGTCTTCCTTCATGTGTCCAAACTCCTTGCAGTTTGCATTGTACTCTCTTCGATGCGAACTCTTAAGATGGTGGTTATTCACATCTTTTCTGCTTGTCTTTTGAGCTTACTTCTTTTGAAAACTTACGCACTTCTTTTGAATTTCCTCCATCTTGTGATTTCCTGCCTTTCATTGCGTGCTTAGATTGAAAGGCCCTCTTCTGTGAGTTTTCAGGTCACCTATTTAATCTTTGATCATTTTCTTGTATTGAAATCATCTTCTCTCTAATTCTCTCTAATTTACATAGTTGAGAAGTCCTTGATTCTTCGACATAGCAACAACTAGATCATTCTTCTCTGTGCAACTTATTATCAACATCTTCTGGATAATTCTTTGGTTGAAGATGTCACCATAAGCTCGCATCATGTTTATTGAACAATAATCTTGAGCAATCCCAGAATTTTTCATCTTATGATTATCTAGATTTCTCCTTAGGCCTTCTAATTTGATAGCTCGAATTTTAGTGTTGCCTTTGAACTCCTCAATGGCTGTAACGCCTGTTTTGCAGTAGTTCTCATAATTCTAGGAAAATTTGTTTTAGTGAGCTTCTTGAGAACATACAGAGCCTTGACATTTTTCCTCAACTCTTTCTTCTTAGCAGCTTTAGTCACTGGAAACTCATTGGTGCTTTCTGTCAGAAAGTTAATTAGAACCAAAACTCGAGCTCTCTATCTTCATATCTATTATAAGTCAGATGATACATATATTTATAGGTTTCTCAACACCATATAAACAATTCAGCAGATGATGTGGGACTAAAACTAAACTAAATCCAAATACAAAATAGTATTCTTATCTAACACTCCCCGTCAAGTTAATCATACCCAAGTTGTTATGTAGATTAGAAAACACAATTGATGATATAGTTTTAGTTAGACTATCGGCCAATTGTTCTGACGAAAGTGTAAACGGAGTACATATTATTTTCTTCGCTAAATTATCTCGAATCAGATGACAGTCTATTTTTATATGCTTAGTACGATCATGAAACACTAGATTTTGAGCAATGTAGATACCTGACTGATTATCACAGTACATAGGCATAGGATCTTTAGGATTGTATCTAAATTCAGTCAACAAATTTTTTAATTATAACAATTCGCATGTAGTGTGTTCCATTGCTCGATATTCTGCCTTAACTGAAGACCTAGGCATTACATCATGTTTTTTACTCCTCTATGTGACTATATTACTTCTAATAAATGTAAGGTATCCAGTGATCGACTTTTTATCTCATTTATTTTCTATATATCCAGCATCTGAAAATGCAGAGATTTTAACACGTCTATATTTTTAGAAAATAACTCTTTTTCCAGGAGAGCTCTTAATATATGCCAAAACTTTCCGAGCAGCTTTCTAATATATGTCCCTTGGTTTATACATGAACTAACTCAGCAACCCAACAACAAATGAAATATCAGGTCTAGTGATCGTGAGATAGATAAACTTGCCGACCATTTTTCTATACTGCTTGACATTCTTATACAAAGCATTATGTTCACTCCACACGTCTAAATCTGATTCCATTGGAGTATTAGTAGGTTTACACCCAAGGCGACCGGTATCTTCGAAGACATTGATGCGTACTTTCTCTGAGAGAGAAGTAACCTATGTTTATAATAAGCTATCTCAATTCTAAGAAAATATCTGCCTTTACATATCTTTAATTACAAAATATTGCTTGAGATAATTCTGTATCTCAGTCAAGACTATTGTATCACTCTCAGTTAGTAGAATATCATCTACATATACAACAAGGACAATACCAGAACGAGTATGTCGGACGAAAACAGAATGATCATAGTGACGACGCTGAAATCTAATACCAGTAGAAAACTTCTCAAACTAGACTTTGAGAACTCTGTTTAAGTCCATAAATTACTTTCTTGAGTTTGCAGACTATATTCTCTCCCTGGATAACATACCCTGGTGGTTGTTCCATATATACTTCTTATAAATCACCATATAAAAAAGTATTTTTAACATCCAACTGGAATAGGGCTAATCGAGATTCATAGTAAGAGAGAAGAGAATGCGAATAGAGTTGAGATGTGCTATAGGAGAGAAAGTCTCAAAGTAATCAACACTATAGTTTTGGAAAAAACCTTTTGTAATAAGACGAGCTTTATAACGGTCAATGGAGCCGTCCGGCTTGTATTTGATAGAGTAAATCCTGTGACAACCAACAATACATGCATCAGACAGAGAAGGAACCAAATTTCAGGTTCCACGAGAGACAAAGGCTTGCATCTTCTCGTCTGTGGCCGACTATCAGGTAGAGACTAACATTGCTTTCTGAAAAGACTTGGGTATAGAAACGAAAGAAAAAGAAAGGGTAAACTGGCAGAATATTGGGTGAATTGATTATAAAAAACAAATTGAGAAATATATGAGTATTAGTAAAGTTACCCTTTCGAAGAGCAATGGGAAGATTAGAGGCAGAAGCAGATAAATATTGTGGTTGTTGGGGACCTGTAGCTGGAGATGGTTGAGCAACATGTAGTGAGTTAGGAGGATGTAGGGTAAGGAAGAGAAGTATCTAACTGTTATGTTGATGTGAAAGTGAAGTGGGGAACAGATTTATAGAAAGTAACAGCAGCAACAACAAAATACTCTCTAGACACCGAATCATAGCACCTATATCCTTTTTGCGTCCTAAAGTATCCAACAAATATGCACTTGATTGTACGAGGAGATTGCTTGTCCAAACTGGTTGACAAATCTTGAACAGAATATGTACAACCAAACACTCAATGTATACGAGGAAACATGAGTATATCAGGATAAAAACAGAAAAATGGAGCTTTACCATGTAAGACAGAAGATGACATCCTATTTATTAAATTACAAGCACACAGAATAATATCAAACCACAAATATCTTGGAACATACATGTGAATCATTAATGTCCGAGCAATATCTAGAATATGTTTGTTTTTTTAGCAATGCCGTTTTGCTGGGATGTGTGAGAACAAGATGTTTACAAATATCTTGGAACATGCATGTGAATCATTAATGTCCGAGCAATATCTAAAATATGTTTGTTTTTTTAGCAATGCCGTTTTGCTGGGATGTGTGAGAACAAGATGTTTGATAAATAATTTTATTATTAACACAAGATAAGGCATCAGCCTTCATATACTCTATAGCATTATCAGTGCGCAAAACACAAATAAATGTAGAAAATTAATTTTTTATTTATTTATAAAATAGTTCAATTATATTAGGAAAACATACCTTTCTCTTAACAAATACATTCATGTCATGCGAAATAAATCATCCACAGATATAAGAAAATATCTAAATCCCTTAAAAGAGGAAAACGATATGGAACCCAAACATCAGAAAGGACTAGCTCAAATAGAAAACTACTATATGGATTTACTCGAACTGGATATGAGACACGATGATATTTACCGAGTTCACAAGACTTACAATTTAATATAGATACCAGATGTAGTGGGTAAAACGAGACAATGACTCTGGGAAGAAGGATGTCCAAGGCGTTGATGCTACTGTAAAAAGAAATCAGAGGAGGAAGCAATAAACCCTCTATGTGATGTCTCATCCAGATAATACATCTCTCATTGCTCACGCCTCGTACCAATTCTCATCCTAGTCTGGAGGTCCTGAAAAGCACAGTACGTAGGAAAGAATATTACAAAATAATTGTTAGTTTTGGTAATTTGACTAGACAACAAATTTATAGGAAAATTGGGAACAAACAAAATATTATTAAGGGTTAATAAATTGGTAGCGTGAACTTTTCCATCATCAACAACCGAAGAAGATGAGCTATTAGTAATATGGACAGGATGATATTTATCTAAAAAATATAGGGAGGCAAATTTGTTTCTAATGTCTGTTATATGGGAGGAAGTTTTAGAATTTATAACCCATGATTGGTTAGAGGAAGTGATGTGAGCATCATTACCTAATAAGGAAGCATGAGTAGTATGCGGACTAGCCACAATGGATTGAAGACGGAGAAGCTTGTCAAGTACGCTTTGTGGAATCTGAACCATCGTTGAGCATGTCGAAATATTAGCAGAATTTATTGTCGATGCAGTATCTTTTGTTGGAGGTAAAACATTAGCAGCTTGTGCCATTTTGATTTTCTATACTTCTCCCAGCAGTATGCAGATACATGATTTTTCCTGCCACAATAATCACATAATGAGATTTGCATCCACCACTGGAGTTTCAATCACCATTGCCATCACGATTACAGCCTCCCCCTGAATCACGACCGCAACCACGGCCATGGCCTCGTTCCCGACCTGAAAATAGAGCAAAATGGTCATTGGAGGTAAGGGTTTGAGTTGTTGATATAGTAGAACCAGTAGAAACACGAAGGATTCTAGAATACGTTGCTGTTAGGGATGGAACACTATCACAAGTAAGAATTTGACTTCTCACCTGGGTCAGTAAAGAAGAATCCAATCCGGAGAGATTTTGCAACAACGAGATTTTGACGATATTGTCTTAAGGTCTTAAGATGTGTAACTAGTGGCTATTAAACATTAAGCTTATCCAATATGCCACGGAGAGAGGAATAGTACTCGGTGAGAGTAAAACAAGCGCTCATTCAACTCAAAAACCCAAGATATTTTTTTCATTGCTATATACTTTGTTAAGGGTGTTCTATTATTTCTTTTACAGTTTTCAAGAATATAACACCAGAACTTACCTTTTCTTTCTAACTATTAAAGAGCCTTGCAATTATGCAATAGTCATTAACAAACCAATCAAAATAGATAGGATCGTTCTCATCTTGTGGATCATCCAGTAAATACTTAATTTTTCTTTGAGCACCAACAAATACTATGAACGACTGAGCCCATAAAAGATAATTATTGCTATTTAATTTAATATTAGTAACAGTAAGATTTTTTGGATGTAGATTCCCAACCATAAAAGTAGGAGAGTTGGTAGTATTAAATGAAGTACTTGAAGTGGATGATGCCATAGAATAAATTTTGAGAACCCAACTTACAAAGAGGTAAAGTTTTAGCAAAACTCCGAAGGAAGCAGGATCTGTCGTAACCACTTTTTTTTATGATGCATTTATTTTTTTTTACCTTCTAAAAATAATATTTGGTTAAAAGAAAGATTTTTATATGATTCAAATTCTAATGTGATGAGGATTTAGAAGAAAAAGTGGTTGAATCTAAACCAAATTCTTTGATTTACCCTTATCTAGGAGTTAGTTAATTAAATTCTCAACTAAAAAGATCCTATCTTAAGTATCTAATCTCATGTAATCAAATAAAACAAGAATTATATAGAAATAAATATATACAATAGCATGTTAAAGTGAGTCAAAAGAACTCACTTGTAATGCTCGAACTTCCGTAACGTGGGTAGCTGGGACGTTCGGCGTCGAATGATAACTCGACAAATCTCAATAACATTACAGTCACATCCCAATGAGAATATGAATAGCAAATATCAATAAACGATAATTTTTTTCCAACCAAAGTAATAATAAATTTTCTTTAAATAAATCCAACAAAATATCACTACGATAAAATTATGTCTCAACAAAGGAAATATTTCAAATAAAACTAGCTAACGTGCCGTATGCACTTATTATATTTTCCTAATATGAAAGAAGTCAACTAAAAAGAGTTTATCACTGCTGTAGATCTGCAAGTTTCTTAAAGTATGTCATATCCTGCTATGTTTCTGGTGGATCTACCTCTTGATAAATGTCTGCATTTGGTCATGCATAACCAGGATCATTAGTAAAGTGATCAAATAATAAAATAGTGAAATACAAAATTAACAATAATGTCTCACTATCATGAACAGTTATATGCAAATAAAAGGTGGAACGTTTTACGTGGTTATCATTAGTTTTTTTCTCTTTTTTAGTTGACGTCTTTTAATTATGTTATTTGAAAATTTAGGAAAATATAAATTTAGCTAGTCTGAACGCATTCCCGTTTACCCCGGGGAAAAAGAAACAGTAATATTGATCGGAGCCTATCCTGATTCTTCAAAAAAAGAAAACAGTGACGCAATTTTGATCGGAGCCTATCCCGATCCTCCCATATGGGAAACAGTGGCAGTTTGATCAGAGCCTATCCCAATTCTCCCAAAATGGAAAACAGTGGCATAGTTACGTCCAGCCATCCAATCCATATGAACCTTAATTTTTCCCCAATTCCAGTGTATATCAATTCAGTATTGATTGTTTGAGTTTAGTTCAATGGGTTGGTAGTCAATATTAAATTTCAGTATTTAGTAGCAGTAACAGTAACATTAAAAGAACAATGTACAACACAATAGTTAATAATCCATTACCAATCACATATGATAGCAATTTGTATTCAGTCAGTATCTTATCATGCCTCGTTTCATTGTTCACTTTCTCTTTTTCTCTTTGATGGTTAAAGTTTTCTTATGTGGGATTAGAGCGACTACAAGAAAGGATAGTGAAAAGGTGATGCGCCTTCGTAAACAATATTACTAAGATGTGCGATATATACATTAAATCAACAAGTAAGCATGCTAAAGCTATTTATGCACAAAAATGAAAAAAGAAAAAAAAATAAATTATATTGTTGAAAAGAAGTGTGATTGATAATAATATAAATGTGTGGACATCCCTTAATTTTAATTCACAAGTAGCTAATAAACAAAGTATTATTAATAGCACATCTATAGCATTTTTTTCTTAAATCTTAAATCATAAATATCCCAATGCATCACTGCCTGAGGAGTTAGCAGACATTTGAAAGTGAAGACTCAAAAGGTATGCTAGTCATATATCATAACCTTAGTAACTATTTAACAGTTGTTTGAGATTCTTGATTGACAATATAATGAATTTTCTTTTGGTAATTGTGCCTGATCTGTGCTATTGGTTTATGCATTTCCATGCATCCCTGGCATAAGCAAAACACAAATAGTAATAATTTCAGTGGTAAACTTATGGTGATCCTAAAAACACAGGAAAACATAACAAACGAAATCTTATTATGAGCTCAGATAGTGGTGCACATGCACAAAGATTTATGATGGAACCTGCCCAATTGCACCAACAAGAACACAAGGGTTAATATCGGAAATTCCTTTCTAATGCAATATATTCCTAGAGGCCAGATTCATAGTTCTTGGGATTATGACTAACTAGCAAGCTTTCTTCTGTTTTCATAGAGTTATATTTATTCTCATTTTCAACATCTTTTAAGCAACATGGTTATTCTATAGGCTACTCACTAGGGCTACATTATTATGCTGAAAAAGTTATTTCACAAGTACAGGTCTAGCTTCTATAGGCTACACACTAGGGCTACATCATTATGCGTTTGTAGTTACTTCCCTAGGGCTACATCATTATGCTGAAAAACTAATTATAATAGTTTATTTTGACTATAGCCTTACCATTCACATGGTTAAGCTGACACATTGGTTTGTTTGTGGTATAACTTGCAGATATTGTCAAATCCAAATCTTGTAAGATTAGCATATAAAAGTATGAAGAACATGAGACATCTAAATTACCACTTCAAGGCTAAAGAGAAGGAACTGTTGCTGCTGCTTCATCCCTTTTTTTTGTTTTTTTTAATCAGTTCAATTCACAATATATATATATATATATATATATATATATATATATATTCACATTTGCATACCTACCTGACCTCTTTTCTTAGGATGTATTTCACTCAGATCTTAAGAGACATGACACTGACAATTGGCCACTAACTATGATAGATAGTTTAGCTAGGTGTAGGAATTCAACTTTAATAATAGCCTTAAGGAGTAGGTGGTATACTAACTATGATAAATAGGTTAGCTATGACATAGGACTTGTACTAGGTGGTTATGGCTTCATGCTTTTAGCCATCATGATGGGACCACTCATGGAGCAAAACTAAAAAGTTCTAGTGACCAAATGTTAACTTTTCTTTTTATATTGTGGTTTACAGTGGTCCTTGCAAGACAATGAAACAAACTATGAATCCTTTGTAGGGCAACCCTTGCTGTTACTCTCAAATTCCTAAAATTGGAGTCTTTTAAATCATTCTTATGGCAATGAATTATTTGTATATATATATTAAGCAACAAATTCATTATTATTATTATTATTATTATTATTATTATTATTTTTATTTCCCATTTTAGAAATGGAGAAAGAAAATAAAAAAAATAAATTTATATAAATTTGAACTCCTATTTCTTAACTCTTATAAGAAAATTTGAAGCTGCTGCACACTATAACAAATTGATATAATTCATCGGTGTTAAGAAATATCTATCTATGGTTATAACTTTAATTAAATAAAACAGGAAGTATATAAAAATAAACATAAACAATAGCCTGTTAAAGTGAGTCAAAAGAACTCACTTTTGCCTGAATTTCCTTCTTTCCTCTTTTTTTCTTCTTCCTTCATGTCTCCCTTCCTCACATACGTTCTGTATTACTCTGCATTTGAGAAGAGAGGAGAGGGCTTCATTTTTTTTTTAATTACAGGAGATTAGATACTTAAGATAGGATTTTTTTTAGTTGGGGATTTAATTAACTAACTCCTAGATAAGGGTAAATCTAAGAATTTGATTTAGATTCAACCACTTTTTTTTTTCCTAAATCCTCATCCCATTTGAATTTGAATCATATAAAAATCTCTCTTTTAACCATATATTATTTTTAGAAGAAGGTAAAAAAAATAAATGCTCAATAAAAAAAGTGGTTATTACATTCTACCCCTATTAAATAAAAATTTCATCCTCAAAATTTCTTTAAAATCAAGTAATGTAAAATGGTTATACTTTTACTTAAATAAATGTCTTCCTCTCGCTCCCAAGTCGTCTCCCGGCTTGAATGTCGATTCCAAAAAACTAACACAAGCGGAATTACTTTATTCTTCAAAGTCTTCTCTATACAGTCAACTACGGTGACCGGTTCTTCTGGATAGGAGAGGTCTGGTCCGATCTCCAGTTCTGAATACTCTACGATGTGCCTCTCATCATGTACATATCGTTTTAGTTGTGAGATGTGGAAAACGTTACGTACTTGTTCCAATATGGGCGGTAATGCTAGGCGATAGGAGACTTTGTCTATTCACTCCAAGATTTCAAAGGGTCCGATGAATCTCGAGCTTAATTTTTCACGGTTGCCAAAACAAATAACTCCACGCTTGGGTGAAACCTTCAAGAAAATTGTCTCCTACTTGAAATTTTAGAAACCGCCGTCGATTGTCTGTCCATTTCTTCTATCGATCTTGAGTTGCTTTAAAGTGTTGCCGTGTTAAGTTAATCTTGTCCACTGTCTGAGTAATCATCTCTGACCCAAGTAGCTTTTTTTTCTCCAATGTCATCCCAATATCATGGTGATCTATATTTTCTCTCATATAGAGCCTCGAATGGTGTCATCTTGATGCTTGCTTGGTAGCTATTATTGTAGGCGAGTTCGACCAAATGTACGTAATCCTCCCATGATCTTCCGAAGTCAAGCATACAAACTCTCAACATATTTTCCAATGTCTGGATGGTTCTTTCTGACAGTCTATCTGTTTCTGGATGATATGCTGTGCTGAACTCTAATTTTGATCCCAGACTATTTTGAAGTTTCTTTCAAAACTGGGATGTGAAATGAGCATCTCGATCTGATCCAATACTAACCGGCACACCATGTAATTTTACTACTTCGCGCATATACTTTTCTGCCAAAATTTCAGTAGACTGTCCTATACGAAATGGTATAAAATGCGCTACTTTAGTGAGGCGGTCCACAATTATTCAAATTGCATTATTATCCTTGGGACTGCATGGCAATGCGGTAAAAATTCTATAGTAACTCTTTCCCATTTTTACTTGGGTATGGGTAAAGGTTGAAGAAGTCCTGACATTCTTTGATATTCTTCTTTAACTTGTTGACAAACCAAGCACTTGGATACAAACTTGGTAATTTCACGCTTTATTCCATGCCACCAATTCAAATCTTGATACATCTTTATTCCTCCAGGATGAATAGAATAAACTGAATTATGAGTCTCTGATAGTACTTCTTGCCGAATTTTTTCTTTGGGCACACACAACCTATTGCCAAATCGAAGAGATCCATCTGTGTGGATACATAAATCTGTCCTCTGAACTTCTTCTACTTGTCTTCTGAACCTTTGCAACTTAGGATCATTTTTCTGGGCTTTTTTAATTTTCTCTATCAATGGAGCTTGGAGTTGCAAGGCTAGCATTTGCATCTCAGCACCAGTATTTCTCAAATAACTTCCTCTGCTAAACATTGCCATGGGCTTCCTTCTCATGGTATCTGGAACCACATTAATTTTATCAGGATGGTATTGTAAATTGATATCATAATCTGCTATCAATTCGAGCCAGAGAATTGATAATTTCTAACCCTTATCTGCCATAAATTGATATCATATCTCGATTATGATATCAATTTACAATAGTATCCTGGTAAGATTAATGTGGTTTCAAATGCCTTGAACAGGAAGCCAATGGCAATGTTTCTAACTCAGCAGAGGAAGTTACTTGAGGAAATCATACAGTTAGAAATTATCTTACCTGGTGCTGAGCTGCAAATGCTAGCCTTGCAACTCCAAGCTCCATTGGTAGAGAAAATAAAAAAATCCCAGAAAATGATCCTAAGTTGCAAAGATTCTGAAGACAAGTAAAAGGACAGAACAAATTTATGTATCTACACAGATGGATCTTTTCGATTTGGCAATAGGTTGTGTGTCTGAAGGAGAAATTCGGCAGGAAGTACTATCAGAGGCTCATAATTCAGTTTATTCTATTCATCCTGGAGGAACAAAAATGTATCAAGATTTGAAGCAATATTTTTGGTAGTATGGAATGAAGCGTGAAATTGCCAAGTTTGTATCCAAGTGCTTGGTTTGTCTACAAATTAAAAGAAGAATATCAAAAAATGCCAGGACTTCTTCAACCTTTACCTATACCCGAGTGGAAATGAGAAAGAGTTACTAGGGAATTTGTTACCGAATTGCCACGCAGTCCCAAGGGTAATAATGCAATTTGGATAATTGTGGACCGTCTCACTAAAATAGCGCATTTCATACTATTTCGTGTAGGACAGTCTACCGAAATTTTAGCAGAAAAGTATATGTGCGAAGTAGTAAAATTACGTGGTGTACGGGTTAGTATTGTATCAGATCGAGATGCCCGTTTCACATCCCAGTTTTGGAAGAAACTTCAACATAGTCTGGGATCAAAATTAGAGTTCAGCACAACATATCATCCAGAAACAGATGGCCAGTCAGAAAGAACCATCAAGACATTGGAAGATATGTTGAGGACTTGTATGCTTGACTTCGAAGGATCGTGGGAGGATTACGTATATTTGGTGAAATTCGCCTACAATAATAGTTACCAATCAAGCATCAAGATGATACCATTCGAGACTCTAAATGGGAGAAGATGTAGATCACCATATATTTGGATGACATTGGAGAAAGAAAGTTACTTGGGCTAGAGATGATTACTCAGACAGTGTACAATGTTAACTTAATACGGCAACACTTTAAAGCAACTCAAGATCGACAGAAGAAATGGGCAGACAACTGACGGCGATTTCTGGAATTTCAAGTAGGAGACAGTTTTCTTGAAGGTTTTGTCTACGCGTGGAGTCATTCGTTTTGGCAACCGTGGGAAGTTAAGCCCGAGATTCATCGAACCCTTTGAAATCTTAGAGTCAATTGACAAAGTCTCCTATCGCCTAACATTACCGCCTACATTGGAACAAATACATAATATTTTCCACATCTCAAAACTAAAACGATATGTAAATGATGAGAGGCACATCGTGGACTGTTCAGAATTGGTGATCGGACCAAACCTCTCCTATCTAGAAGAACCGGTCGCCATAGTTGACCGTATAGAGAATACTTTGAAGAATAAAGTAATTCCGCTTGTGTTGGTTTCTTGGAATTGACATTTAAGCCGGAAGATGACTTGGAAGTGAGAGAAAGACATTTGGGAGCGATTTCCACATTTATTTGAGTAAAGTTATAACCATTTTACATCACTTGATTTTAAAGAAATTTTTAGGACGAAATCTTTATTTAATGGGGGTAGAATGTAAAACCACTTTTTTTTATTATGCATTTATTTTTTTTACCTTCTTATAAATAAAATTTAGTTAAAAGAAAGATTTTTATATGATTCAAATTCTAATGGGATGAGGATTTAGAAAAAAAGTGGTTGAATCTAAACCAAATTCTTAGATTTACCTTTATCTAGGAGTTAGTTAATTAATCCCCAACTAAAAGATCCTATCTTAGATATCTAATCTCCTATAATTAAATAAAAATGAAACTCTCTTCTCTCTTCTCAAATGCAGAGAAATACAGAACGAACGTGAGGAAGGGAGATAGGAAGGAAGAAGAAAAAAAGAGCAAAGACGGAAATTCAGGTAAAAGTGAGTTGTTTTGACTCACTTTAACATGCTATTGTTTATATTTATTTCTATATACTTCCTATTTTATTTAATTAAAGTTATAACCTTAGATAGATATTTCTTAGTACTAATGAATTATATCAATTTGTTATAGTGTGCAACAGTTTCAAATTTTCTAATAAGAGCTAAGAAATAGGAGTTCAAAATTATATAAATTTATTTTTTCTTTTCTTTCTAATTTATAAAACTGGAAATAATAATAATAATAATGAATTTGTTGCCTGATATATATATACAAATAATTCATTGTCATAAGAACGATTTAAAAGATTCCAATTTTAGGAATTTGAGAGTGGCAGAAAGGGCTGCCCTACAAAAGATTCATAGTTTGTTTTATTATTCTGCAAGGTGCAAGGACCACCGTAAACCACAATACAAAAAGAAAGGTTGACATTTGGTTACTAGAACTTTTTAGTTTTACTCCATGATTGGTCCCATCATGATGGCTAAAAGCATGAAGCCATAATCTCCTAGTACAAGTCCTATGTCATAGCTAACCTATTTATCATAGTTAGTACACCACCTACTCCTTAAGGCTATTATTAAAGTTGAATTCCTGCACCTAGCTAACCTATCTATCATAGTTAGTGGCCAATTGTTAGTGTCATGTCTCTTAAGATTTGAGTGAAATACATCTTAAGAAAGTAGGTCAGGTAGGTATGAAAATATGTGTGTATATATATATATATATATATATATATATATATATATATATATATATATATATATATATATATATATAGACACACACATACTGTGAATTGAAGTGATTAAAAAAAAAAACAAAAAAAGGGACGGAGCAGCAACAACAGTTCCTTCTTCTCTTTAGCCTTGAAGTGGTAATTTAGATGTCTCATATTCTTCATACTTTTATATGCTAATCTTACAAGATTTGGATTTGATAATATCTGCAAGTTATACCACAAACAAACCAATGTGTCAGCTTAACCATGTGAATGGTAAGGCCATTGTCAAAATAAACTATTATAATTAGTTTTTCAGCATAATGATGTAGCCCTAGGGAAGTAACTACAAACACATAATGATGTAGCCCTAGTGTGTAGCCTATAGAAGCTAGACCTGTACTTGTGAAATAACTTTTTCAGCATAATAATGTAGCCCTAGTGAGTAGCCTATAGAATAACCATGTTGCTTAAAAGATGTTGAAAATGAGATAAATATAACTCTATGAAAACAGAAGAAAGCTTGCTAGTTAGTCATAATCCCAAGAACTATGAATCTGACCTCCAGGAATATATTGCATTAGAAAGGAATTTTCGATATTAACCCTTGTGTTCTTGTTGGTGCTAGTGGGCAGGTTCTATCATAAATCTCTGTGCATGTGTACCACCATCTGAGCTCGTAATAAGATTTCATTTGTTATATTTTCCTGTGTTTATCTATTTTCAGTGTTCTAAATATCGGATACCGGTGATATACTGGTCGACTAAATTACATACCGGATACCGGGCGGAATATCGCGATATGACCCTAAATACCGGAGTGTCATATCGGTGTCATATCAGTATAAGAATAATTATATAAATGGCTATATAAAACATATTAAAACACATAAATGAAATATATGTTACCTTGGTTTATTTGCATTAAACTTACGAATTTGCAAATACCGTTTAGAATGTCCTCATATCCACAAAACGACAGATAATCACAAAATTAAGAAACATAAGTTTTCAAAAGAAAAATAGAAGTGTACATATTTTGGTTTAAAAACTATATAAACCAAATTTTAAAAATCTAAGAAGTTAAGAGACTAATATGTATTTTGGTTTAAAACCATATAAACCAATGTATTATCTATTATGTTAATTTGCCTATAACTACAAAATTTAAACCCTAACATGTTCAATAAATACTACAAATTTTTAGTATCAATTGAACAATGTTATAATGTCCTATAATTAAAAATTGACAATTGCTCAATGTCCTACAATTAAAATGTCCTATATTGGCCAATTGTCACAACGTCCTATAAATAAAAATTTTAAACTACATATTACTTCAACAAATTCTCAATCATTACTTTAAACTGCATATTACTTCAACTACATATTACAACATATTTTAAACTACAATTAAAATGTCCTACTTCACTTTCAAATGTCTTCTCAATCAATAAAAATTTTAAACTACATATTACTTCAACAAATCCTACAATTAAAATGTCCTACACTTTAATTCAATAAAAATTTTATATTACATATTACTTCAATACTCTAATAACTCATTACTCAACAAATTATCAAACAAATTCACTTCAAAATCCCAATATACTCATTACTTCACTTCAAAATCCCAATATATTTCACTTTTCGCACACTGATCCATTGAATTAGTGGGTCGAACACTGATTCAGCTAATCAGTGTTCGACCCACTGATTCAGTGGGCCGAATTCCATAATACGCCATAAATTGCACAAAAAATTGAAGAAAATTGTAACTTTAATTAAAATTAACATGAAATAAACAAAAAATGACATACCAGTGGGTCGAATCGGCCGACGAAGGTGAAAGTTGGTGGAGGAATCGGCCGGTGACTGGTCGGATGGGGAGAAGAGTCGGCGACTGATGACTGGTCGGCGACTGGTTGGAGGATCAGGAAGTGGGAGAAGAGTTAGGATTAGTTTCTGTTGGAGGATCAGAGAGTGGGAGAAGAGTCGGTGACTGGTGACTAGTTGGATGGGGATCGACCGTTTGCAGGGAGAAGAGTCGGCGATTGGTTAGGGTTGGGCTCGATCGCTTGATCGATCGTTCGTGAAGAGAGAAAAAGAAAGAGAGTCAGAGAAAGGGAGATTGAGTTTCGGAGAGTGAGAGAAAGAGAGAGAATCGGTTGATTTGGGAAATTAGAGTTAGGGTTCGCTCGATCGCTCGAGTTCGTGGGAAGAGAGAGAGAACGAGCGAGTGTTTGCAATTTTTTCTCCCCCTCCTGACCCGTTAAGAGGGTTTTATTTCTTAACGGGTCGGATTTTTAACGGTTTTAACCCGCAACCAAAACCATTCACTGCGAAACCGATATTGACTAATACCGGCCGGTATTTTTTATCTCGTTACCGGCCGATATATCGCCACATGGCCGATATATCGGTCCATACCGGTCTAAAATGAGAAATGGTAAAAAATTCACTTTACCGTCTCGTTTCTCTGTATTTTCCGATATATCGGCCGATATACCGGTATATTTGCCGATATTTAAAACACTGCATGCTTTTAGGATCACCATAAGTTTACCACTGAAATTATTACTATTTGTGTTTCGCTTATGCGAGGGATGCATGGAAATGCATAAACCAATAGCACATATAAGACACAATTACTAATAGAAAATTCATTATGTTGTCAATCAAGAATCTCAAACAACTATTAAACAGTTACTAAGGTTTTGATATATGACTAACATACCTTTTGAGTCTGCACTTTCAAATGTCTGCTAACTTTGCAGGCAGTAATGCATTGGGATATTTATGATTTAAGATTTAAGCAAAAAATGCTATAGATGTGCTGTTAAGAATACTTTGTCTATTAGCTACTTGTGAATTTAAATTAAGGGATGTCCATACATTTATATTATTATCAATCACACTTTTTTCAACAATATAATTTTTTTTCTTTTTGCATTTTTGTGCATAAATAGCTTTAGCATGCTTACTTGTTGATTCAATGTATATATTGCACATCTTAGTAATATTGTTTACGAAGACTTATCACCTTTTCACTATCCTTTCTTGTAGTCGCTCTAATCCAACATAAGAAAACTTTAACCATTAAAGAGAAAAAGGGAAAATGAATAATGAAACGAGACATGATAAGATACTGACTGAATACAAATTGCTATCATCATTATTGACTATTGCGTTGTACATTGTTATTTTAATATTACTGTTACTGCTGCTGAATACTGAAATTTAATATTGACTACCAACCTATTGAACTAAACTCAAACAATCAATGCTGAATTGATATACACTGGGATTGGGAAAAAATTAAGGTTCATATGGATTGGATGGCTGGACGTAACTGTGCCACTGTTTTTCATTTTGGGAGGATCGAGATAGATTCCGATCAAACTGTTACTGTTTCCCATACGGGAGGATCGGGATAGATTCCGATTAAAATTGCATCACAGTTTTCTTTTTTAGGAGGATCGGGATAGGCTCCAATCAATATTACTGTTTCTTTTTCGTGGGGGTAAACGGGAATACGTTCAGACTAGCCAAGTTTATATTTTCAAATACCATAATTAAAAGACGTCAACTGAAAAAGAGAAAAAAACAAATAATGATAACCACGTAAAACGTTCTACCTTTTATTTGCATATGACTGTTAATGATATTGAGACATTATTGTTATTTTTGTGTTTACTATTTTATCACTAGATCGTTTTACTGACGATCCTGGTTACGCATGACCAGATGCAAACATTTATCAAGAGATAGATTCACCAGAAACAGAGCAGGATATGACATACTTTAAGGAACTTGCAGATTTACAGGAGTGATGAACTCTTTTTAGTTGACTACTTTCATATTAAGAAAATGTAATAAGTATGAACGGCACATTAGCTAGTTTTATTTGAAATATTTCCTTTGTTGAGATATAATTTTATCGTAGTGATATTTTATTTGATTTATTTAAAGAAAACTTATTATTACTTTTGTTGGAAAAAAATATCGTTTATTGATATTTGCTATTCATATTTTCATTAGGATGTGACTGTAATGTTATTGAGGCTTGTCGAGTTATCATTCAACGGCGAATGTTCTAGCTATCCATATTACGGAAGTTGGGGCGTTATGTTGTTCCTTAGAATCTTCTTCTTACTGTTCGACAGAGGGGCTGTTCACTAGAATTTGACGGGGAAGCGAGCGAACATGAACTTGAGAGTGAATAGAACCTGCGTTTCACGTCAGGTTCACCAAATAGGGTATAGGATTGGTGCGCTCTGTTCTCTGAGAGTGAACAGAATCTTCTACGTAGCCCTGGGTTCACCAAATAGGACTTGGCCCTAGGTGTGCTCTATCTGGCTTTCACCTAGACAACTTGGGTTGTGCTCTGTCTGGCTTTCACCCAACAGAACTAGAGTGCGATCAAGGGCTGGAGTTGAGGGCTCTATGCGCCTTGGGAGTCGGAACAAGGAGGCAGTCAAGTTCTAGTGGGTTCCAAGTTCACCCTTGCTAATTCCGTACCATGGGGATTTCCACAATTGAATCTGTCGACAAGAGGAGGCAGCCGAAACGAGGGCTAGAGTCAGAACGAGAGCTAGGGTTTTCCTTTTTTTTTTTTTTTTTTTGAGTTGAGGGTTGAGATTGATAGGTAATTGGACCGCATGGTTGAGATCTATTTTTCAAACATGCTTTAATATCATGTCATAATGTTAATCAGAATCAAAACTCAACCTCTCTATCTTCATATCTATTATAAGTCAGAGAATACATATATTTATAGGCGTCTCAATATTCATATAAACAATCCAGCAGGCGATGTGGGACTAAAACTAAACTAAATCCAAATACAAAATAGTATTCTAATCTAACACTTTCATTAGAAATTGTAACTCCACTTCTATGACAAGATCTCATAGATCTTGTGTCTCAAAATATGTCTTCATCTTGACAATCCAATACACGTAGCTTTCACTATTTAACTTTGAAATTGAAAGAAAGTGTCCAAAGGTAGCTATAATGCCCATCATGGACCAATCAGATCAGAAAATTAGAGAGAAATATAGGGAGCACTTATCTCCATATTCACTAGTTTGATTGTTCGGTTTGATTTTTGATTGCATTATAAAGCTTCACCCATGTAAGGTATTTATAAATGGATGATTGAAAGATCTAGAGCCACCATAATGAATAATTACTTCTTTTGAAATTCCTCCATCTTGTGATTTCCTGCCTTCCATAGTGTGCTTAGATTGACGGGCGCTGTCCTGTGAGCTTTCGTGTCACCTATTCAATCTTTGATCATTTTCTTTTATTGAAATCATCTCTCTAATTGACAGTTGAGAAGTCCTTGATTCTTCGACAGCTGTAACAACTGGATCATACTTCTCTGTGTGACTTATCATCAACATCTTCTGGATAATTCTTTGGTTGGAGATGTCACCGTATGCTCGCATCATGATTATTGAATAATAATCTATAGCAATTTCAGAATCTTTCATCTTATAATTCTCTAGATCTCATCTTAGGCCTTCTAATTTGTTAGCTCGAATTTCAGTGTTGCCTTTGAACTCCTCCTGCAATGGCTGTCATGCTTGTTCTGCAGTAGAAGCTCTCATTAATTCTCGGAAAAATTATTTTAGTGACTACTGAGAACATACAGAGCCTTGGCATTTTTACTCGGCTCTTCCATCGTAGCAGCTTCAGTCGCTGGAATCTCATTGGTGCTTTCATTAGAAATTGTAACTCCACTTCTGTGACAAGATCTCATAGATCTTGTGTCTCAAGATATGTCTTCATCTTGACAATCCAATACTCATAGCTTCCACTATTCAATTTTGAAATTGAAAGAGAGGATCCAAAGGGAGCTATGATGCCTATCATGGACCGATCAGATTAAAAAATTAGAGAGAAATTGTAGGGAGCACTTATCTCCAAATTCACTAGATTGATTGTTCGGTTTGATTTTTGATTGCATTATAAAGCTTCACCCATGTAGGGTATTTATAAATGGATGATAGAAAGATCTAGAGCCACCATTATGAATAATTACATCATTCTAGATTGACTAAACAACTTTCTAATATGACCACTCACCTTTCTAGATCGACCATGTCTTTCTATGTGTCAAATACAATTTATATTCTAGTTCATTATACTTAATAAACTTTTTGAGAAATATGCATCACATTTTTCAATAGTTCTGATATTGACGCTTTGCATCACCTCTACTTGATCAGGCATTTGGATGTAATTATTTAACCTTCTGGTTTCTTTAGTTTCCTATCTGCCACTGTCTTTATTCTAGTTTCAGTGTAGACTGTGCTGTGTGATTTTTGAATCTAGCATATAACTATAGTGGAGACTCGTGTGACCTTATAAGATGATGTTGTTTGGATGTGACTTTCTTCTTTCTTTCTTTTTTCCTCCTTTTCTTTGTTTGTTGCGTTATTTATTTATCTGTTAACATTGTGGACCTTTCAATATGTTATTGTTTCTGCTCCTAATTTTTCTTGAGCACCTTGGAGAAAAACACAGAAGAGACGAGCCAAATGCTTGGTCAGGGACCTGTGTAATGTTGTTTTAAACCAATGGAAGCAATTTATAACTTGCTGCCCAGTGGCAATAACATACAAATGTTTATCTTGAATTGTCAAGGTAATTGTACAACAGTAAAAACATAGATAGAAAGCAAGATATCAAAGTTGTCTTTATTAATTATAATATTGAATTGCCTTTTTGAGCTGATTAGGTTCAATTTCTTCTCTTCAGCATATTTCCTTGTATTGTGCTGTTCAATTCCTTTGTAACAGTTGCATCTTTCTGGACATTCTAGTATACTTTTCCAGTGACTTCAGTATACTACTTGTACATTTGGTAGATATTACTCAATAATAGATAAATGATCTTTCAACTGACTACTGATATTGGGCTCTATTACTTGTATTTGGAAGGTATCGGCTTGCAAAAATTATTCCTGGTTTAAGGCCATGGGAGGTTTTAAGTATTGAACAAGCTATGGATCAAATAACATATGATGGGGAGTGGTACCGTGAGCCTTTAGGTTCTTACGCTACTGGTCCCCCATATATCAGAAATTGGAACAGGGATGTCAAGGTGCATTCTTCTCTCCATGTTCCTCAATAGAGTTATAACTGATCTTCTTTCTTGCTTAGCTTAGTAGTCGAAAAATTATTTACATGGAACTCTTCTATTCTCGTCTTTTCTACTTTTCAATTTACAATAGTATTCCAAGTTTCAAACAAAAAATGATGATGAAAATTATGTTTTTTGGAATTTGGTCTAATGTACTGAATAATGATAAATTCATAAAAGATAGCAAGATAAAATCACCTGGAAAGACCAATTTTCATACTTGGGAGTCATTCTGGCAGAAATTGTTTTATTATTTTGCTTTGCCTTTCGCAAAGCCAAGTTATTGCTAACATAAACATTTATGAACTATTTGTGCAGAGGATGTTTAGAATTTTCCACAATCTGAGCTATAGAGTGTATAACAAGTTGGACAGGACAATTCCTGGTTTCAGTAAAGTGATGGAGAAAGTGCAGGCTGATATAGATGCGAAGGATGCAAGACGGAAGGAAAAGAGGGCTGCAAAGAAAAAGGCCGAGGCTGAGGCTGCTATCTATGGTCGCAGAGTGTCACCTGACTCTCCTAAACCATAGAAAAGGTACAAAAAAGGAACCCTTAAGAAGAATTCTTAATTGTTCTTTTGTCGTGTTTTATAATCATGTGAAATTTTGTCGTGTTTATTGTGTAATTTTTGGCACTTTGTATTGTTTACCAGCCATCATTCAGCACTATAGAGGGCTTTTTTGATGACTCTGTAATGCTGCATTCATATGTTATTTTTTCTCATTTTGAATTTCAACAACTAAAGCCCATTTCATTTCCTTTCTTTAGCATTTTAGTTAGTCGAAGTTAGTGAACCATTAAGTATCTAGTTCTTTTAATTCTCACTTGGCATTTTACATTTATACATTTGTTTCTTATCAGTGTCAACTAGGACCGTATTCTTGTATATTATCTATTATCATATGCAAATCCTCGCAAAAGTAAATTTTTCCACTGTTTCTTTCCGCCATCTCCATTCAAAGCATTTTGTGTTTGCACATCTTTTTCATGAGCATGTTGCTTGCCAATTTTGTTAGGTATTGGTTTCCATGAGATAATGGAGAGTCCGTGTCATGCCAAATTTGTAGTATCTGGCTGAAGGCCCTCAACTATGCAAATGGATTGTTGCTTGTGGGTGCTCCACTGGGTGAAGCTCCAGGCTCACATGTTGTTTTGGCGGAAAATATGATATGTATTCGAACATTTGTCATGGTGGAAATGTTGTAATTTAAACATTTGTCACTTGTCAACCATTCAAATCATGTTTTGCAAAAAGTGAGAGTGATTTGTGTTTAGGAAAATTCCTGTACCTCAATATTATGTGCTTGTCAAAGCAAACTACAAGCTCATTCAGGTTATACTTGTTTCTGGACTGGAACACTTTCGTTATCTTGATGAGAATTATCAGTCACAGCTCCTGGAGTGGAGAGGTGGCATGAAGCAGCTGAGAATTTGAGTGACCATTATATTCTGCATACTGGAAATTAACTTTGCTGAAAATTGATGAAGTATTTACCAAGTTCCTTATACGACCACTGCTAAAAGTTGAAAGCTGAAACAGAAAGTGTATCAGGTGTCGGCTTTAATTTTACAGCCTTCCATTTTGAAAACTAGTTTGTGATTGATGGCTAATTTGTCATGCTAAGTAACATGAAAGCCATATCATTAGATTGCAACTATTTCTAGCTTGATTCAAGATGGAAACTTGTTTCAGGCACTTGTTGCCGATCATGTCATCCTGCATAGTGCACGTAACCTTAATAGCGCTAGCTGTGCAGGATGTTTAAGATGAGTCTGCAGAGACATTTCGGATCCAGATTGTCTTCAAAGCGCAAAACTATGAGGATCTTCAAGGCCCAATCTTAGCTCTCTTCAAGTTTGGTGGATGGTTAAGTGTAATGTACATGCTGGTGCAAGTCACTGCAGGTATCGTTTGTGATAGTTTGAAAAAGATCTTAACCACCAGCTAACGGTCCTAGAAATATTGAACTTTGGAGCTAGTGAATCATGGCAACTCAGGCTAAACCCGAGTTTTGTTATATAAAGAGCAACAAAAATAAAAAAATTGCATGCAGCACAAACTTTGTGAAAAATGTCTAAACTAACAGTCGCATGCTACCAAATTTTAATACAAATTCACCATGCCAATGAGCAAACCCATAATTCCCAACTCTAGTACAAGGTCAAGCGGCCAGTGATGCCACATTATTATCATCACATCGTTTCGGCAGTACAAGCTCAACAGCTTAACACAGATCTCATATATACAGACATCAGGCTGTATACATCAAAAGGTGATTCCAAATAGACAAAGTTTTGATGAGCTCACATACATAACAGCAGGCAAAGGTCTAGTAATGATATTTGATTCAACTCCACTACTTTTTTCTTATGTTGCCCCCTGCTCTTTAAGCTCTAAACCGAGTCCTTGATGATTTCCTCAATGGAGATGAAGCTCATATTCAAATCAATGAAATTCGACGCATTTTTGGTCCTCAATAAACCTGGTTGAGTATTTTTTTGAGAGAGAGATCCCCCGAAGAGTTTGTCTCCCCCGAAGAGAGAGAGAGAGAGGTAAGTATCCTTCTTCTCCGGTAGAGGTCCCCATCTCCGATCATCTTCGAGCCTGAAAAACAAAAAAAAAAAAAAAAAAAAAAAAAAACGGGGGAGAGCTAAACGCCTCCGTTGAAGGGGAGTTTTTCTCTTTTGCCCCAGGGTATCATCATCGGCAATTTTCATTGGGAACAAGTTGGGAGGCCGTTCTCTCGACCTACGACCACTCACTTCTCCAATGGATAGAGCCTGGAGATGGCTAGGTAAAGGCAAAAGCAAAGAGGAAACCACTAGCGATGAGAACATGAACCCAAAACACAGAAGATAGAGTTGGTCCGAAGTGGTGAGGGAATCGCCGATCAAGGGGACTCAGCCCCCCTCATCCTCGGTATTCCTTCCAACTAAGACCACTTACTCTGGTGAAGAGGTTCTCGCCCTCCTTGCTGCGGCCAGAGGTGATGATTATATGGCCCCGGTTAAGGGGAAGGAGGAGGCATGGACAATTGTCAAGTCAAAAACCTCAATGAAGAAGGAACGTGCCGACACATTGGCATCAACTGTCCGTGGAGGTCGAAAAAGAAAACTTTCTCCGGTGAGGAAAACGACCCTGGGGAACCTAGAGACTTGCTGGATCTGTGGAAATTATGGTCACTTCAAGGACGAATGTCCCTTTGTTAGATGCAGGTTCTGCAAGACTCTAGGATATCGTATTGGAGAGTGCCCGATTGCCCCAGTAAGGAAGGAGCACACAACAAAAAACATCAACCATGTCAAGAAAACACACCACCAAGCTAAGAGACTGAGTCCCCCCTATAGAATCATCACTGGGACAGACTAGGCAAATCCCAAAGAACAAACTAGTAGCCTTCATTTCGGCCTCCGAGTCGGCATTCATGGAGCAGCAACGACTTGCCAGAGTAGTAGCGATTATCTACCCAACTCATGGCAAGCCGTCAGCCGAGGAGATTGAGAATTCTCTGAAAACACTTTCTGCCATAGCTGAAAATCATAACTGGAGGATATACAAGGTCGGAGATAAATTTCTTTCCCAATTCCCCTTGATGGAAACTCTGGTTAGTGCAGTAAGCAGATCTCCGTTTGTATGTCGCGGGAGCAATTCCGTGTTCAGGGTCTGTGCATGGAGAGGGGATGAGGACTCTCACACATACCCTTTCCTGGTAACGGCATGGATTGCCGTCCACGGTGTTCCGAACCATCATTGGAACCGGACTGACATCAGCAAATTGCTAATAAAATTTGTGCATGTAATTGATACCAGTGAACAAACAAGCAAAAAATTAAGCTTGGATTGTGCTAGAGTTTTTGTGGGGTGCGAAAACTTATCGGTGATCCCCCGCCAGTTCCACGCCGTTATCAGTGATTAGCTGTGCTCTATAAGAATAGAGTTTACCTGTAAGATAGACGCCTCAGAAAAGACCGGTCTCTCGTCGGAGCTCACACCGCCCTCATCCAGAGTAGACACCTCGGCCTCGATGGGAGAGGGGAAGACAACTGGGTCAGCCAGAGTCGGCGGTTCCGATCGGCCATCCCAAGGTGTCGTCCTCCTCCCCGCCGGTCCCTGGAGGAGCTACACATGGCGAAGGGTCGAGGAACGACCGGTCAAGAGGGGGTTTCCAACCCTATAAACACAGAAACACACCCAGATCCGAGCGTTTTGCTATGGACTGGTCTCAGAACCGATAGTAGGAAGAAGAAAAATTTATCTTCTGGGGAGACTACAAAAACAACCCAATTGGGGAAGGATAGAGGTTGATCAACCGAAGACTTACCATTTCCCCTTTCACAAACATCACCAAAATCACTTTCATTCGAAGGAAGAGGCAAATCACCCGAACAGGTAAACCTAGGAGAAAGAGCAACACATACCTACAACTTAGATCAACAAGGCTCCAACCTCGGTTCCATATACCGAGATGAGAAGGGTCATCTGACCCTCGACCTTTTGAAATGGGACAGAATAGAGATCAGTCTCGGAGACGAAAGAGGAAAAGGCCGACCTTGGGAAGAAGATGAGCGGCAGGGAGTGCAAGAACCAAAAGGGAAATCTCAGAGGCACTTAATGAGCACATCAGTCGAGGGGGCACCCTCGTTTGGGACGCTCACCCACCACACCCCTTTTGAGGGTCACCGGGAGGAGAGAGAACCCGAGAGAGAAGCTTCCCCTTTTTCAAGTGGCCCCCATTCTGATTTGAAGAATAATTGCACAACTGGTTCTATTGGGCTTGCCCAGGTGCCCAACTCAGAAGCCCGTCTTCTTAAGGAAAATTTGGAGGCCCAGCTTATATCTGATTCACCTTACTCTAAATCTGTTGATTTTGGAGAAGATTGTTCTAAGCAACAACAGGCTGTTGATTATATGGGTCTGTTTACGACTTTAAAAAATTTTGATCAGGAGTTTGCTCAGGATACTATAGCAAAATTATTGGAGAATGTTATGAGAGGAGAGCAGACCAAAGTACTCAACAGAGCCTGCAAGACAGGCTTCCCGTTTACCGAAGCGTATCCAGGACAAAAAAAAGTCACTGATAAAATCACCAGACAACAAATCACAGGGTGACGAACAGGTTGCATGTGGAATCCCAGACACAGTGATACCCGAGGCACAACCTACTTCATTCATGAAGGATGGAAAAGCTCTAGAGCTTACCCCTAGGGATCACAGTGTCGAAGCTGATTCACAGTTGATCAGCTCAACTGCGGAAGTGGTGGAACCGGAAAATTTGTAGATCATCCCTGCTGTTACTCCTAGTAGGCACAGTAAAAGACTGGAAGAAAAGAGAGGTGGTCAACACTATCTTACTGGCCAAATCACTGTTTCAGCTATGAGACGCAAGGCCCTCCTTGTAGATCCGATTCCAGGTGCCTCACAAACTGGTTTTAATATTCTTAATTCAGTTCCCGATGATGTGTTACTTTCCATAGCACAAATATGTGATATTGATATGGATTTAAATGCAACTGAACTTAATAACAACCTCTCACATCTAAAAGAAATAGATTCCCTAAAGGGGGAGAAGTCCTATAAGACGGTGAATTGAATATCACCTCCTATAGATCTGGAGAAGTATTTAGATTGAGTTTTTATGAATTGTTTATTTTGGAATATTCGAGGACTGGGTAACCCAACCAAGCGGCGCATGGTTGCTGAGGTCATTAGCACCAACAAGATTGATATAGTTTGTCTAGCAGAAACCAAACTCACAAATCCACATCACAGAGTACTTAGAAACATTGGCCCCAATAATTCTTTCTCCTTTAAAATTAAGAACGCCAAGGGGGCTTTGGGGGGATCATAATTGGAGTTAGTAAAAAGTTTGATATTATGGACGTTTGAGAAGGGGAATTTTCCCTTTCAATCAAACTGAAGAGACTATCCGATGGGTGGATTCAATCTGTCACAGTTGTATATGGCCCTAATAACTCCCGGTTGCGTCCTGGATTTGGAACGAACTTAGGAGTCTAAAAAACAAATGGGATACTTATTGGATCATAGGAGGGGATTTTAATATCACAAGGTTTGCCAATTGCTTTACTTAATTGCTCACTCAAAATCGTTGCCAAGATGTTAGCCAACCGTATAACACCTAAACTGCAGGAGCTGATAGGTGACTACCAGACAGGCTTTATTGCGGGTAGGAATATTTTGGAGGGCGTGGCGACGGCCTATGAAGTGATCCATCATGTCAAGAAGACCGGATCGGGAGGTTACCTATTGAAACTGGACTTTGAAAAAGCATATGACATGGTAGATTGGGACTGCTTATTGGAAATTTTACGCCTACACGGCTTTGGTGAAAGGTGGATTCTGTGGGTAGAAAAATGGCTTTCTTCGCCAAAACACAAGTTTTAGTCAATGGCGAAGCCACCAAAGAAATACTAATAAGACGGGGCCTTCGACAGGGAGATCCTCTTTCCCCACTACTCTTTGTTCTGGTTGCCGACGGTTTGAATACTATGTACAGAAAGTTAGAGAGAGCAAATCTTATTCATGGTCTACCAGGGTCCCCGTCCTTCAATGTCACTAACCTACAATATGCTGATGATACACTCATCTTTGGTAGGGGTAATATAAGCGAGGCCATACATGTCAAGTAGCTACTCTGTTGTTTTCAGGCTTGGTCTGGATTGAGGATTAATTTCTCCAAAAGCTCTCTTATCTGTTTAGGACCAAAAAATTTCTCTCTTAGTATTATTCTAGACATTTTCAAATGTAAAGAGGCTACGTTCCCGATTAAATACCTAGGCATCCCTATTAAACCAGGTAAACTCTCCAGACATGATTGGACCCCTTACTTGACTCCTTCGAAAAGAAAATAGAAGGATATAGAAGTAATTTACTTTCTCTAGGAGGAAGGGTTGTGTTGCTGAATTCGGTCTTATCTTCTCTACCCCTGTATTATATGTCGTTTTTTATATTACCCTGTTGGATGAGAAACAGAATAGACTGTATCAGGAGAAATTTTCTATAGAATGGCGTGTCTGATTCTAAAAAGTAGCACTGGTGACTACGAAAACCTTAGAGTTCTTGATCTTAAAACCTTCAATCTTTCTCTAATGACAAAATGGTGGTGGCATGTATTCTCACGCCCCCATGACTCTTTTCAGAAACTTGTGACTACGAAATATTGTTCTCGGAACGGTATCTGGCTCACAGGACCCCGAAACGTCTCGTCTGGATTCTGGAAAGGTATGATTTTGGCTAGACGCATCGCCTGGCCGAGTCTGGAGTTTAAATTGGGCAATGGATACAATATTGAATTCTGGCATGATAGATGGTGCACACAAGTACCTTTAAAAATTTTATTTCCCCAAGCATACCATTTATCCATGAATAAGGAGGCTAAGGTATATAAAGTTTGGCGTCGCTCCAGATGGAACTTGAACCTACGCCATGCTATTTCTACTCAGGAAAGAACACAACTTCGGGAGTTGAGACAACTCCTTGATAACGTCAGGCCTAATCACGTGTTAGACGACCAAACCCACTGGAGATGGTCCAGAGATGGAAATTTCTCTGTCAAGTCTACATATAATCAGTTTGTGGATAGTGGAGTTATTTCCCTGACACATTTTGGATTTGGAAGATTGCTTGCCCACCCAAAGTATGGGTATTTCTATGGTTAGCCATGAAGGAAACCCTACTCACGTGGCCACTCTTACAAAAAAGGGGACGGATAGGTCCGAATGTCTGTGTACTTTGTAATAGAGATGGAGAATCCACCTCTCATCTACTATTGAACTGCCACTTTACTAGAGATCTATGGACTAGCTGTGCCAAAAAATTTAGGGTTATCATTAACACAGACATCTACATCAACTTGAGAAGTAAAATTGATATTAATGGCAAGCCGACACAGTTAGTTAGGACATTATTAGCGGCTCTGTGCTGGAATGATAGAATATTTAATTCTACAACACGTTCTCCACTTACTTGTATTCGTATGATTACTCATGATATTATTCTTTGGGCAGAAATATCTTCAAATGAGGAGCACGTTCAAATTTCAGGAGGGACATCAGGAGAAGACTCGGGAGATCCTCTTCCATCCCCGGACCAGACCTGATAAGAAGCTACTATTTGGGGATATCATTGTTGCTTTAGTTGTTTTTGTAAGGAGGACTTTGTCCCTTATGTACTCTTTATTTTAGTTTTTATTTATTGTTTCACTTATATACTTCTTCTATATGAGGGTCCACCTGACCCAAACCATATTGTAGTTCTATTATTTACTTGCTAATGGAACACAGAGAGTCTTTTTCACCTGCCGTTTTGGTCAAAAAAAAAAAAAAATAAATAAACCAGGCTGAGTATCCCTTTGGAATCTGCATCGAGAAGCAAAAACATTGCAATATAAGGTTATCAAAGTTTACACTCCGGGTAAAGCTCTGCAACTTTGGCAGCAAAGTGTGCAATAGCATCAACACAAATGCCATAGGGTAGAATATATGCCAATGCAACATCTTTGAATTGAACGGATCCCATATACAAATTCTCATATGGCTCAATACAGCCTGTAACCTTAACATTAGAAAGGATTAGTTATTCTGGAATCACAAATTTAACACAGCATATTCACTGACCGTGATTGGATACAATTGTCATGAATTTTCAACATTTTTCTCCTATGCAAACTTTAGGAGAACTCCATTAGATGTTGTACTATAGACAGTTAAAATAATTGAGACATCCAAAGAACCGCAGATTCAGAAATACTTTAATATTTTATTTAAGATGAAGAGAATTACAAGTTAAGAGGAGCCCGTGGCATCAAATTCAGATTGGCTAGAGTTGGTTTGATCGTGGGTATCTTGTAGTCAAACCTTTGTCAAAATATTTTAGGGACCCTCATGACAATAAGAGCTGAACATATGTAATCAGTGAAATTCAGCCTCGCAGAAGAACAGTTGACGGTCCAAAGAGGATAAGATTCTACTCTTATCTAGAAATTTGCTAAATAAGAGCAACATTCTTATCTTATTACAAGAATTAATGATCTTAATAAGGATAGAACCAAAACAAAGAATCGACACTCTCATCTTATAAAAGTAATATTATCCTAAAAACTAGTTAGCAAATCTTAATCTCATCATAAGTCGGATTAGATCCTAATTCCATCATAAAGCTAACTAAAATTCTAATCCCAATTCAGTTCTGAGATAGGATCTTTGTAAACATTAGGTGAAATAATCTGTTAGGGGCCAAATCTAAAATACAGTTCTGATCAAACAAAATCCAGGATAAGATGATCAAGATTGACAAAAATCAAATCCAATAGTCCTGATCAGATCTCTAACTGATCATAATTACCGCTAGGTATAGTGGTCTAGTTGGGCCCTATCATAATGAAGTTTTTCATGCTATTTTGTGATAAGATTAAGATCTTTTTTGTTTCGATAGAAACTGATTTTGTCACTTGCAGTTTATAAAACAAGGCTAAAAATTAGAAAAAAGTCTTTTCTATTATCAATTCAAATATAAAAAGAAAGACCAGTGGGACTTTCTTCCTCCTTCCAATTGCTGCCATATGGTAAAAAGGGATAAAAAAGGTTAATCCAGTCAGATTTCTATCATCACACTCTCCATGTTTAAATAAGTAAGGCATGCAATCCATTTGTAATTAATGAAAATTAATAAAATTAAAAATTTCTCCTCTTTTAATTTTAAAGTTAATTTCCATCTATTTTTATAAAAAATTAAGCAAAAATAGTAACTCCCCAAATTATTCTTTAAAAGCTTTTAGCGATATATCTCATTTCTGACTAAAGTATTACTAATGAGAACCCAAAAATGCGTGGATGAGGTCTTTCATGAAAGAACCACACCATTAGAGTACACAACAAAAAGGCTCTAATTATGCTAAAATCTATAATATTACTAACACTATTCAGATTACAATATTAAAGAGGAATTACAAGCATAAATCATAAGATTATCATGCTATTCATTAGGGATTAAATATAATTTTCCATTCTGACAAAAAGAGTAACCACTGAACAAAAGATTTCAAACTAGAACCGGGTATAACAGCTAAGAGGTAAGACTATTTGCAACAAAAGGTGAAATTCCCTCGAACTTCAGTAGTTAGTCTGGTTTTGGGAATAGGGATCGTTAATAAGCAGATTAACCTTGCCATTCATTATGCAGCCTTCAAAAGCTTGGCGTGTGGAGGTGACCCAGAGGTCAGATCCAGAAAGAAATAATTTGAGCACATGGAAAGTAAAACAACATGAAAATGAAGCTAAATTTAATAAGAAAAACTTTAAATTTAAAATGGGGAGTACACATTTAAAAGTGATTTAAATTATTCAATTCAAAACTAGATTATTCCAAGTTATCCTCAAACAACATGGTGAGTGAATTCATTTATTGCGTTCTTAATTTGGAATTGGTAGATGGATCATACGTATTATAGAAGTGTACCAAGTATACTTGGTATTACAACTATGATGTTGGTCTCTCTCGAACTAGCCACATTACTAGGTGCTAGTCTCCTGAGGATACCTAGGATTACAATGAAGATAGTGGTCTCCTTTGAACTAGCCACATCGCAAGTACTACAAAAAAATGTAACACTCAAATTACACCCACAATATATTATCTCATTTCTGGATAAAACATTACCAGCATGTGGTACACGAGGTTTTTAATAATAAAGAACCAAGTAATAAGAGTGTACAAATATGAAGGATATATGTTGCTAAATCCATAAATATTATAACGCATTGTCCAGTTACAACTAAATAGATTACAATTAGATGATTATAAGAGTGCATTACATATCATAGATAATAATGCAACAAAACAGATAACTCTCTGAACAATAGGAATATATGTTTAAGCCGAATACAATAATTACAAGATAAGAGATGAATACAAAAAGGAAGTACATCTACTACGATCTACTGGGGTTTGCTTACTATTGAAAATATGAATTCTTTAGTTGGCAGGTTCTTCTCGAAATTTTCAATTGCAGACTTCTCTATACCTGGGTGTGTAGAGGTAACCCAGGGCCACACCCGGAAAAATATAATTTGACTCAGTGCTTTAAAATTGAACATGAGGAAAAATAGAGTAATAATTAAATATAAAAAATATATAAAGCAACACTGAGCCGGAATACAAATCGCAAGTAGGTAGATATAGTTAGGACGATACAATATAAGTTGGTGCATAACATTAGGTTGACGAAATAACTAGGAAAAGTTTAGGGGTTAAACCAAAAAAAAGAAATCTTAGAGCTCGTGCTCGTGAAGAAATATAGATAACATACAGGATAAATAAAGTTGGGGCATGCATAATTCTAATCTAGATGATGACCGGTAGCTAGTGGTTTTGGCCTCTAACTGGAGGTCCACCTATCTTAGGAGTTTCCTAGGTATTTTTTATAAATCTAAAAATCTATTTCCATAATCAGATTATCAATATATTGTACTAAATCAAATCTTGCATAAAATCTTAACATAGGAACCAATTTCAATATCGAAAATAATCATGCTTCTAGTTATTCTTAGGTTATCACCTTATATTGGATATATTAGCAGTCTGACAATAGAAAACAACTATACATAAGAAACCAAATCTCTGGAATAAATTTTGTAGAGATAAAAGGACAAAGGACGCTTATGTAGCGGAAATTTTCATATCCTAGTAGTCCTTTTACCTCCATTGTCCATGAAATTTGGACAACAACCCAACAATCATATTATTATCTAATTTATATGGTCTAACATAGAAATAACTTGTTGTACATGATTACAGAAATAATTTGTTGTACATGATGGAATCATCGTCTAGAAGAGAAGAGAGGTAGAAATTTACTATTTACAGGATATCCTTACCTCTTTGCAAACTTGCTCTAGTCTAAGTTGCTTCACTCCTTATCTTCCTTAACTTTGCTGCCTTAAACTTATAAGATGAGAGACTTTGAGAAA
Organism: Dracaena cambodiana; assembly: GCA_036321105.1. Classification (NCBI taxonomy): domain Eukaryota; kingdom Viridiplantae; phylum Streptophyta; class Magnoliopsida; order Asparagales; family Asparagaceae; genus Dracaena; species Dracaena cambodiana. Next base: position 11,594,626 of record JAYEPQ010000001.1, on the reverse strand, counting down.
ATATAAAAGTGAAAGAAAGAAATGAAAGAGAGTTTTTTTTATGGGTAGAACCAAGGGCATATTGGTCATAATTCGAAGACAGACATTCATGATTATTCCTCCACAAGTTTCTAAGCATTCTTTAAGAATTTGGGCTGATCAAAATGGAGGTTTAAAGGAGGCAGAAAAAGACCGGGGGAGAAAAGAATTAAAACTAGATTTTCAAGTTTATAAATTTTGACATACTCAAAAAATTCTAGAAAAATACTATTAATAGAATGAATTGAGACAATCATGGTACAATTCATAAAATAAATTTTGGAAGTATAGATTTGCAAAATATAAAATGACAAAACTAACATTGGTCAATCAGAAACCGAGTATTTTTTTTTGATTTTTTGACTTTCTGGTCAGAAAATTGTGAGAAAATCGCCATAAATATAGAAAATTATTGACCTCAAAGTTGGAATTTTATTTTAGATTGCACATTTCAAGATGGAATAATTAGAGGCCGATTTGGTTGTCGATATTATCAAATTAACATTTCTGACCTAATCAATATGCAAAAGTAGACATACAAGCATAAGATCGAATCATACTACCAATACTTGGTCCCTATAGATTGACATGTCTAGTATGAAGTGTAATTTACCATTCCATATGGAAGAAAGTTATATTTCTCTGATTCTTTTCCTTGTACTCATGCATGGCCGTCGAACTGTCGGTTGTTCCGCTGCCTGCTCAGTCACCCATGTTGTCAGTCTATTTCCTTTTTTGAGCCTGGTTGCCCTAGTGGATTGGCATCCCATCATCTCTCCAGTCTCAAAGGATGATGAGTAGTATAGTTGCTTATAGACATCTGTCTTTAGCCACCGTCTTCTTTAATGTTTTTGTAGATTTCGAAAATGAAAATGGTGGATCAGGACGAGAATGAATCCAGAAATCCAGGACATATTCATCCTGGAGCTTCTGCTCTCCTCAGTAGAGGGGTTTTCATAGAGAGAGAGGTGAGACGTGGCGAGGGTAGCCTCCTGCTTCACTTGACTAATTCCTCGGAGTCGGAGGAAGATCGACCCTGAACGAAGTTGAAGGAGTTGTTCTCGATGTGAGATTTGCAGCAAAAAACTGTCATTTTCTGTCCCAGAACAGCAACCTCTGGATAAGATAAGCCTAAAAATAAAGATACATAACGGACTGGACACAAACAAAAAAAAGAAGTGATGACCCGTTTGGAGTTGGGTGGTTAGTAGTGTTGTCGGGAGAGAGCTGAAAAAAATCGGATCAAAGAGACATCCTAGAACTGATTGAGGCCATCTGCAGCCTTCATCTGGTTTAGTTTATTCTATAATTGATGTGAATATTTGATCTTGATGTGCCCAAATGCCACGTCATCCCAAGCCAAGACCAGAGTCGGCTTAGTAGAGACAAAGGAGAGTTTAAACTTAGATATTGAGGAGGGGGAACCCATGCATGATCTACATTCCAATTCCAATATCTAATATGTTTATTTTGTTATGATATAGCATCGTACTCTTTCCTTCTCTACCTCCCTTTTCTTCAGGCCATATTATGATTTTTGTAATGGACCTATATTTGTATATTACAACATACATATTTTATATTAATGGGTACTGCAATTATTCTTTTTTATATATTTATGTGTTTAACAGATGTTCTTATTTAATTCTTGTGCCAACTACTATTGGTTTCAATTGTGAAAACAAATTAAAACCTCATACAAGCTAGTTTGTTTAAAGCATGCCTGCTGGTAGTGCAATCTATTATTGAGAATAAGTGAAAAATGGGATGCTACAAGGCTCTCTCATGAGTTCTTTAGAAATCTCCAAATTTTAGAAATTGGAGAATCCTTTTAACATTGGAGTCATAGGGTTTAGATAGAGAGATCATGAATTCTCAAATCCTTCAATTAGTTACATTATTTGGATTAGTCAATCCTTATCTTAGCCATCCAAGGAGTTCTCTCATAGATGGAATAGTTTGAAATCACTTTTAGTTGACATATGAATCAAATCTACCACGCCAAACTCAAATATACACATAAAGACCTGCAATGGGTTTTCAACCGAGTGCACCATCAATGGCAGGAAAACACCATTAGTGGGTTGGCCATTGCTGACAGTTCCAAACCCTACACCAAAAGGCCCTTGTAGTTTGCTTGATATCGATAACTGTACTCTACCCTCGATGGTAGCCCATCGATGGCTAGGCACAATCATTGATGGCTACTTTTAAGCTCAGCAAGTAGCTCCTTTTTGAAACTTCATAAAATTTTGCTCCCAGAGTCCAATCAAGGTGATTCAAAATCCATTGTAAAGATGACTCAGAGCTCTTTAACACTTTACAGTAGAATTTTTTTAATTTTACTTTTATCATGATCAAAGCATAGTTTGAAGTTGATGTTCCTGCATTGGATTCATCAAACTTCATTTTTTAGTATTTACAACACCAAGAATTTAACGTGGTCTGAAGTAAGTCCTATATCTATGAACCAGTTTAAAACTTAAATGTTGGTGATATTTTACCACACTATAAATCTTCAATCTCTCAAATTTCACAAAGTTACAGAATTGGTCTTATACTCTTAATAAGACAACTACAAACTCTTAAAGATTGCGAAAAAGAATATCTAAAAGTCTTTTAAAACACCCTTTTATAGTTTAAGATTGTTAGGCATAAACTCTAATGACAAGTGGATCTAAAATAATAGTTCATGAATCAAAATCAAAAGCCAATCGCGATATCTGCGACCCTTGCTATCAATGGGACCGAGCATACAACAAGTACAGATCCACCCAATACTGACTCTTTGCTATGAGGTTTATTGGGCTCTTTGATTGGTGGCCATCAATGGCCACTTTGGTGCCACTGAGGCTCCTCTAAGATAAAAAAAAATCCAACAAATCTTTGCCTTAGTATAATTTTCAGCTTTAACCAACTTGGAGTTTCAACAAATAAGATTCTAATTGACCTAAGGCACAGACAACATTACCACAAACTTGAATGCAAACATCAATTAGCCACACCTTTCCAAAATTCTTCAAATGTGCAAGATATTTATTAAGGCTATACAACGTTAGAACTTAACTCCTAACACTATCTTAGTTAACATATCAGTGGATTATCTACAATATCAATCTTATAAAAAAAACTATCACATTCGTCTAGTATCATACTAATGAAGTGAAATCGAATATCAATGTGCGTCATACTTGTATGATACACCGGTTCTTTACCAACTAAGTAGAACTCTAGCTATCACAATGAACATTAACATACTCCTAAAAGATACCAAGTCATCAAGAAATGCTAGAAGCTAACAAAGGCTTCCTTTACGGCTATGTGCTTGGCCTGAATTGTAGCTAAAATTTTGGTAGATTACAAAATCGTTCTCCAACTTACTAGATCTCTAGAAAGAAAATATAGAACCTATAGTCAAATGGCACATATCTAGATCACTTGCAAAATCTGAATCTATATAACTTACCAACTGACCAAGTTTTTTATCTTGCTCAAATTTCAAACCAATATCTGCAGTATCCATAATATAGCAAAATCTACTCTGTCACCTGAATATATCCTTTACTAAGATTGTGCATGTACTTACTTACCGTACTGAAGCCTGAGAGATGTCAGGTCTAGTACACAATATTGCATACATCAAACTACTAGCTACATTAGCATATGAAGCTCAAAACTCTCGTTTCTCGTTAGTATGCAGAGATAATTGAGAACCATTTACAGTGAGGGGCTAATGGTGTACTAGCTGGCTTAGCAGACCTATCAGTTCTAGACTTACTCGACACTTTCTATAAATACGTTTCTAAGATAAACATATTGTTCCCTTCACTCTATCCCTCTCGATCTCCATACCTAGTATTTCTTTGCCTCTCCAAGGCCGATTTTCTCATTTCGCTTTTCAACTAAGCATTCAACTCCTCTATCTCCACCTTGCTTAGTCAACATATCATCAACATATTGAAGCATATAAATATATGATCTATCTTTAGGCAGCCTAAAATGAACACAATGATTAGAATGACTTTGTTATACAAATTCTTCACCAAAAATTGTTTAAATTTCCTATGCCAATCTCTTGGAGATTGCTTCAAACTGTACATGAATTTATTCAAATTATAAACCAATTCTCCTTGTCCAACAACCTTAAAATTACGACACTGAGTCATATAGATATTCTCTTTCAAATTACCATGCAAGAAAAACTATTTTAACGTCCAATTGAACTAGTTCAAAATTATATTGTGCAACCAAAGCTAACATTTGAATAGAAAAATCTTTCAAAATTGGAGATAATACCTCATTGTAGTTAATTCTTTCCTACTGAGAGTAGCTTTTCATTACCAATCTTACTTTGTATATGATTCATTCTTGCAAAAAAAAAGATCATATTTCTTATCAAATAGTCATTTGCATCCAATTGTCTTCTTTTCTTTCGAAAGTTCTACCAAATCCCATGTAGAATTATTTTAAAAAGAATATATCTTCTCATCCATTACACCTTTCAAATTCTCAGTTTCACCACTCATCTTAGCTTCCCTATATGTGATAAAAACATCTTATTCAACAGTTGAAAATGCATACACCATCATATTAGTAATTGTGTAGGCCTTTGATATGTCATTCAGTCATACTAACTGCAAAGTGTCCTATTGTTGTTATATCTTGTGTCTCCTTGACATCACCAGTACCAATACCCTCTTCTATAGCAACTGTATTTTGTTCTTATCTATCAAAGTTGGAGTCTCGAACTCCACATGTTACGAGACATTCCTATGATTGTTATGACCTAAAGGTATCTTATGATAGTTCTTCAACATAGAGGACTTATCAAATATCATATCTCTATTATAAATTATCTTTTTAGACTCAATAACTAGAGCCTATATTCCTTAACACCTTTGCTAATACCCAAGAATATGGCTTTCCTGACTCTATGATCAAGCATACTTTCACTAAAGTAATAATAAGAAGGACAATCAAATGCATGCAAGAAGTTATAATCAGTAGTAGAATGACCATACATTATCTCAAGTAGAACCTTTCTCTCATTTGTAGCTCCTGGCAACCTATTAATAAGATGGCCTACTTACAATAAACCTCAACATAAATACATGGCATTTTCTCTAGCAAAGTACAGTTCATGTGTACTACCACTCCATTCTATTACGATGTTTCTCTAGCAGTAAAGTATCGAACAATATTTATCCTAGCATAGCTTCATGAGTAGAACTAATTGTACTTTATATCATTTGATCTAATATTGATCACTTATTTAAAAGTATCACTTTGCACATTTGCTATGAACTTGAAGCAAAACATGAAGCTATAGGCTTGTGAGACAGTGAAAACTATGGTTGTTCAGTTTAAGAAGCTCATCAAATGGCTCAAATAAGCTATGTTCCATCGCCAAACTAGTATTTGGTGCGATGACATAGAATATTTCGATGAAAATTATTGAATATCTTTTGAAAGTAGAAGTATTCGCGAGCTTTATCTTCTTGCCAATCTAAACCTCAACCATCTTCTTCCATTTCAGAATTATGTCCAAAGCTTCAACCTTGTGACACATGGGATATGTAACGCCTCCGTTTTTCAGTTACTTCCAAAATCTGAGAGCACTACTTAAAATTGCACTACTTTACTCAACAAACATAAGATCTTAAAATAACCGTAACTACGATCACACCAGATGACTAATAACATATTTGAAACTGAAATTGCATTTATAAAACCCAAAGTTGATTATATGAAAAGGGCACATTGTTCTAGATATGTACACCAAATGAATCAAAAGAAGGAACAATGCCCAACAAAATGAAATATGAACAGCATATACAAAATTGTGATAGTAAATCCATCTCTTACTGACATTCGGCTTGAACAAAGAAGTATAGATTTTCAATTAGTGCAGGCTCTTCTTCCACTTTCTCAAAATCTGGGTTCAGAACCCAAGAGATTAAACCCACTAAGTAACATTTTAAGGAGAGAAAAAAGTATACTATCATAGTATAAGAGTATTAGTGTGCATGAGCATTGCTTATATCAGTATTGTTCGTGAATACATAAATTAAGCATGTAAACAAGTATAAACAAACAAACAAACAAGACAAACAATTACTTTACTTATATTAATCATGTATTAGATTGGTTCCAGTCATCATTCAAGTTAATTATAGAAACCATATTAATGTATAAGATAATACTATTTTTCGTTATCGTATAAGTGCTCATACATATCCGGGCCCTAGCTTCAATCCTAGGGTACTGAACCATAATATACTGCTAGGTACTCAATACACACTCCGCACTGTATTACAGTAATGGACATACCACACTGGGTACTAATTGTCAATCGGTGATCCAGTATCACCCAGGCCTCTGTAGTAAGAGATCTCGGCCCTAACATTGCAATAATCATTATATGATATGAATCTTATCCAACATATAGCTTCCTCCCATCCCTGTGTTTGTGATACGTGGTACACATGACTTATAATGACATCATGACATAACACGTTCATTCACATATATCTCTATTTCTATCTTCCATGATATCATAACAATTCATTATTGGATTATATATATACGCCATATTGCTATATTCCATTCTCTTATTATGTCACTATACTCACTATCATGTCCATCACATATCATTTATGTTAGTATATGTTATTCCCAAACAAGTGTCGCATGTCATGCTATAAGATCAAGATTTAATGAAATGATTTAGCTCACCGATCCTACAAATTCTTATTCAATTTGAAATAAAAATAATCCACAATAAAGAATTAATTATAGCAATATATTTATATAAGGCCCCACATCTCCCACTTTCTTTAATGCACTATACTTAATTGCTAGAAATCGAGAATCATTTACATGCCAAGTCTAGGTCATGTACACATTTTCTTATAAATCATGTAATAATTTATAAGTTACAAACATGACTAAATATTGAATAAGCCCAATAAATCATATTTATAAGTCATTATGTCTAGTTACAATAATTATGTATACAAAATATAGATAATGCCTGCATTGTTCACTGTAGTATATGTATAAGTATATTATCAATAAATCATATATTATCATAGTGAGCATATAACATGATAAATTAGGTCTATTGATTATATGATAAATATATATACTTATAGATTATTTATAAATATATATACTTATACAAATGCTTAGAGTCGGCTCTCCATTTATACACTATGGTTACAATAATTATGTATACAAAATATAGATATTACCTAATAAACTAAACTAACATATTTAATCTAATATATGCTTATTTGTTATGCCTTATTTGTTACATTAGGTGCAAAACACATATGACTATCTTGTTATATACTGTTTGTCATTAGAGTTCATGAGAATTGTGACACCGTAGGCATTATCAATAACCCTATATTGCTTAACTTCATAATATAGTTTATCGAGTCACCGAATGGGCTTATGAATACATCATAATAGTTTAACTTCACAGTATAGTTTATTGTAAATATCCGTGACTCGATATTTATTAGGAGCAGAGTAATTATAACAAATAGTTTAGCCTTAAGAATATTCACAAAATAAATTATGTACGTAAATATAAATTAAATAAATCTTTGAAGAAACGAATAAATAATAATAGTGTTACTTACTTCTAATTCTTTTCTTTCATTTCTTTTTCTTCTCCTTCAATTTCTTGAATCTCTCTTTCTCTAATTTCTTTCTATTTGTATTTGTTCTCACCTTTAATGAAGGAAGCTAGCTTAACCTTTCTCTTTCTTTCTCTAATTCCTTTCTATTTTTTTCTACTCCCTTTTCTAAGAGTGAAAGAAGCCAACTCCCTTGAATTTATATTATTTTATTTTTTTCAACCTCAACAACTAACATTGAATCCCTTACTTGACACCTCACAAACTCCTTCGCCACTTGACGTCTCAAGTTTCCACTCTCTCCCTTATTATGACAATGCAACCCACAACAACAGCCTTAGATTTGGTTTATTTTTATTGTTTTTCTTCCTTTTTTATAATTTAATAATTTTGGTTTTGTGTAACGTCTTCCAATTTTTACCAAATTAATACAGAGTATAGTACTCAATGAGAGAAATACTACAAAATTGTCAGTTTGTCATTTTGATATCAAAAATAAAAAAAATAAAATTCTGAAATAATTAGAGAAATAATTTATTATTATTAAATTAGCAAATTTAAAAATATTTTTCGAACTTGCAAGGAAAATTTTAAAAAACTAAATATTATAAAACTAATAAACCAAATGTTATTTAGAGTTACAGATTTAAAGTTATGCTCACAAAAAAATTATTTTAGTGTCTAAATTAACTGTAGCCCTAATTCGGCACGTTCGGATTTAAGAGAGAGATACGAGTAGCATGAAAATTTGAGATATTATATGATACATCCAAACTCTTTGAGAGTAATCATCCATAAATGATACAAACTCATGTGAACCTCCCAATGAAGCTATCTTAATTGGTTCCCATGTTTCTATATACATAGAATCTAAAATCCACTTAGAATGTGTTTGGGTATTTAGAAGTAGTGGAAGTAAGGAAGAAAATTAGAAATTATTTTCAAAAATGAAGAGTTAGAAGTATCACACTTCTAATATTTTTAGTGTTTATTTTGTTACTTTTTTGAAGAAAAAAGTGATGGAAAAAGAATAAAATAATTATTTCTTGTAAGAAAGAAAAGAAGGGTAAAACACAAAATAAAAAATTATTAATACCTTTTCCTTCCATCTCTCTTCTATCCAAAATGCATGTGAAGTAGATTTGAGAAGTTAGGTTACCACATAAGATCCAGCTCATCATTGTAGAAGTAACTTTTACTTTACTTCTAAGTCAAACAACATATGAAGTGGAAAAAGTCGCTTTACTTCCACTATTTCCTTTCTATTTCTATGCAAACAAACACACCCTTAGTCTGATGAATTGCACTACCAAACTTGACCTGCTCTGTTTTCCAATGTGAAATTACTCATAAAATTCTATTTTAACCATCTTCGCTCCTTTCAATAGGCTTTATTTTCCTAACTCTAGAAAGTACCTTATCTAATATGCCCCAACCTCAAGAGTCATAATCTAGAGGTATTAACATGTGTATCTGGTATATGTGAAGCCATTGATACTCTACCAGAAGCTTTACTACCCTGTAGATAGGACAAGCGAAGCAAGTATAAGTAGTACTAGCTTCCAGATATCTTTATCACTACTAAACACCTTTAGTAGCCTTCAAAGCTGAATTAGTTAAGCTAATTTGTAGGTCCTTGTCGATTAGGACTTTTAATGAGATAAGATTTTTCTTTATGTTCGAAACATATCGAATTTTATCATACCTCTAGCTACTCAATCATACGTTTATAATTAGACTTCACCTACTCTCTTAACTTTATAGGATATTTCATTGTTCATATAAATAACTCCACCTTCTAGCTTTTATAAACTATTAGATCAATATTAGTTGTGATAAATGTGGGGCTATAATATCGTAATTATAGTCCAAATCCAAAATTTACTCATCTTTGTGGTAATTGCCAATGAACCTATTAGAGCAATATCAGTTCATCTTCTCCAATGTGTACAATTTTTGCTGTTGAGCACTACTCTTTATTTTTGACCAATTTGGGATAATATTTCTTTTTATCCATATCAGCATATTTCTGCATAGACTTAGAGCGTGATTTTTTCTGTCCATCATAAATTCTTATTTTCCAATCTACCATGTACTATCGCATCTGAACCCGAATCATGATGAACTTTTTATCGAGGTTTTGATACCCATTATTCATCAAGATATTAGAAACATTTTCAAATTTGATTTCAGATTTCCATATAGCAAGATGGTACTAGAATATTTATAAGAATCAAATAGAGAATTCAATAGCAACAAACTTTATCTTCATCCAAAATTTTGTCATCTAAATTTTATAAATTATCATGTGTCTTGTTAAACTTATTGAGGAATTCAGATATAGAAATGCCGATTTATGTTGAACCAGAAAGAGCCTCATCAAATAGAGATTCTTTATACTTTTTTCATGCACTTGTCTTATACCTTCTATCAAAGGTTACATGGATTCACCTCTGTCATATGATAAAATACTTCTTGTCCTTCACATGACATAGCCTAATTGTTCCATACGATTTTGTCTTCCCATTCAGTTTGGACATATTTTCAAACTTATCATTCTTCAATGTTATTGACTAATCTTGTTGATACATTACGTTTATCACCTTGCACTGCCATATGCCGAAGTTATTGATTTCTTCAAATTTTTCTACCTCGAATTTAGCATTTATCACTATCGATCTATTAGTCATCAAATACTTCGATGACTCCTTCAAAGTCTGCAGTGATGTCGAAGAATTTGAAGTTGAAGCTCCTGACATTTTCTTAGAAAATATTTCACCTTTATAAATCTCCAATAAATCCTAATCTCAAAGCCCTAGGAATTAAAACCTAGGATATTTGATACCACTAATTATGAATCAATGATGCACAAATGAAAAGTTTTCAAATAGATTAAGGATTGTTGAGATTCAACTTGTCAGAAGATGGTAAAATAAATTGCCAAAATCAAAATTATGAGAGATAAAGCAAATCAATGAGATCAAACTAGAGAATGGTATGAATTTAATGTAGTTCGGAGCAAGTTTTACTTCACGGGCCAAATCAAAACCTCAATATTATAATATTTTGCAATACAAATTTTGAATCTTTTCAAATATCTCAAAATTACATAAGAGGTCTCTCTCGCTCTCTCGAAGATGGGTACAAACTATAAATTGCAAAAGAGATACTTAGAAGTTTTCAGAAACACCTTTTTCTAAAATGATCCAATTTAGCAACTCATGCATTTAAATCTGAAGCCAATCTCAACATTTGTGACCTTGCCATCGAGGGTCTAAGAACCCATCGATGGCGGATCCAACAGTATTGACCCTCTGCTAATTTGTAGGGCCCTTCGGTTTGTGGTCATGGGTGGCCCCTTTGGTGCCAACAATGTCCCCTTTGGTGCCACTGATGGCTCCTTAAAAATCAAGATAAAATCTGACATGTTCTTATACGATGCCATCTTTGTTGAACAATTTGGGTTTGTGAGGAGGATAAGGGTCTTAACTAGGCTTGAAATGTGCATGCTGAAGAGGTGGGTGGATTTTGCCTCTATAAGAGTATTGATAATCTCTATGATTAGCAGGAATGAATGATCTTGCAGAGAATATCCTTTAATAGACAAGCCTTTTTTATTTTAATAATCAATAAATATGAGTTATACTTAGAGCTGATGAACTTGGTTGATTTGGTTCTGGTGAAGTGAATTCTTCATATTATCCGAATGATTATTGTATAGGCAATTTGTTTGATTCATGCGCTAAAACTACATAAATAAACATGCCTATGATTTTTTAACATAAAAAAGAAGTAAAGAACTGCTTAGGCATGGCTAAAATTCACTTATTAAATTAAAAATTAAAGGATTGAATCACTTTTTATTCCAGAATTATGAAGCAGATCAAATTTTTGTGAGGCTTCTATAACTTACTAGCACCTATGTGTTTTATAAGTGTGTTTCATAAGTAATAAGCAATGGCAAAATGTCAGTTACACTTTCTTTCTGTAGAAAAATACGGAAATTTTCCGCGCTTCATGAAAGGTCCAATTTTGGAGCAATCCTACTCAAAATTTTGAAATAAAATGAAAATTTTACTTTTCTAATTCAAAATTTTGAAAAGGTCGGATTAAGGATTAACCCTTGGTTCCGCCTATTCTCATCCCTACCAAATAAATAATACAAATACGTGAAGTTTCTTCCAATTTTCTTTTGTCATAATGACATAATGTCATGTGCCCATGTTCACCAGCTTCATTGATCTCTCATAAACTTTATATTGTAAATATGGACAGGTGTTCCAATAATTTCTTCTTTATTGATCAATTACTAAATAAATCTTCCCATCTTATTTCTATATCTACTATTTTAATGAAGTCTGGGAGATTGGTAACTGAATGATATCGTATTCTCTCCCGCCCAAATATGTAATACTTTATCTATATGCTGAGACCACATTTCGGTTTTGATTTTATTTTTTGACAATATGGGCTTTGCTTTACCTCTTTGTATTTTGTTATTTTATAGATAGGGCTCCAAATATGAAATCCAGCTAGGATCCAACTCGTAAATGTAGAAAATGTGTGAGATCTAAGCGTGCAGATAAAGTACTTATCTTTGTGAATATTCCCCTCGCATATGATCAGATGGGTTCGGAAAGCTACACATATTTACGTGTATGCCATACTTTAGATTAATGGATACTTCGACTGTTAGCTTGAGGAACGACTATATTTGTTCATCTGCAGACTCTTTTGTTTTCCATTTGTATCTTACTTGATTCCATACCTGAACAATTAGTAGTACCCCAGCATTCCACATTTATCAAAATAGCACAAATTCGGTCATTCTGTCTCTTGATGTAGGAAGAAGATAAATAAGAAACTTATTACTCTTCTTGGTATCAATGAAGAAAAGGCAGTTCATAAAGCAAAAATTGAAATGTTATTTTTGACATTTTTAACTTAACTGGTAACCCCTTCCTTCGAAAAGGAAGGTTTTAGGTTTGATTTCCTGTAATATCGATCATAAGATTTAATTTACAGTAATTAATCAGGTTAAGGTTTCATTTTAGGAAGCTTGAGTTACAATATAGAAGAAATAAAGACAGGAAGACAGTAGGTTCAATAAACACTAGAAGGCGAGCAACTGAGAGGGTGAGAGGGTGATTTCCGGTGAACTCTCCGGTGAACATTCCGGCAAAGTAAAAAAAAAAAAAAAAAAAAAGAAGAAGAAAACTTTGTTGGAGAGGAATTCAGAGACCTCAGATAGTAGTCTCATCACCGGTCTCGTTCACCGGGGGCAAGGAAGGAGGCCGTTAGCTGACCTACAACCCCTCACCGACGCCGACGATAGAGTTTGGTTGGAACTGGTTGGGGCGAAAGAAAAACAAAGAGGAAAGTAACAGCGAAGAGGAAAAAAACCCGAAGCATAGAAAAAGGAGCTAGTCAGAAGTGGTTAAGGGGACGCCGGAGAGTGATAACTCCACTACGGCGGTGATCCCAATCAAGCCTAATGCCACTTATACTGGAGAAGAGGTTTTGGAACTGCTTGCGGCGACCAAGGAAGTGGCAGAAAAAGAATCACTAAAACCCAAGGAGGCTGTATGGAAGATGGTCAAGTCGAAGACAACCATTAGGAAGGAGAAAATGGCAACCATGGCCATAGCAAGGACAGAAGGGAGCAGAAAGAGAAAATTTTCTCCGGTGAGAAGGCCATTCTAGGGAAGTCCAGAGGCATGTTGGATCTGTGGGAAGAAGGGTCATTTTAAGGACGAATGTCCATTCATTCATTGCAGATTTTGTAAGGGACTCGGCCACAAGATTGGTGAATGTCCGATTGCTCCAGAGAGAAAAGCGAAAGTGGGGGTCATGACCAAAGCCACACTCAACCCAAGATCAGTCGACCAGAAGAGGACGTCGCAAACAAAAGGAGCAAGCTATGTGGTAGCAGAGAAGAAGTCCGGCACGATGGAACACACACCTAAACCCATTGCTTACATTCCGATATCAGACCATGCAAAAGGGGAGCAACAGCGGTTGAACAAAACATTAGGAGTACTGTACCCTGGACACGGAGCACCGTCGGCGGAGGAAATGAAGGAAGGTTTGGCAATGCTGCTCAAAGATTTTCCAGAATCCAATTGGGTAATCCATGATGGGGGAAATAAGTTCTTCACATATTTTCCCACAGAAGAGGCGCTCTCAGTGGCAGCAGGTAGAATTTCGGTGCCATGCAGAGACCATAAAGCAGGTTTTAGGGTTTACAGGTGGAACGAAGAAGAAGATGACAGGTTCTTCACTTTTCCGACAGTGGCATGGCTAGAACTCAGAGGGTTGCCATTCCACCACTGGAATAGAGTGGATATTAGCAAAGTATTGACAAAATTTGCACATGTCATTGACATAGATGAAGATACAATTCAGCAGCAAAAACTGGATTGTGCAAGAGTGAAGGTGGGGTGTGACAACGTGACTGCATTACCGTTGGAATGCGCGGTGATCCTCGGCAGTCAGATGGTATCAATTAGAGTAAAAATTACACACAAACTCCAAAATAACTTGTCATCGGTGGGTACTGAGGGGGACCGCGGAAATCGGCAAGATCGGTGACTCCGATCGGCCGTTCACCAGGACCATAAGCCTCCCCGCCGGAAACTGGAGGAGCTACACATGGAAAAGAACTCACCGTACATCGGTGACAGAGATTGATTCCACAGCGAAGTCGGCTCTGGTCAGAAAGGAAAAGCCAGAGGACACCTTCGAACCTAGAAAGGAAAGTAACCCAAATAAAAGAAAAAGCCGGGTTGAGGATCCCCTGCCTCCACTAGTAGGCATGCAGAAGCCCGCTTCCCAATCTTCCATAGCTAAGGCAAGTCAAAATCCAACCTTTCATTTGGAAGGAAGAAGTACAGCACAAGAAGGGGAAGTAGTGCGGTTGACAGTTTGGTCTTGGAAGAAGGCGGTTCCAATTTTGGAATTTTGATAAGAGATGAGGAATGGAGACTTTACCTGGATACCAAAAAACTCAGAGACCTTACCCGATTGAGGAAGACGATATGTCTACCTGACGCCGAGAGGGGGACCAGAGAGAGGAGCCCTGGCCTGAAGCAGTTGGAGATGACAGTACCTCGGGCAAGAGGAAGTGATGAAAGGAGGCAGGGAGAAGAATGGAGAGAGGTGGATTCCCAAGGAGGAAAGGAGAACAACAGCGCAGACTTGGGAAAGAGGAGAGAGGTGAAAAGTCACCTCACCCTCTCGCTGGATGAGAGAGGGACGATGGGGGGGGGGGGGGGGGCGAGGAAAAGAAGAAGGGGAGAGGGGGTTAGGTGAGAGAGGAAATTTATTAGGTGGGTCCCACATTTTTGATAAGAATGGGGTTCTTTTGCGGGATAAGAGAGGGGCAGTGGGGACCCGAGGAAAAGTTGACTCTGGAGAGGGAAAGTTAGGTGAGAGGAAATTTGGTGAAAGAAGGAATATTTTAGGTGGGACCCGCAATATTGAAGTGTGTGGGAATACCTATGAGGGGGTGCATACATGGACACAATGTATAAATCCTGAGCCAGAGGGGGGACCTGTGACATGGGTTCTTTTGAAAGAGACTATGCTACAAAGGAGATTGGGTATGAAGAACCAGTCACAACAGAGAATAAACAAAAGCAACTTATGGGCCTAAGGAGAAGATTAACAATTTTGAGGGCCCATAGAATGAAATTACAACAACAGATGAAGGGTGTTCTAGAAGACAGCTGGATTTTGGACAACATAGCAAGAATATGGAATACACGGGATTGTTGACAGTTTTAAATAACTTTGACAAAGAATTTGCAAGGGACACCATGGCCAAGCTTCTTGAAAATATTATGACCAAAGATAATCAGAAGCATAGCAGACGTTTACGGAGAAAACAGCCGTCCAGATTACCTAAACGTATCAGGGAGGCAAGGAAGAATCTTGGTAAAGAAGGGCAGGAGACAATGATAGTAGAGAGTGATAAGGGGGAACAACACAAGGGGAGAATGAGAATATGGCTGTAAACCAGACATAGTCAATCAGATTTCAGAAAGATGATGAAGGGGAGACAAAAGAAAATGAAAGTCAGCCAGAAATCGAGCGGGGGACTAACCTTGTGGGTCAGGGCGGACAGACCACATCCCTCATCACACCTTCCAGAAGAAGCAAAAGACTGGAGGAGAAGAGAGGTGGTCAGAACTATCAGTTAGGCCAGGCAGCGACAGCAGCAGCTAAGCGAATGGCAGAACAGTCAGCTCTGTTGCCAGGTACATCTAACCTACAGTTTAATATTCTTAATTATGTACCGGATGATGTATTAATAGATCTAGCCCATAAATGTGATATCGACTAGGGAGAAGGGTACATAGATCAAACACGTAATCTCACATTGATTAAGAATCATGATTTTGCACCCACAGGGGAGCAAGACGGGGTTAGGATACCTGGAGAATAGGGGCAAACCCACCAGTGGAGAGGTTTAATACATATTTTACAATGAATTACATTTTTTGGAATGTCAGAGGGTTGGGAAACCCGGTTAAACGAAGAATGGTGGCGGAAATAATACGCACCAATAAGCTTGACTTTATATGTCTTGAAGAAACTAAACTCTCAGATCTTGATTCCCGAATTTTGGGCTCAATTGCAGCTAAGAGTTGTTACAATTTCTGTATTCTAAACGCAAAGGGGGCTTCTGGTGGGATACTAGTTGGAATCCACAAAGACCATTAGGTTCTTAACTCTTGGGAAGGGGAATTTTTTTTAACGGTCAGGACAAGGAGAATATCGGATGGGTGGGTCCAGCTAGTGACTGCGGTGTACAGACCTAATGAAAAAGGGTGGCGTGTGCAATTTTGGAGGGAACTAACGACAATAAGGAACAGATGTGATGATCCATGGATCTTAGGAGGGGATTTCAACATCACTAGATTTGTAAATGAAAGGAAAGGGGAGGACAGATCTAGTAAGGATAGACAGGAGTTTAATGACTTTATTAGTCATTTAGACATAATAGATTTGCCGTTATCAGAACGACTATTTACTTGGTCAAATATGAGACTCAACCCAATAATGGCAAAGCTAGATAGGGTGCTGGTATCTGATAACTGGGAGTCCAAATTCCCGCTAGCAGAAATTGGTTCCCTATCCCGACCTACATCAGATCACATCCCAATTTTGCTTACATCTGGAGAGAAGAAGAGAAATCGTCACAAGCATTTTCATTTTGAAAAATGGTGGCTGGAATATCGAGAGGTACAGGAACTTGTTAAGGAGAGTTGGTCTCAGAATACAGGAGCCAGTGATGCAGCAGCAAACATGTGTATCAAACTTCGCCGCCTACGAAAGGTTTTAGGGAGGTGGGAGAGGCGTTTCAGAAGCGAAGGGAGGCATGATAAGGAGATCATTCTGAAGGAGATGGATACGTTAGAAAAAGTGGAAGAAACAAGGAATTTATCTTTAGACGAGAATAGCAGATTGCTGTGCTTGAGAAGAGACCTAGAAGGAATATATAAAAGAGAGGAAATAAGATGGAAGCAGCGAGCGCATGCTCATTGGCTGAAAGAAGGGGATGCGAACACTGCCTTCTTTCATAGATGGGCAAGTATGCGACATAAAATGAACAAGATACGACAACTAAAAGTGAAGGATGGGCATGTAAAGGGAGATGCCATGGAGGAACACGTATACCAACACTTCAAATAATTGTTCAGTAGAAGAAAAACATCCCGTGTTCACTTGAAGGAGGACGCCTGGGAAAAGGAAGTGGATCTATCACACTTGGATATGGAATTTTGGGAGGAGGAAATTAAAGCGGCCATATGGGAATTGGATCAGGACAAAGCTCCGGGCCCGGATAGTTTTCCGATATTCTTCTATAAACACTTCTGGGAAGATATCAAAGGAGACGTAGCCTGGCTATTGGAAGAAGTTTTCCAAGGCACATGTAGATTGGATAGAATAAATTATTTTATCATTACTTTAATCCCGAAAAAGTGCTCATCGGAGGAGATTGGTGATTACAGACCCATTGCGCTTTTAAACAATACTATTAAAATAGTCTCCAAAATTTTGGCAAACAGACCGGTTCCGAAGTTGAAATTATTGGTGGAGGATTATCAAACGGGTTTTATTTCAGGCAGAAATATTTTGGAAGGGGTAGCCACTACGTACGAAGTCATACACCAGTGTAAGAGGTCCAACATAAATGGTTTCATGTTGAAATTAGACTTTGAAAAGGCATACGACATGGTAGAATGGGATTGCCTAATAGAAGTGCTCAGACTCAGGGGTTTTGGAGTAAAATGGAGAGAATGGATAGAGACCTGGCTAAATTCAGCTAAAACTCAGATATTATGCAACGGTAAATTGGGAAAAGAAATAGTCCTCAAGAGAGGTCAGAGACAAGGAGACCCCCTTCCACCGTTACTATTTGTTTTGGTGGCGGATGGTTTGAATTTCATGTTACAGAAGTTGAAGGAGAAAGAGGATATCGAAGGACTTCCTGGGGCCCATTACATGTCCTTTGTTAATCTACAATATGCAGATAACACACTCATTTTTAGTAGATGTAACATAAGAGAAGCAATAATTATCAAATGGGCTCTTTGTTGCTATGAGGCATGGTCGGGATTGAAAATAAACTTCGCCAAGAGCTCATTGGTGTGCCTTGGGACAAGAAACTTATCGTTACAAATCATCAGGGAGGTCTTTAGCTATAAGGAGGAGCAGCTCCCCATCACATACTTAGGTATACCGGTAAATTCTGGAAAACCCTCGAAAAGAGATTGGCTTCCCCTGGTAGATTGCTTTGAAAGGAAACTGGAAGCTTGGAAAGGAAAATATCTATCATTAGGAGGGAAGGTGGTGATGCTCAATACGGTACTCTCCGCTCTACCGCTATATCTAATGTCCTTCTTTATAATGCCGAAATGGGTCAGGGACAAAATTGACAGGATTAGGAAAAGGTTCCTCTGGAATGGAGTAGAGGAATCATCCAAAAATTACCATCTGGTTCCGTGGGGACAGGTGTGTAGACCGAAAGAGGCGGGGGGTTTGGGGGTGATGGATCTCAGAATCTTTAATCTATCATTAATGACTAAATGGTTGTGGCATTTAATCACCCGTAACCAGGGCTCATTCCAAAAATTAATAATTAATAAATATGGCCCTAAGGGAGGTACAATACATGGGGAAATAAGACAAGGACATAATATCTCAAGCTTCTGGAGGGGGATACTAATGGTAAGACAGCTAACATGCCATAGTCAGACATATAAACTGGGAAGGGGGAATAAAATAGCCTTCTGGCATGACAGATGGTGTTCACAAATACCCCTGAAGATTTTATTTTCAGATGTGTTCCAGAAAGCAAATAATAAAGATGCCAGGGTGTGTGACTATTGGGGACGCTCGAGATGGAGGTGGAATTCAATGGCATTGTCTGGACAAGATCTTGTCAAAGTTAGAAGATTAAAAGTGTTCCTGAGCGACTTGGCACCCTTACCCTTAGTAGAGGATACAACTATGTGGAGATGGGAGAAAGAGGGCAATTTCACAGTGAAATCCACATATCAACATCTCATAGATGGGGGAGTGACCCTGCTAAATACTAAGTGGATTTGGATGGTAAAGTCACCTCTGAATATAAGATTATTCATGTGGCTGGTGTGTAAGGAGGCTCTACTTAACTGGCCGAAACTGCAAAGAAGAGGTTGGAATGGTTCCAATATTTGCATTTTGTGCAAATAGGAGGGGGAATCAACTGAACACATCATGTGCAATTGCTCTTTTTCCAAAAATACATGGAATTCATGTACTTCGGCTTTAGGGCTAAACATCAATATTAAACTAGAATTTAATATTTGGAGAAGAATTACCAGGGGGTATAATGATAGCCATAGAGTTAGAACAGTTATTGCTGCTTTTTACTGGAATATATGGAAAGAGAGAAATAATAGATTATTTAGTGATAAATATCATTCCATCCAGCACTTTATAAGACTTATTATTCATGACTTCATTATATGGACAGGAATCGCTTCAGATGAGGAGAGCCTTCATCTATCTGGTGGATCTTCAGGAGAAGATATGGATACTAGTCCACTGGAGAAGGAGTAGAGGAACACTCCAGAAGAAGAGCGCGAAAGCAAAATTGGTGGTGATTTGTATGACTGATTTCATGTATTTTCCTTTTGTTCTTTTTTTTTTCTTTTTTTCCTTTTTTAGAATCATTATGATGTAACTCTATGTAAGGACCTCCTTCTAGAGGTCCATAACACTTATTGTTCTATTATCTTGTCTTTAATGGAACGCGGAGGGCTTTATATCCCGCCGTTTATCGTAAAAAAAAAATAAAGACAGGAAGACGAGAAAAGAAATCTGAGTGAGTCTGTCCTATCTGGAATGCGTTTCTTAAAATCTTTTAGTAGCTTCAACTAAAGAAAGATAATTTACCATAGATGAACAAACGTTGTCAACATCCTAATCAACTACTAAATTGATCAAACATGACGATTCCTTTTTAGCAGAGTGAGATTTTAGAGAGCAGAACTCCCTCCTCAACGGGAATAGTGGATTTGTCTCGTATGCACTGCTATCCCTCATCCAACCAAATACCAGTAGTTTAATCTCTAGTTTTTTGGTTCGTGCAAGGAATGGACAATTTTTCTTTCTTAGCTCTCCACCCACGAAGAACTCTAGTTGTGTTTTGGTTGGCTTTTTCTCTCATGATCTATTTTCTCTTGACTTGACTCGGCTTGCCAAAAGTTATACATTGCTCTAGAATTACATATATTAGCCATCAAACAATAATCTCTTATCATCCGGATGTGTTTTAGAAAAGAATCTTGGAGTATATTTAATTTTTTAAATCGATTTCCTTAATTTACTTTCTACCTAGTACTGTATCTCTGTAATCATCCTTTTTAATCTGATTTGACAGCGATTTTGACTTCTGATTGCAGTTTCTAGTTTCAGGTGCAATAATTGGTTTCTAAACCTGAACTAGGAGAGTCACTGAAATACTTGGAACAAGAAATGATCATGTAAACAAGAAACATTGCGACTGAACTAGTCGGACATGCATCAAGTCCGTCATGTGATAGATACTGATATTGCTAACCTTACTCACATATTAAACATATCATTTGTTGTTGAAACAATAGGTCGAGAATCCAAAACAAGACTAATGCAAAGTTTTATTTCTCAAAGAAATATTATCCTCCCTACGAAGCAGTACTGCTAGATCAAGCATTGTGGCAGAAGCAACTAAGCCTTCGTTCCCTGTGTGCAGGATTAGGCACGCAGATATAGCCATCGCCATGACCCTCACACTGTATGACACAGTCCTGGTCGGTTTTGCATTTTCCTAAAAAGAAACAATCGTTTTCGTCTGGGAGAGAGTAACCTGAATCGGAGTGCGAAATAAAACATCACAGGAGGAGAAAAAGAAATGCTAGTAGTTATTTATTATTACTTTTTTGACGATAAATGGCGGGATGTAGCCCTAATAACAGAATATAAATATTTAGGGCCCACAAGTGGAGTGGCCCAATAATAAGCTTACAAAGCAAAGGTGCTAAAAAGTACTAAAAAGAAAAGAAGCAAAACAAAATAAAAATACAATGATCCAACAAACGGGACATTCCATGATCAGTCCATCCGCCCTCGCGCCTCTAGTATAGATCCCTACTCCTCATCTGGCGGAGTGCCAACAACATCATCTCCCGAAAAACCACTTGATAAGTGAAATCTCTCCTCATCCGAAGGAACACCTGCCCAAATAATGAAATCATGAACGGTAAGTCTCATACAATACTCAATAGAATGATATTTATCATTAAATAATCTATTATTTTGCTCTCTCCATATATTCCAGCAAAATACCGCAATAACACTTCTAAGCCTATGGCTATCGTTATCCCCCTATTAAGTCTCCTCTAAATAGTTTCATCTAAGGCAGCACTGATGTTCAATCCTAATGCCCTAGCACACGACTCCCATGTACTTTTAGAGAACGAGCAATTACATATGATGTGTTCGCTTGATTCCACATCCCTCTTGCATAAGATACAGATGTTGGGGCCAAGCCAGCCTCTTTTTTGTAGTTTTGGCTAGGTCAGGAGGGCATTTTTACAAGTTAGCCAAAGAGAAAGTCTGACCTTCTAAGGGCATTTAACTCTCCAAATCCATGCAGTATTTGCAGAGATGATTCCACCGTTTATGAAATGCCGGTATTTGGATTTCACTGTGAAGTTACCATTCTTCTCCAATCTCCAAATTGGTCTATCCTCTTTTGATGTAGAGGGGGCTAAATCGTTCAGGGACTGTTTAAGTAGTCTTATTATAACAAAATCATGTCCAGATAATGCCGTTGAATTCCATCTCTATCTTGAACGGCCCCAATAGTCATAAACCCTAGCATTTTTATCATTGGCTTTTTGAAAGGCATCTGGATATAATGTCTTTGGAGGGAGTTGCGAACATCATCTGTCATACCAGAAGGCTATCTTGTTCCCCTTTCCTAGTTTATATTCTAGACTGTGACATATTAAATATCTTACTACTAACATCCCCTTGCAAAAGGCCGATGTATTATGCTTTTTCTTTATTTTCTCATACAACGTGCCTCCCTTCGGGCCATACTTGTTGAGTAATAACTTCTGAAGTGAGTTCTGGTTCCGCGTAATTAGATGCCACCACCATTTGGTCATAAGGGACAAGTTAAAAGTCCTGAGATCAACAACCCCTAAACCTCCCGCCTCTTTTGGCCTATACACTTGTCCCCATGGGACTAGGTGGTATTTGTTGGATGATGCATCAACTCCATTCCAAAGAAATCTTTTCCTGATCCGGTCAATTTTCTCTCGCACCCATCTTGGCATTATGAAAAAGGAAATTAAATATAGCGGGAGTGAGGAGAGTACTGCGTTGAGCATCACAACCTTCCCACCCAATGACAGGTATTTTTCTTTCCAACCTTCCAGATTTTTCTCAAAGCAATCCAAAAGGGGGAACCAATCCTTTGTCGAAGGTCTTCCTAATTTCACCGGTATTCCTAAGTATGCAATCGGGAAACGTTCCTTCTTACAGCGAAAAATCTCCCTAACTAGTTGCATGGACAAGTTTCTTGCTCCCAAACAAATCAACGAACTCTTAGCAAAGCTTATTTTTAGACCCGACCAAGCCTCGTAACAGCAGAGAGCCCATTTGATGATTATAGCCTCTCATATATTACCCCTTCCAAAAATCAACGTATCATCTGCATATTATAAATTAACAAAGAACATGTTGGGTGCCCCTGAGAGACTTGCTATCTCTTTCTTCTTCTTCAACTTCTGAAGCATGGAGTTTAAACTGTCTGCTACCATGACAAATAATAGCGGAGAGAGGGGATCACCTTGCCTTAGACCCCTTTTAGGAAGTATTTCCTTTTCCACTGTGTCGTTTACTCTTACCTGTGTTTTTCCGTAATATAACCAAGCTTCAATTCATAATCTCCATATCCCTCCAAATCCCCTATATCTGAGAGTCTCCATCAGGCAGTTCCAATCCACCATGTCATATGCTTTTTCAAAATCTAGCTTCAACATAAAACCATTCATTTCGGATTTCTTACACTAGTAGATGACTCATATGTCGTAGCACCCCTTCTAAAATATTTCTGCTGGCAATAAAACCCGTTATATAATCCTTTACCAATAACTAGAGTTTCGGTGCTAATCTATTAGCCAGTACTTTTGACACTATCGTAATTTAGCTATTCAACAATGCAATCGGTCTGTAATCACCAATTTGTCCCAGCGAACACTTCTTCGGTATTAGGGTAATGACTGAGTGATTGATTCTATCCAGTCTACTTATCCCCCGAAATACATCTTCCATTAGCCAAACTAAATCCCTCTTGACGTCTTCCCAAAATAATTTAAAAAATAATAAAGGAAATCCGTCAGGACCTGGCGCCTTGTCCTAGCCTAACTCCCATACCGCTCTTTTAATCTCCTCCTCTCGAAACTCTTCTTCAAGATCTGAGAGT
The DNA here is from genome assembly GCA_036321105.1 of Dracaena cambodiana. Classification (NCBI taxonomy): domain Eukaryota; kingdom Viridiplantae; phylum Streptophyta; class Magnoliopsida; order Asparagales; family Asparagaceae; genus Dracaena; species Dracaena cambodiana. Next base: position 11,570,935 of record JAYEPQ010000001.1, on the reverse strand, counting down.
TCCACCTCCTTCTCCCAAGCTTCCTCTTTCAAATGAACACGAAATGTATTCTTCCTGCCAAACAGTCGCTTAAAATGATGATATACGTGTTCCTGCAGCGCATCTCCTCTATCCTGCCTATCTTTCACGGTTACCTGATGTATTTTGTTCATTCTATGCCGCATGTTTGCCCATCTATGAAAGAATGCAGTATTTGTATCCCCTCCTTCAGCCAAGTAGTATGAGCTCTCTGCCTCCATCGTAACTCCTCACTATTATATATTTCTTCAAGTCTTCTTCTTAGATGTAGTATTCTGCTGTTCTCATCTAATGACAAGTTGCGGCTCTCTTCCAATTTTTCTAATATGTCCATCTCCTTCAAAATGTCATCCTTCTCGCTCCTCCCTTATTTTTGGAGGCGTCTTTCTCATTTCCATAATACCTTTCGTAAATGATGCAGTTTGATACAGATATTTGCTGCCGCACTTCTGGCTCCTTGTATGTTGACCCCAACTTTCTCTAATCAGGTCGTGTACTTCCTTATATTCAAGCCACCATCTCTCTAAGTGGAAATACTTCTGTGTTTTTTGTTCCTTCTCTCCAGCAGTGAGCATGATTGGTGTGTGGTCTGAAGTCGGTCGCGGAAGGGAGCAAATCTCTGCTAGGGGAAATTTAGCTTCCCAAGTATCCGAGACTAGTACCCTATCCAACTTTGCCATAACTGGATTAAGTCTCATATTTGACCATGTGAATAGCCGGTCCGAAAAGTGGTAAATCTATGAGGTCCAGTTGGCTAATGAGGTTATTGAACTCCTGCCTATCCTTGCATGACCGGTCTTCCCCTTTTCTTTCACTTGCAAATCTAGTGATATTAAAATCCCTTCCTAAAATCCCTGGGTCATCATAATTGTTTCTGATTGTTGTAAGTTCCTTCTAGAATTGCGTGCGCAAATCTCTTTCATTGGTCCGTACACCACAGTCACCAACTGGACCCTTCCATCCGTTAGTCTCCGTACCCTAACTGACAAAGAATATTCTCTTGCCCAGGAGTTCAGAATCTGATATTTTTTATTGATCCCAATTAGGATCCCTCCTGATGCTCCCCTTGCATTCAAAAAGCGAAAATTGTAAAATTTCCTAGAAGCAATTGAACCTAAAACCCGAGGATCAGGATCAGATAATTTTGTCTCCTCCATACACACAATATCAATCTTATTGTGTAATATTAGAGTATATTACTTCCGCAACCATTCGCCGTTTGACTGGATTCCCCAACCCTATAACGTTCCAAAAAATGCAATTCATCAAACAGGTGAGTTGTCTTCTCCACGAACGGCCCTACCATGTACACTAAGGCGAAATGGCCTCCTTCGGATCTTCTTGTTCGCCGCAAAAGTTTTGCTTCCTTCCATTGAATACAACTTAGATTACAATGAAAGTGAACAAGAGATAAAGAGAACAAACGAGAGGATTTTATAATTCAATCGCTCTCTTTTACAATATGTTGTGGGATCTGTGGCGATGGGATCTGTCAAGCAGCTCCTTTGGACGATCGAACATCGAAATCTTCTCTCTTGAAGGTATCGGCCGACTGTAGACGATATTCTCTGGTCTTTCACGAACTCAAGGCTCTCACGCGTAACTTGAATTCTCCAAGATGCCGAAAAGAAGAAGAAGAATACCCGCCGAAAGGAAAAAGAAGACCCCTAGGGTTTCACCAAGAAGGTATTTATAGCCCCAGGTTAATGCAAGAGTTTCTATCTAAATAGAATTTGTATTCATCAAGGATTCCAATCAAATATTTTAGTTTTGATTTAAATCTCTTGATTTAGAGTTCTGATTGGACTTGATTTGGGTATTTGGATAAGCCCAAATCATAATCTCAATCAATTTGAGATTCTGGTTATCTTCTCACGTGGAGCTAATAGCATCAAAACGCGTAGCTAAAGAACCAGAATGCGGAACTAATGCGGAGCTATTGAACATCTCCGCGTTTCGTTGAAACGCGAGGCCAATATAGCCAAACGCGGGGCTGCGGAGTTAGCTCCGCGTTCTATTGTGGAAAACTCTATTTACTTAGAAATTTTCACTGCCAACAGAACCCCCTCCAAAGTTTTCAAAATGGCTTAGAACTTAGCAAATTTTGAAATATTTTGAATCCTTAAACACAGAGTTAAAATACCAAGTCTACCTCGCGTTATGCTCGCCTACGCGGAGCTAATTAGCTTCACTTTTTTCAGTGAAATGAGTAATTGCTTCATTAATTACTCTTGAATTTCTACGCCGAATACCAAGAAGCGAAAATCTTGTTTAAATAGAGTGTTTGACCCATCTCCTTCTTCATTTGAAGAGTTTGAAGAATTCGGAGCTCCAGAAGAGTCCGTCGATCGAGTGACTCATGTTGGCGAACAATCTTCGACTGATCTTCCCTCAATTCTCCGTTTAGAATGTTGCTCCAGAAGAGTTCGGCTTCATGCACGTTGGCCGGCATTAGCGGCAGCGACCGTAGAAGTAGACACAACGGCGAACCAGTTCATGCTATGTCTTTTGAAGGTAAAAACCTTAACTTTTGGTCTTTTTTAGAACCATTTTGGGGGTTTTGGCTCGGTTTTAACCTGGCCTATTACTTACTTTACCGGCGAGATCGCCGTTCTTCGGCCATAAGGTTTGAAGGAGAAGGAGAAGTCAGAGAGGAACTCTGATCTTTCTCTACGCGAAGTTATCGCGTCATCCTCGCGCTTGAAACGCGGGGCTATTTTAACTAGCAGTCGCGTTAAAACGCGAGGCTCTTTCTTCAACTGTACGCGGAGTTAGCTTAGCTCAGCGTTTTTATACTTAGAAGATTTTCCAAATTTTGTCAAACTCCTGATTCTTTTTTTGCAGTGAACCAGATTCAGTCTGATGACTTGCTGATATCTCCAGTCAGCGTGAAGTGTAGTTTTTTCCTGATATATCTTCAAAGGCTAGCCGTGGACCGATCTTCAGCAGCAAAAGTAACTCTAAGGAAGCCAGAAGCATATACTTTACAATATAGTTGCAGTTTCAAGCTCTGGCTCCTAAGGTAAACTTTTGAAGGAGTTACAAGAACTCTGCAGCAGCCCATTAAGTTTTATTGAGGACCATTTCTGTTAGATGACAATCTCTGTTACTTTCCCAAGCGATAGAGATGATCAAATAAGGGCTTGTAGCATGTCGAATCCAACTTGCTCATCTTCGTTAGGATTCTTGTAGCAGTATCTTCAGATAATCCACTAAGAACTTTTAAACAGATCATAGTTGACATTTGCAGAGGAGATCTTTTGTATGTGAACCCTGGAATTGAACTTCAACACCCCGCGGAGGAATCTCGCTGTTAGGTTATTGATGAGTCGATGAATATGTAGAAACTTTTGGGAGAGCTATAACTCCCTCTTCTTTTGTAATCTTTTCTTTTATGAATAAAGGCAAATATTTTCCTCTCTATCTGTCGGCTTCAAGAATCTTGCTTGCTCAACAAACAGATGGTTTATGATTTTGGTAAAATAATCTAAGGTTTATTTGCGTAACTTAGATCATTAATACCAAGATGATCGGGTAAAGATCGTTTTAACTTAGATGGAAGTGCCTAATTGCACTCGCCAAAAATCCAAGTTCTTTATAGGAACGCGAAGCTAAAATACCAAGTTAACCTCGCGTTTTGCGGAGTTGCGCAGAGTTAATAACTTCGCGTTTTCCACCGTCACGCGAGGCTAATAGCTTCGCATTTTTTGGAAAGTAACTGATCAGTCATTTTCTCCGAAATTCGTGCCGAACTCCAAGAGGCAGTTTCTTTCATTTAAATGAAGTCTCTATTCCTTTTCCTTCTCACTTCATTTGAGAATTTTTCAGAGACTTTAGAGATTCAGGCGATCAGAGTTCAGCCGACCCCAGCTTTTTCCGACCGAGTTTCTCCCGATTTCCTGTCGATTTTCCTCAAGTTTTCTGCGAGCAATGGCACCCAAGACTCGTGCTTCTTCTCGCGCAGCCCCATCGTCAGCGACCGGCGCAAGTAGCGGCGGCAGCGGCCATGGAAGCGGTGCGCCAGCCCACACTTCGCCTATTGGGGTAAGAATCTCTCTATCGAGACCTTTTAAAACATTTTTAGAGTGATTTGGCTTGATTCTATCCGATCGATCACCTCTTTTATCGGTGAGATCGCCATACTCCGGCTGTAAGGCTTGGAGAAGAAGAAAAGCCTCTGGTTTTCTTCTTACGCGAAGCTATCGCGTCATCCTCGCGTTTTGAAGTGCGGAGCTATTTGATTAGCAGTCGCGTTGAAACGCGAGGCTATTTTGAGCAGCAGTCGCGTTAAAACGCGAGGCTATTTTGAGTAGCAGTCGCGTTGAAATGCAAGGCTATTTTGAGTAGCAGTCGCGTTGAAATGCGAGGCTATTTTAAGTAGCAGTCGCGTTGAAACGCGAGGCAATTTTGAGCAGCAGTCGCGTTGAAATGCGAGGCTATTTTAAGTAGCAGTCGCGTTGAAACGTGAGGCTATTTTGACTTCTGCGCGGTCTAATTTTTAGCTTCGCACGAAGTTACTTTTAGCTTTGTGCGGTCTAATTTTTAGCTTCACGTTTCCATACTTAGAAAAATTTTCTATTTTGTTGAAACTTTTCTAACTTTGATTTTCCTTTTTGCAGTAGGGTATTCAGTGGAAGCTCTTCCCCATAAGCACTACTTTGGTTTTGCTGGGGGTTCTGATCCATCAGCTCAATTTCGCTTCACCACCATCCTGGCCGCATACAAACTAGATTCGAGAGAGCGCAGGGAGAAGTTGATCAAATATCATTCCACTACTGCACGGAAAATTATAACTGATGCGGCCTTCGAAGCCATGACAGAGAAGTACTAGAGAAGCCCGCATTTCTCTTCGGGGATAAGATGGGGCAGTAAGATGAGATCCTCATTGAAGAGGATTGCATGTGGCTCTATAACTCTGGCGAAGTTTTAATGTTTCTGCCTGGAATGGATCGTGGCTATCCCCTGGTCTATCTTCAGAGGCTGGCGATGCATCATGAATTAGGGTGGGTGTTAACTCAAGAACATGACGACGTCCTAACGGGCAAATTGGGCGCACATGGGGCTTATCAGGATGGCCCCACCAGATGTATTACTGGTTTGCTTCCAGGCAGATTTAGCAAGGAGCACCCAGTAGGAGAGGTTCCGATCCGCACACGAACTTTCCTAAGTGAGTTCCTGGCGAAAGAAGGCCAATACCCGGCTAGTGACTTCAGGATGCCTGGTTGGGTTTACTCATTTGGCAACATGTGGTGGGCCCGCCTTGTTCAATATATGTTGGACTCCCATGAACCCATTCTTAAGGAGATTGGTTATTCAAGGCTATCAAAAATGTTCAATTTGGGTTCCCTCACAGTGCTTATCATTTCTTCTACTTTCTGGAGACGTACAACCCCTAGACCTACACCCTATTTACGCCAGTGTGTGAACTCTCCATGAGATGTTTGAGGTATCTGGGCTTTTCATGGGCGAAGTCCCCTACGAAGAGTATATCCCCACTATCGAGGAGTTGAACATGCTACTGACGAAGGAGAGCGTATCTATGCTACATACTAGGAGATGATGTGCCATTACCGCATCTGTGCTGACTTAGCAGGCATGCGTAATCAGGGTATCGGCCATAAAAAATGGGCCGATTACCTCTTCGCCAACTTGAATTCTAAGGATAGTTCAACAACTATCCATGGCCATGCTTCTGTCTACATCACAGAGATCGATCGCCGCATCACCAAGACCCGGCTAATGTATTATACTACTGAATCCAATGAAGGTGGATTCAGTCCTGGTATCTCTTTCAAGAGTTACCACTATCAGACTCAGTTCCTAGTATCCAATAGAGGCCTTATTGCTGGGTTCTTGATGCTGTGGCTGAAAAGATGTGTAGTGCCATCGTTGCCAAAAGAGGCAATTGCAATGACTGTGGTATATCCAGCAGTCCTCCTCACATACGGCCGACGGTGTGCAATCTACAGCATGGATTGAGAACACTCTGGAATGACTTCATTCCTGCCGATAAGAGCAAGGGAAAAGGGAAAGGCAAGTCGAAAGAGATTGCCCTGGTGAAGACTCCGAACCCTAGGGTGGAGATGCCTTATACCTACCTGATGGCATGGCTCGTCATGCACCGCCCGTCCCTGATGAGTGTTGCTTCACGCCGCTCAGGTGACAAGTCATATTTTGTGGAGTTATACTAGCGCTCTTCATGGAAGCATCACTATATGTCTCAAATCAGGAAGACTCTCCGGCATCACCAAAATTATGAGATCTTCCGGTGCTTCCCCGACTTCCCTGGTGGTGGATACGGGTTGAAGTTGAAGGATATTGCGGGAGCGGATAACTTCACTGCCTTATTCTCGGGAGCGTTCTGGTGGCTCCTTAACATCCGACCCGGGCACCTGGTGTATCGTCAAGATAGTAAATGTCTTATTGAACTGTACGCCCCGAGCCGCTTTGCTCGCCAGTTCGGATATTCCCAACTTTATGTGGATAATCCAAATGAGAACTTTGCTTATGAGGGGAATTTGTACGAAGGTGTCCGCGGTTGGTTTCACTTCACCGCTGGTGGGACCGGAGCTGAATTCATCCTGTCACAGAAGTCGCCAAAATTGGCCATGACTCTCAGATTTTGCACATGGTACAGCATTGCAAATGCTGACGTGCCTCACTTCTCCATCAACCGAAGCTGTTGCAAAGAGATTGAGGCTTTCTACATTAGCCGCCCAGGTGCTACAAGAGTGAGAGTAAAAGGAATGGATGAATTTCTTGGTGCAGCGGCCGAACCCTCAGACGTCAGCGAGTCTGACGATGATGATAATAATAATGATGATGATAACACTGATGTTGGAGGTGCTCCCCAACCTGTCGTCATTCGCCCCTAGAGCCCGACCCTTAAACGCCGCGGTACCCTAAAGAAAGGGCCTGCCAAAAAGAAGAAGAAGTTGGCTCCAGGGACTCTAATAGCCCCCCAAGAAGCGACTGTCAAGTTTGTTTCGGATTTGCTAGCTTCAACTCTACCTCCAGTGCCGGCAGGGGAGAGTGGACCTGCTGGGGCCCCAAGTGCTCCCGAGATTCCGGCTCCACTGACAGTAGAACCTGTTGAACACCCTGCAGCGCAACCTCTGGGTAGTGAGACGGGTACGCTCCTGGAGACGACGGCGGCTCCCCCTTCAAGTCCAACAACTGGACTTCTATCTCTTTGTCCATTATTTACTTTATCATTATACGTAACACCATTTACTTGCTTCCTGAAATGCAGGTGGTCAGCCCCTCTCGCCAATGCATTCGACTGCCAAGGGGGAGTCTGAGGAGAGGGTGGACTATTCTGGCATGACTGGCTCAGCGGGTGGTTTGGGTAGCTCTCAGCGGGTGGTTTGGCCTTTTGAAATTAAAGACAAAAAGGAGTAGCAAATGTAGTTACTGACCACCTCACTCGACTAACTTTTGAAAATGATATGCTACCAGTTAGGGACTCGTTCCCTGATGAGCAGCTATTTTCAATCAAAACAACTCACTGGTATACTAATATTATTAATTATCTTATTATAGGTGAAATGCTGAATCATTGGAGTGTCCAAAACAAATGATGGTTCTTATACGAGGTACACCATTTCATTTTTAGCAACCCTTATTTAAATATTGCTCAGATCAAATCCTTTGGCATTGTATATCTGATGATGAGATTCAAAGTATAATTGCTTTCTGTCATACAAAAGTATATGAGGGACACTTTTCGTCTAAGAAAACGATAACCAAAATACTCCAATGTGGATTCGATTGGCCTACTATGTTTAGAGACATTAATTGTATAAACATGCAAATCATGTCAAAAACTAGGAGCGTTAATTAGGAAGAGTGATATGCCTTTAACACCCATACTTACAATTTAGATATTCGATTGTTGGGGAATTGACTTTATGGGACCATTTCCTTTTTCTAATGGATATGTTTATATCTCGTAGTGATCGATTACGTCTCTAAATGGGTAGAAATTGCAACATATAGAAATAATGATCAACAAACTATTATCAAATTTTTAAAGAAACATATATTATCCAGATTTGGTGCTCCTAAACACATAATAAGCAATGGGGTTCCCATTTCTGCAATAAAACCTTTGAAATTTTGATGAAGAAGTATCATATCATACACAAAATTTCTACACCTTATCACTCATAGTCGAAAGAACAAGTTGAATTGGCCAGTAGGAAAATCGACCAAATTCTAGAGAAAATGGTTAATCCATCTCGCAAAGATTGATCATTTAGATTAATTGATGCTTTATGGGCTTCCCATACTGCATATAAAACACCCTTAGGTATGTTTTCACACAAAATAGTATACGAAAAATCTTGTCATTTGCTTATAGAGATAGGGTATAAGGCATATTGGGCAGATAAGCTGATTAATCTATATCTCAATTCAGCGGGCCCATTATGAAAACTACAAATAAATGAATTGGAAAAGATAAAACGTGATGCACATGACAATTCAAGCATTTTGAAAGAAAAATTGAGAATATGGTACGATTACCATATCACACGGCGTATTTTTCACCCTTCCGACAAAGTACTCCTATACAATTCACACCTTCATATATTTTTAAGAAAATTAATTCATGATGGACCCGACCATTCATAGTTAAAACTATGTATCGGCATGGTGCAATTATATCAAAAATCCAAAAAATTGTCAAGCATTTAAAGTAAACAGAAAACAATTGAAGAATTGTTTAGAAGTTTTGAAGCACAAGGAGGAATCTCATGTTCTAGTGGATCCCCAATATCTCATTGATTACGAGCTAAACAAAGACACAATGTATACTATTGTGTATTATGTGCTAACAATTTGTTTTGTAGTTGATACGTTATGAGTACCGCACTGAAGTAATTTTTAAGCACTCTCTCTTAAAATTTATATATTCATAATTGAGTAAATAGAAATATCAATTCATTGAGGATAATGTATATGTTAAGTTGGTGGGATTTCTTATAAAAATAACTTAGTTTGGTTACCCATGAAGTTTTCAACGATTTTGTTCCAGAAAACAATTTTGAATTAGAACTAAACTTTAGTTTTTATTTCTAACTTTAAAATTAGGAATAACTTTTAATTTAGAATTAATTTTAGAATTAGAAATTAACAATTAGATTTTAGGAATAATATTAGTCTCAAAACTAACAATTAGAAAAAAATAAAAACTTTAGCTTGACGTAGTTCTCAACAGAGGGCGACTGTCGAAACCGCTGTCGTAACGACTGTCAATAGCTAGCCACTGCAAAGCAATTTTTGCTCTGCTCGAAAGCAGTTATTGAAACCGTTGTTGAAACGGTTGTCAACAGCCATAAACAAAGAGCCAATTATAAATAGATCTTTGAGTTTTCTTTTTCTCCACAGCCAAACACTAGCCTCCTTTCCACAGCACCCTAGAGCAAAAATCCCTTCTTTCGAATGCTAAAACCCATTCCATTGTAATTTTTTTTGAAATTTCAAAGATTTTCAAGTAAGTAAGTCTTCCTCTATTTGGTTTTTCTTTGAATTGTTTTCTTCAGAAAAAGTAGATTTTTGTCTCAAAAACCTAGATCTACGATTTATATGAACCAATTTGTGTAAATAAATGCTAGACCTTCGCTTGTTAGTAGATTTGGAGTGGTTTAGCAAATTTTTAAGGATTTATGATGAATTTCATGGAATAATTGAAAATACATGCTAATTTAGGGATAAAAGAAATAAAAATTTCAGCTTTTTAGCATAACAATTCATGGATTGCTTGAATAATTAACATACATCAAACTCATACATTAATAGTAAAATTAAATAATGATTAATTTTTGAAAGAGGAATTGGAAAATACGGAATTGCGTAACTGTAAAAAAAGAGGGGGAAACAAAAGAACTTAAATATCTAATATGTGTGTTAAATTCAAGCATAATTTTGAGAAATAATAACATTATATTAAGATATATTTTTGTGATTAACTTTACGGAATGGGAACAAGAAAGCAAACCGCTTCCAAGAGATCGAGAGTGGAATCTTTAGGCCCGTCTTCTCAACAGAGACACAGAGTTACAAAAACAAATAAGAAGCTCTTGAAGAAGTGTGAGAATTTTAACCTTTGGCCCAAATGAGCAGTTGATTACTCAAAGATACATGAGAATCTTGCCTTTAGAGCACAGATACATGTTATAGAATTAGAAGCATATACAATGCATCGACACACAATGGCGTTCAACGAAATCATGCATGAATTTTATGCTAATATGCAATCAGCACTTAGGATCAATATGCATAATCTATAGTAAGGGGCAGGGAAGTGCCCCTCACAAAACAAGAGATTCTGAGAGCTATTCCTATACCCAATGTGCTTGAAGAGCACCCATCTTTTATTGATATAGTAAATGAGATACCAAGCAAATCCTGCCGGTTCAAAGAGCTCTAATGCAAATCTCAGCGATGTTGCTTTCAATGAGAGTTTCTTAAAAGTGGGCTATGTAAGACGAGAGTACATTTTGGTAAGCCTATTTATCAAATATAACATCTTACTGTCCTATGTAACAACATAATTATGTTCATGGGACACGGTGTTATTAAATATAATTCAAGACATGTGCCTGTTCGATGTCGCATCCATCATGTATTTCGCGATAGTTTAATACATCCGACAAACCCATGAATGTATCCAGTATCCAAGATTGACAAAGCTATACTTATTCTGCCATCTCTGATGACAAAAAGTTGCATGAACACTGGATTCAAACATCGTGAAGAAGATAGATTAAGAAATAAAGAAAAGAAAAATGAGGATAACCAAAATCAAGAAAAATAAAAATTTTATACAAAAGGAATATTTTTTTTTGATATTTTCTATAAAACAATGCCTGATGGGCTTCAGTTTTCTTTTGCATCTAGTCTTGTAATTTTGATTTGCATAACTGTATTTGACTTTAGTTCTTTGTAACTCCATGTTATTGTAGCTTTATTCTCTTTTTAGTTTTTCTTGGACTTAGTTTTCTAATCTGTCTCTGAGTTTATGTCATATCTTTGTAGAAATAGGTCTAACCTAAAAAATATACTAAAAATATCAGAGTCGCATTATTTATATACAGAAATAGACAATATGGAGGCTATAAATATACAATGTATGGAAGTCATCACATCCGTGCACCTATCTTTTGCTACTTCTCAAGCAAAACCTAAACCTAAAAAGAAAAATAAAATCCTAACTCACTTTCGTAGGAATCGCAGTTGCATTTAACACGTACAACATGTCGTTAAACTCCTAGGTTAGCCTAGTGGATGAGTTGTGTCTCATGAGGGTTTCCAGCGGTGTTACCAACAAACATCGTGATGAAGATAGATTAAAGAATAAAGAAAAGAAAAATAAGGATAACCAAAAATCAAGAAAAACAAAAAATTTATACAAAATAATTTTTTTTGATATTTTCTACAATTAATCTCACTAACGTACAAACTCAAAAAAGTGTTTAGATTATCAATTTTCAAGTCAAATATCACATCAAATATAGTTATCGTTTTAATCAAAAATTCAAATTCTATTTTTCAATATCCACTAATAAATAACTCATTGGCTCTTGTACATCTACGTGCATATGTGAGAGTCTACTTGGATTTTGAACTCTAACTCATGATTCATCTTTTTTCTCTAACTAATTTTTTTTACTTTTTCATTTTCCTTTTTCTGTGAATAATTCACCTTTCATGCGAATATTTATACTTGCTTAGACGCAAATACCTGATTACTTGGATCATACTCTGAATATTTCACCTTTCATACGAATATTCACGCTTTCTTGGATGCAAATATCTGATTAGTTGGATCATACTCTATCTTTTAAAAATACCGTTTATGTGAATATTCACACTTACTTAGGTGCAAATACTCGATTACTTGGATCATACTCCACCTCTTTATTCTTTTTTTCTTTTTTAGAGAGAAAAGACTATTCAATTGTTATCATCTTTGTCCTTAACCTAATAAAGTATTGTGAAGTAAAAAATAGATTTATACTTATCTCAAAATTACTATTGGCAGTATTTATTTTCGGATTTTATTTTTATAAAATTCTAAGTGTATTATCTAGTCTACTCGACTATCAAATTTCAAATCAAAATATATTATTTTATTTGTAATTAGGTTGATTTAGTGCAGAAAATAAATTTTTTACTTTTTTATTTTATGATTTTTTCTTTTCTATTTTGTACCCTAAAAACTATCCAAAGTGTAAAATAAAGAAACTCAAAAATCTAAAAATAAAATAAAAATTCCTAGAAAAAACTAAAGATCCTATAAAAACACAAAAATCTTTTAACCCACTTTCCTACACCTAAATTCGTGAATGCCCTCTTACACGAATCATTGGTGTCGTAAAATAAATATGAAAACTATTGTACAAATATTATACAAACAATGAGAGTCGTGAAAGGCTGCGATCATAATATCATCACCCTTAATGCATGGAAGTAGTTATAACCTCTCGATTGCTTTCCATTTTCATAATGTGTGTATTTTAAATATAAAGTGGGTGCATTGTTGTGTCTCATCATCCTCCTATAAATTACAAAATTATTTTTTTGTTTTTTATGGCATCCTCTCTTTTTCTGTCCACATATTCACATTAATAATTAGATTAAATAACTCTTTATTATAAACCTGCTAATCATCATTGGTAACAATTACACATATTTAAATATCATGAGATGTGAAGAGTGCATCAAGATTAAATGAGTCATGGACTGTGAAGTGTGGTGGCCTTTCTAACTTACGAAGTAATGAAAGCTCCTCCGCATACAAATCCTCAAAGGTTTGCTCATTAAGAAATTCAATACTTGGAAAATATCATTATATAGAATCAGTATGTGCCAATTCGTCTAATAACATAAGCTCATCTATAAAAATTTGCTCAAATAAGGGTTCATCATCAGTACAAGAGGGAAAATGAGAGTACAAACTGTGAATCATGTTTACCTCAATGGAGGAACTCGTTGTGTGCTCATCTATATTGAATATGTTCAATGCCACAATCATATTTCCAATTGATAGCTTCATGAAGTCACTTCTGCAATTAATTAATGCATTTGAAGTTGTAAAGAATGGTCTGTCTAAAATAACAAAAAATTGACTCTATGGGTTAGAAATCGGCTCAGTTTCTAAAACAATGAAGTCTATAGGAAATATGTACTTGCCGATCTTAATGAGCACATCTTCAACCATATTAAGTGGTTTTTGATCAAACGATCAGCTAGCTGTAATGTGACCTTGGTAGGCTGAAATTTTCCTAACCCCATGGAACTAAGTTAACACTTGCCCCAAGATCAAGCAACTCCCTGTCAAATGTTGTGTTCCCAATGAAGTATGAGATTGTGGGGAAAGCTAGATCTTTATATTTGATAGATAAGAAGTTAGAGAGAATTTGCTATATATTTGTAGTAAGAAAATCTTTCTCAAGAACATTTCTTACTCATTTCTTAGTACACAAATCCTTAAAAAACTTGGCATAAGTGGAAACCAGTTGTATAATATCAAGGAGTGGAATATTAATTTTCACTTGCTCATATGTTTCAAGAATCTTCACTACTTGTGAAAACTTTCTAAACCGATTGGGATATGGTGCTTTCAGCTTAGGAACATGTTCTTCCAAATAAGCGTGTGATGATAATGGAGTGATGGAGATGGATGTGGAGAAAGAGATGGAAAAGTAGCTTGCAGAATAGTAGGAGTGAGATCAAGATGCATGGCTACATTATTGTCTACTTGCATTTTAGATCTGAGCATGTGAATGACATTGCCATGGTGAACATGGGATGAAAACAGACTGAGATGAGTTAGAGTTGGGATTCATTATTGGTTGGCTTGGAAAGGTATCCGGCCCCCGCTCACTCAATTGTGTGTCTAATTGTCCAACTTGCTACTCTATATTATTGATCGACTGAGAACTTTTAAGAAGTTGTCGGTCGATCCGTTATATAAAGTCAGTACACACTTTCATTAAATTTCGCATATGTGTGTCTAAACTGGACGTTATCTTGAAAAGGTTTTCCACATTCTTTTCAAGTGTAGTAAGCCATCTATCATAATTATTGTTAGACCCCTGCTGTGAATATAATTGATTATGTACAGATAGTCTATTCTGGTTGTTCCCTTGATTCGTATCATTTGGATGTTGTTATACACCCACATTAGGTCTAGGGAACTGAGCAGAGGTTGGAGAACTGAGCAGAGGTTGGAGGCTGCGTGTTTGGACTTGGGGCTCCCTAATATTGCCCATAACCCAATGAGATATTTGGATAGTTCTTGCAGTCCAAATTATATATAGGAGCATAAGGATTGTTGAGGGGTCATTGATACAACGCATTGACCTGCTAAGTGTTGGACTCATAGGGTTCATTAATAATGAATACTCCTCCATAACATGACTTGGATTTCCGCAGTTGAAACATGTGAAAACTTGTATTTGATTAACTTGACCCCCCATGTGGAGTGCTAGGAGTCTCTAATGCCACAATTCTCCTCATAAGGGCTGCAATCTTAGCTTCAACTGCTATAGAGCTGTTAACGCTATGGATCCCACCCTTATGAGCAGAAATTGATGCATTGGGTTTTTCAACAGGACTCTCCCACTATATAGTTTTTCAGATAGGTCCTCAAGAAATTACCATATCTTATCCTCCTTCTTTCTTATGAACTCCCCCCGAAAAATGGACTCAAGAAGAGTTTTGAATGTGTAATCAAGTCCTTCATAGACGATTAGACACAACCTCCACTTTCAATTGCATAGTGGGGGCACTGAGCTAATAAGTTCTTGAACCATTCCAAGTACTTGATGAAGAGTTCTCCTAGCACTTGACGGAATTGATTAATATCATTATGTATTTTGGCAGTCTTATGCATAGGATAATACTTCTTTAGAAGTTCATACCAAATTCATCCCAAGTAGTGATTGAATTAGTAGGTATAATGTGCAACCAGTTATTGTCATTATCTTTGAGAGCAAACGAGATGAAACGGAGCTTAATTTTGTCTTCCGAAAGATGTTGCAGTTTAATCATTATCCATGTTTCCTGAAATTCACTGATGAAAAGATAGACATCCTTAGAATCAGATCCAGTGAATTTCAGAAGCATACTAATATACTGCGGCTTTAATCCATAATTTTATCTGCTGCTGGTGGAAGCTTTATGTATGAAGGTGGTGAAGTGCACAACGGATAACATTGATCCTGAAAGATCGGATCGGTTGGTCCATCTTGTCTTCCATGAACAAATCAGATCTCGCAAGTCGACCAAATTGATCATGGGTCCAGTGTGGCAAGAACCAATAACTGTGAGTGAATGAGTGAGTCTTCTAAACTCATGCAAGAAGTGGAGTGTAGTGAAGATGAAATGGTGAAAGAAATATGATCAAAGAAAAATATGATATCCTACTGTTTCTACTTTTTTATTTTTTTAACATTTTTATAGAACCAAAGCCCAGAATACAGAAGTGGAGAGAAAGTGGGTGAAGAACTCACCTGAGCTGACTTGGTGGTTTTTGTCGCTAATTAGTGGAAGAATCAGAGAGATTATCTCTTTGTTTTCTGCTACGCAACTCTAAACCTCTTATGATCCCTTTTCCTTTTCTGTATCTACACTTCCAAGTCCCTACACACTCAGTACACATTGTTAGCCTATAAAATGCTAGAAAAAGCTAGAAACCACCGTCGATCTCCGATAGCGGCACCAAAAACTTGATGTGAATAATTTATTGTAAGCGTACAATATCCGTTGTAGTTCTTTACAGGTCGTTCCCATAGGAATCAAGAGTATTTTACTATCTTGCTAATTTTTTAGTTCTATCAAGTTAGCAATGAGATTCAAGATTAAAAAGATTAGTTTTAAGTTCCTAAAATTAGTCTAGGATTTTAAATCCATTAGAATAATAGCTTAATAATGAATTAACTATTTCTTCCTAAATTTTTAATCACGCACAATCAACTAACACATTAAAAAGACGATCTTTTTAATTTGATTTTAATTAAAAGCCCCTAAGTATGACCTAACAATGATGTGCAAACACAAATCATCAAACTTAATATCTTTCTTAAAAATAAATTATATCTAGTAGATAGTTGTATAAATAGAAGTATAGAAATAAACATCAAACCCTAATCTAAGTATAGGTTACCAAAAGCTCAAACTCAAGCATAACCTATCAATGATATTGGATTTACTAATTTATTCTCTTCAATCTATTTATAGGAAAATCTTGTTAATAATTTTATAAATAAAAATAAAGAATATGAACTCCAAGTCTCATCTAAGTATAGATTATAAAAATATGAATTAAGCATAATCTATCAAAGAATTATGATTTGCGAAGTCCTATCTTTATTTTATTTATAGAAAAATCATGTTTTTATTTAATTTTAGGAAGAAGATAAGAAAAATTCTTGTTAGATCCATTAAAATAATTTCTTCTACATCCTTGGGCTAATGAAAATTAGTTACTCATACTACTAGTTAACAAAAATCTATATTTATTTATGAAAGCCATGAAAATACTAATTTTCTTGAAAGCAAGATAAATCAAAACTATAAAGTAAGTAAAATAAAATTATCTAAGAAATAATGGTGAACAGCAAAGGATGAACTCTGGAGTTCGGTATTGTGGCCGTCACCCCTTTGGCAAAACCCTAATCGTTATTTAATCAAAAGTGTATTTAAAATTACATAAAACCCTAATTTACAAAGATACGGCCAATATATAGGCCTCGGAGTATCAAATCCTAATCTGACTACAACTGAATAGCTACAAAATTATATCAAAAACCTTGTAAAATTTTCAGCAATTTCGAGCCCCACATTGCTGCCAAGTGGGGGCAATTGCCGCAATTAGCCGCAAAACAGTGCATGATGGGCTTCAATTTTCTTTTGCATGAAGTTCTAGTCTTGTGACTTTGATTTGCATGACTGCATTTAACTTTGGTTCTCTATAGCTCCATATTCTTGTAGCTTTATTATCTTTTTAGCTCTTCGTAGACTTGGTTTCCTAATCTGTCTCTAAGTTTATGCCATTTTCTTGTAGGAATAGGTCTAATATGAAAAACATACTAAAAATACCCGAGTAGTATTATTTATGTACAAAAAAGATAATATGGAGGCTATAAATATGCAATGTATGGAACTCATCATCACCTTCTCACAGTTACCATAATAATTATCATTTTTCACTTTCATCTTACAAATTATATTGCACTCAAATAAATTATCACCAGCCATAGCCTATTGTGGCTCATATTCCACACTGGTGATTTCATGAAAAAACACATTAGATGTAACACTAAAAGTGTCGGAAACCTTCAAGTAAGATCATAATAGAAATTCTTTAAGAACTACACAATCTACTAACATATATACTGCCGACCATCTTTATCCAGCATCCTTTCACCATCTTCACTCAATTGAAGTTCTTGTCTAAAGATATATAGGATCCGATAACTCAAACTCACAGAAAACATGTCTTGGGATTTTATAGTGGCTTGCACAACAAGATTCATTATGTGCTCAATACATCGTATATGGAGATATTCACAATGACTATGTTGACTAAACCGTCTTGCTTTGCAAATGCGATCGAGGAGAAAAGGGGTTCGAGATGAATAGAACCCTAATTCTCACTCTTTCAGTATATAGTTCTATTTATATACATGGATTAATGGTATAGGTGACAAATTTATTTATTTGAAATTAGGTCTGATAGAGGATGATAGTCGGCATTTGAAAAATAAGATATCGCACAGTGACTGATTTTGAGCCGATATGTCAAGACATGTCAATTGGAAAGGAGATATTATTTTAAAGGGGTATATACTGGTTTGTCCCTCAAATCTTTATATATTATGATTTAGTCCCCCAAATATTCATATTTAGGATTTAGTCCCCCAAATCTCCTAAGTTATTACAATTTAGTCCCTCTCCCAAAATCTCCCAAATTTTTTACCTGATACTACCATTTTACCCCTCCTTATTCATTCTTTCTCTTCCTCCTCTCTTCTCCTCCTCTCCTCTCCTCTCTTCTCATTTTCTTCACTATTCCTCCTCTCTTCTCCTTCTCTCTTCCTTCTCTCTTCCTCCTCGTTTCTTTATTGGGAGAAGAGAGGAGGAAGAGAGAAGGAGAAAAGAGGAGGAATAGTGAAGAAAAAGAGATGTGAGGAGGAATAGAGGACGAGAAGAGAGGAGGAAGAGAAAAAATGAATAAGGAGGGCTAAAATGGTAATATTGGTCAAAAATTTGGGGAATTTGGGGAGGGGGACTAAATTGTACTAATTTAGGAGATTTGTGGGAGTAAATCCTAAATATGAAGATTTGGAGGACTAAATCATAATATATAAAGATTTGAGGGACAAACCAGTAAATACCCTATTTTAAATGATGGATATCTATAAACAGTAAAAATAAATGAAACTTATAAATAAGCACAAAGCAAACAATAACAATTCAGTCAGAGAAGGAATGAAACTCACGCAGCAAGGCTAAAATAATTTAGAATTTTAATTTAGATGAAAAGACTTAACATGTCAAGAGGAAATTTGGACAACAAATTCAGCTTGGTTAGAGCTAGTTTCACTACCAAGTAGCTGTCAATATTGCTATCCGACTATCAAAGTCAAATCAAATTTGATCTAAAGTTTTTTAAAACTCTCGCAGCAATAAGAGTTTGTGTATCAAAAACTAATCTTACAAAAAATAAGCCTTATCGAAAACCAGTTGAAAATAGAAAGAAGATAGGATTCGAATTTTATCTAGGATGCAGTTGAATGAAAATAAACTTTTTATCTTATTATAAGGAATAATGATTTTGATAAGGCTAAGACCATATAAAGGATGAAAACTCTTATTCTATAGTAGTTATTATATCCTAAATGCTTTCAACAAATCTTGATCTCAACATATATTGGATTGGATCCCTATTCTATTGCAAAACTAAATGAAAATCTTATCGTAACTCGGTCCAGAAAACTGTCCAAATCAAAACAAAACACAAGAGAAGACAAACGTGACTATCACAAATTATATCAGATGGTTTTGAATGAACCCCCATCTAGCATTAATTATTGTTAGGTGGAAGTCCAGTCGAGCCTAATCACAATGAAATTTTTCATGTTGTTTCTCGATAAGATTGTGATATTTTTCATTTGGATAGAAACTGATTTATCACCTGCAGTTTATAAAAGTAGAGACAAAAATAAAAAAAAGTTATCTTTCTTTCTTTATTGAAGAGACCATCTTCCACCATCTATGAGAAGGTCAATAGTTCATACTTTAAAATCAAAGACAACAAGTTATCAAAAGTTCATACTCTAAAATAAAGGTAACAAGTCATTAAGCGCTCATGCTCTAAAGTAGAAGGTAACAAGCTATTAAGAGGAGAGATGCATGCATCAAACTTTTTATCCATCTTCCTGCAGCCTCGACCATCGCACAGGTGGTCAATCGAACTAAATAGCCATTCGGGCGAGATCTCCATTATCATGCTTCTCCAGAATAAAAAAAAGTGATATTATAATCATCCATAATTGAAATTTCAATTATACAAATTTTCAATTTCTTCTCTCTTCTTTTTAATTTTCTTTTTTATTTTAAAAATTTAAACTAAAACAATATAATATCAACTAAAGATATTTACCCAAGAATTTGGTTCATATAATGGAATGACAATTGATGTTTAGAAATACTCATCTCTTACATGGATAAATTGTTGTTAAATTATTTCTTCATGATAACTTGAAATGTCTAGTTTCTAATTCATCATTTTCCCTCTTAATAAGAATAATTCAACAATATCATTTTTACAGCAAATATATTTATTAATAAATAATTGTATTGACATAATAGATGTAATAGTGTTATGCATAATAAAAAAACTAATTAACTTGCTAATTTTCATTTATCTTTCAAGCATTACAATTCTATAGTGTGATAGTGAAGAAGTACAAGGCATAAAATATTTATTCTCATGAGACTGATGGCTCAATAATTGAATTCTTTTTATTTATAACCCCAAAAAACATAGCTGTAAGATTACAATTACAAGACAATAATTGCTTCTCCAAGCATAGTGCTTCTTTACACTGGACAACAACAAATTTTGTTGGGGAATGAGCGATTGGGGATGCAAATTCCAATATTGGGATTCAAACCGACGTCCTTGCAATGCCGGTAGCAATCTACATCTATGTTGCAAGGTCCAGGAAAAAACGAGCAACTAGCTGCAACAATAGGCGGGGATGAATATCCTGAAATTTGAGGTTTTGGGCAACCATATATCAATAGTTAGTAGCAATTTTTCATAATGCTATATAAAATATTGATGATTAATGACAATTACCAATTGACAAGACTAGGAGAGTGATGAGGATAATTGCAGAATTTTTTGAGGCCATCTTTACCTGAAAAGGTTAATGAAATCTAACGATAGACCTATCTTAATAACAATCTTTTTAAAGATGTTCAATTATTGCAGGGAATCCATGAAAGGGAATCAATGAAGATTCACATTCTATGTATAGATCCCTATTGAACATTAATTTATCTACAATTTCAATATTTAATAAAATACATACATGCATTTTTGCTGCATACTTTGAATTTACTTAATGCAAGGATCTAGTCATTAAATTTGAAATTTGATTTTATTTATCTGCATGAGTACCTTACTTTTTTATTTTTTTATGAAATATAGTAATATTAGTACGTTATATGAAAATATGATTTCAGTGACGAGTATTTAGAGATGAAAGTAAAAGTTTTTACTATGAAGGGGTATTTTACATAAAAAATAAATGTTGTCACTAAAAATGATTTATTATAATGGAGATAAATTATTGTTACTAAAATATCGTTTCTAGCGGCAATGATTAAATACTTGTCATTACATTGTAATTTTTTGATAGGTTATACTTATGTTTGGTCTTTTGATAGTCTATATTTAGATTAAGATTTGAAGTTTATTTTTTTACTTTTGTTTATAAGATTTTCTACTTGATATAATTTGTTTTTAAGAAAGGTGTTATCTTTGATGGTCTATGCTTGCACATCACTTGGTAGGTCATACTTAGGGGCACTTAATTAAAATCAAATTAAAAAGATCACTATTTTAATATGTTACTTAACCGTGCATAATTAAAAAGTTAGGAAGAAAGAGATAATTCATTGTTAGGCTATTATTCTAATGGATTCGATATCCTAGGCTAATCTTTAGAACTTAAAACTCATCCTTTCAATTTGGAAACTCTTTGTTAGTCCGTTAGATTATAGAATTAGTAAGAATTGCAAAACACCTAAGATCTCTGTGGAACGATCTGTATAGCGCTACAACCGACACTATACGTTTGCAGTAAATTATCACATTAAGTTTTTAGTGCCGTTGTCGGGGATCGATGGTATTTTTTTTGCTTTTTCTAAAGTTTTATGGGTTAACAGTGTGTGTTAAGTGTGCAGGGATCTGGAACTTCAGATATAGGGAGCAAAAAAGGAAGAAAATAGTCTCAAAAGTGCACTGCGTAAACCAGGGAGACAACAGTATTTTCTGCTAATTAGCGGCCGCTCCAGAGCTTTTCTCCCCTAAATTTTTTCTGGTTCTGTTTTTAGGGTCCCTAGGTTTGTAAAAAAACTAAAAGAAAATAAAATAATTAGGAATAGTGGAAATCACATCTTCTATTTGATCATATCTATTTCACCGTTTTTATCTCAACCACACCCCACTTCTTGCATTAGTTTAGGAACTCACGCATACACTCACGGTTGCTGGTTCATGCCACATTGGAGCTGTGATCAGTTTGGTCGACTATTGAGATCAGATTTGTTCATGGGTGACAAGATGGACCAACCGATTCCGATCATTCAGGATCGATGTTACCCGTTGCGCATATCACTACCATCATACATCAAACATCCACATGCAGCGGGTAATCACTACGAGTTGAAGCCGCAGTACATTAGTATGCTTCCTAAATTCACTAGTTCTTATTCAAAAAATACATATCTCTTTTTCAGTAAATTTCAGGAAGTATGTGTGATGATTAAACTGTAGCACTTATCGGAGGATGCAATTAAATTCCGCTTCATCCCCTTTGCACTCAAGGATAATGCCAAGAAGTAGTTGTACAGTATGCCTACTGATTCAATCACTACTTGAGATGAATTCATTGCAGTATTTCTAAGGAAGTATTATCCCACGCATATAACGGCAAGGATTCGAAATCAAATCAATCAATTCCGTCAAGTGTCAGGAGAACCCCTCTTGAAATACTTGGAATGGTTGAAGGATCTTTTAGCTCAGTGCCCCCACCATGCAATAGAAAAGTGGCGGTTGTGTCAAATAGTGTACGAAGGACTCGATTATACATCCAAAAGTCATCTTGAGTCAATGTGTCAGAGGGAGTTTATGAGGAAAAACGAGGATGAAGCATGGGACTTTCTTGAGGACCTATCGTGGAAGACTATGCAGTGGGAGAGTCCCGCTGAGAAGTCCAATGCATCAACTTCTGCACATAAGGGTGGGACCCACAGCGTCGACAGCTCTATAGCTACCGAAACTAAGATTGCAGTCCTTATGAGAAGAATTGAGGCATTGGAGACCACTCGTGCTCCACAGGTAGGTCAAGTAAATCAAATTCAAGTTCCCACATTCTTTAATTGCAAAACTCCGAATCACGTTATCGAGGAGTGTCCACTATTAGTGAATCCCATGGGTCCCACATTTAAGCAGGCTAATGCCTTGTATCAATGACCCATGAATGATCCATACACTCCAACACACAATCCTGGTTGGAGAACCATCCAAATCTCTCATGGGGTCAGGGGAAATATCAGAGGGCCCCTAACCCTAACATGCAGCCTATAGCCAATGGTTAGTTCCCAAGACCAAATGTGGGTGCTTATCAACACCCAAACACTTCAAATTATGGGAACAACCAGAATAGACCACCTGCACAAAACCACTCACATCTACAACAGGGATCTAATAATGATCAGAAAAAGCAACTCCAGTCACTTGAGAAAAACGTTGAAACTCTTCTCAAGTCTCATTCCCAGTTTGACACGCATATGTCCAACCTTGACACGCACATGCAAAATCTTATAAAAGTGTCAACAGATTTTATTTAAAGTACATGTTAGCAACTGCTCGTGAACTCTCAATCTATTAAGAGTATAGAGCAGCAGGTTGGACAATTAGCGAGTCAGTTGAGTGAACGTGGCCAGGGTACTTTTCCAAGTCAAACCATAATGAACCCTAATGCCAGTTCCTCAAACTTCAATCAGTCGCATGTCCACCAATGCAATGCCATTCACACACTCAGATCTGGCAAGCAAGTGGACAAAAATGTAGCCATGCCCCCTGATCCCACTCCTACTATTTCGCAGGCTACACCATCATTTCAACCTCTTTCTCCACCATCATCTCCATCACTGCCATCACCGTCACATACTCAATCAGAAGAACCTGTTCCTATGCTGAAAGTATCATATCCCAATCGGCTTGGAAAGCCTTCACCACAAGTAGAAAAAATTATGGAAATATTTCAGCAAGTAAAGGTTAATATTCTCCTCCTTGATATTATACAACAGGTTCCTATTTATACCAAGTTCCTCAAGGATTTGTATACTAAAAAACAAGCAAGAAACATTCTTGAGAAAGTTTTTCTTGCTGTAAATATATCGCAAATCCTCTTTAACTCCTTGTCTATCAAGTACAAAGATCCAGGTTCCCCCACAATCTCATGCACCATTGGGAACACTACATTTGATAGGACATTGCTTGATTTAGGGGCAAGTGTCAACTTGCTTCCTTACACTGTTTATCAGCAATTAGGTTAGAAAAACTTCAACCTACCAAGGTCACATTATAATTAGCTGATCGTTCAACAAGAGACCACTTGGTATGACTGAAGATGTGCTCATTAAGGTCGGTAAGTTTATCTTTCCTGTAGACTTCATTGTTTTAGAAACTGAGCAGATTTCCAATCCACGGAATCAAATTCCCATTATCTTGGGTAGACCATTCCTTGCAACATCAAATGCATTAATTGATTGCAGGAGTGGCCTCTTGAAGTTATCACTTGGGAATATGACTGTGGTATTGAACATATTCAATATGGATGAGCACACAACGAGCTCCCTCATTGAGGTAAATATGATTTACAGTTTGCACTCTCATTCAACCTCTTGCACTGATGATGAACCCTCATTTGAGAAAATGTTCAAAGATGAGCTTATATTATTAAAAGAATTGGCACATACTGATTTTATGTATGATGATACTTGTTCAAGTGTGTCATTAATTTATGAGCAAACTTTTGAGGATTTGTTTGCAGAGGAGCTCGCATTACTTCGTGAGTTAAAAGAGCCACCTTCACGTTCACTTGATAATATAGCACTCTTCTCACCTCATGATATTTCTACATGTATGCCTGTTACTAACGATGATTGGCAAGTTTATCATGAAGAATTATTTAACCAAATTATTAATGCTTACATGTGGATAATGAAAAAGCGAGGGTGGTATAAACTACAGACATGTAATTTCGTAACTTGTAGGAGATTGATGGGTTATAATAATGCACCCACTTCACGTTTAAAATGCACACACTATGAAAGTGAAAAGTGATCGAGAGGTCGTAAACGCTTTCCATGCGTTAATAGGGTGACGATATTGAGATCGTAACTTTTTATGACGCTCATTATTTGTATAATATTTATATAATAGTTTTCTTATTTTACCATCCTTTGTTTGTGTATGAGGGCATACCTGAGTTTAGGTGTGGGGGAGTGGGTTAGGATATTTTCTTCATGTTTTTCTAGGATTTTTAGTTTTTCTAGACTCTTTATTTTAATTTTTTGATTTTTGGGTTTCTTTATTTTGGGTAGTTTTTAGGGTGACTAACTAAAAATATTTAAAAAAACTGAAAAAAATTGAAAAACAAACTGAAAAAATAATATTAAAAAATTTTTAACAACAAATTTATGTATTTTCATCAATAGATCAACCTAATTACAGATAAAGAAGAAATTTAGATTTGAAATTAGATAGGAGAGTAGATTGGACGATAAACTTTGAATTTTATAAAAAAAAGATTAAAATCCGAAAAATAAATATAGCTAATAGTAGTTTTGAAGCAAGTATACATTTATTTTTCACTTCACAATAATTTATTAGGTTAAGGACAAAGATGATAATGATTGAGTAAGTCTTCTGTCTCTAAACAAAAAATAATAAAAAAATGAGAATAAAAAAATGGGGTGCACCTGGTATTAAGGCAATAGCCTCGAGAGTGATAAAAAAATGGGGTGCGCCTGGTATCAAGGCAATAGCCTCGAGAGAAAAAAAAAGTATGATCCGAGTAATCGGGTACTTTGTGCCTAAGCAAGCGTGAATATTCGCATGAAAAGTGAAATATTCTTAAAAAAAAATAAAAAAAGAAAAAATTATTATGAGAGAGGAGATGAATCATGAGTTAGCCAAGACCGACACGTGCACGTAGATGTATAGGAGCCAATGGATTATCTATTAGTGAGTATTGAAAGATAGAATTTAAATTTTTGATTAAAATAATAAGTGCATCTGATATGACACTCGATTTGAAAGTTGATAATCTAAATGCATTTTTGAGTTTGTATATTAGTGAGATTAATTGATAAAAATATCATTAAAAAATGATTTTTCTTTCTTTTGTATAAAATTTTTATTTTTCTTGATTTTTTGTTATCCTTATTTTTCTTTTCTTTATTTCTTAATCTATTTTCTTCACGAATTTTGTGGGTATATTCACTGCAAATTCTCACGAGACAACACTCATCCACTAGGGCAACCTAGGAGTTTAAAGGCTTATTGCACGTGCTAAGTGTAATTGCGATTCCTGCGAAAGTGAGTTAGGATTTTTCTTTTCTTTTTAGGTTTAGGTTTTGCTCGAGGACTAGCAATAGATAGGTGTGGAGTGTGATGAGTATCATATAATGTATTTTTCCTCTCATATTTTATCTATTTTGTATATAAATAAATACTACTCGGGTTTTTTTAGTATCTTTTTCAGGTAAGCCGATTCATACAAGGAGATGGTATGAAATCAGAGCCGGATTAGGAAACAAATCCTATAAAAGAGTTTAAAGAGAGCAAAATTACATGATTAAGATACTTCAGAGAGTCAAAGTAAAATACAGTCAAGAGAACCAAGAGTATGAGACATGAGACTCATGTGGAAGAAATTTCAAGTTAATATCTCAAAACAGTACCACTATTTAGCAGCATTTGCCGCTATTTGGCAGCAAAAAGGTGGGCTTACGAGGTGAATTTTCTTTGAGGGCTTCGTTGTAATTATGTAATTTTTCAGTTGTATTAGAATTAGGGTTTGATTTCCGAAACTTATATAATGGCTGTATCCTTTTATTTTAGGTTTTTTAATGTAGTAGTTAATATAGAATCCTGTAATTTTTGTACTCATTTTTAAATTAATAATATTAGGGTTTTGCTGAAGAGATAACGACCACAATACTGGACTCCAGAGGTAATTCATTTTGTTCTTTAATTTTCCCATATTTAATTTATTTTAATTGCATTCAAGTTTAGGTTATTATCGCTTTCTACATTAGATTTAATTGCATTCATGAATAAAAATAGGATTTTGCTTACTCGAACTATGTGTAACTAATTTTCTTTAGCCCTAAGATGTAGATGAAGTTAGTTTAATAGATTTAACAGGATTTATCTCATATTCTTCCCAAAAAGAAATAAATTTATGATTTTTCTATAAATAAATAAAATATAGAGTTCGTAAATCATAATTCCTTGATAGATTATGCTTAATTAATATTTTGATAATCTATACTTAGATGAGATTTTTTCAAATTCTTTGTTTATTTCTAGAATCATTAACAAGATTTTCCTATAAATAAATTGACTTGAATAAACTTGTAAATCTAATTTCTTTGATTGGTTATAATTAAGTTCGGTCTTTTGATAGCCTAAACTTAGATTAGGGTTTGAAGTTTATTTCTTTACTTTTGTTTATAAAATTTTCTACTTGATATAATTTGTTTTTAAGAAATGTGTTATCTTTGATAGTTTATTCTTGCACATCACTTGATATGTCATACTTAGGGGCACTTAATTAAAATCAAATTAAAAAGATCACCTTTTAAATATGTTACTTAACCGTGCATAATTAAAAAGTTAGGAAAAAAAGGATAATTCATTATTAGGTTATTATTCTAATAGATTCGAAATCCTAGGCTAATCTTTAGAACTTAAAACTCATTCTTTCAATTTAGAAACTCTTTGTTAGTCCATTTGATTATAGAATTAGTAAGAATCACAAAACACCTGATATCTATGTGGGACGGCCTGTATAGCACCACAACCGACACTGTATGCTTGCATTAAATTATCACTTCACTCATGCATTAATAGTAAAATTAAAATGATTATTAATTTTTGAAAGAGGAATTGGAAAATACGAAATAGTGTAATTGTAAAAAAAGAGGGTGAAAGAAAAGAATTTAAATATATAATATGTGTGTTAAATTCAAGCATAATTTTGAGAAATAATAACATTATATTAAGATATATTTTTGTGATTAACTTTACGGAATGGGACCAAGAAAGCAAGCCGCTTCCAAGAGACCGAGAGTGGAATCTTCAGGCCCATCTTCTCCAAAGAGGCACAGAGTTGCAAAAACAAATAAGAAGCTTTTGAAGAAGTATGAGAATTTTAACCTTTGGCCCGAATGAGCAGTTGATTACTCAAATATACATGAGAATCTTGCCTTCAGAGCACAAATGCAGGCTGTAAAATTAGAAGCATATACAATGCATAGACACACACTGGCGTTCAATGAAATCGTGCATGAATTTTATGCTAATCTGCAACCGGCACTTGGAATCAATATACATAATCTATAGTAAGGGGTAGGGAAGTACCACTCACAAAACAAGAGATTCTAAGAGCAATTCCTTTACCCACTGTGCATGAAGAGCACCCATCATTTATTGATATAGCAAATGAGATACTAAGAAAAACCTGCCGGTTCAAAGAGCTCTAATGCAAATCTCAGCAATGTTGCTTTCAATGAGAGTTATTTAAAAGTGAGCTATGTAAGACGAGAGTACATTTTGGTAAGCCTATTTATCAAATATAACATCTTACTGTCCTATGTAACAATGGAATTATGTTCATGGAACATGGTATTATTAAATATAATTCTAGAAATGTGCTTGTTCGATGTTGCATCCATCATGTATTTCACGATAGTTTAATGCATGGGACAACCCCATGAATGTATCGAGCATCCAAGATTGACAAAGCTATACTTATTCTGCCATCTCTGATAACAAAAAGTTGCATGAACACAGGAGTCAAACATCGTGAAGAAAATAGATTAAGAAATAAAAAAAATAAAAATAAAAATTACCAAAAATCAAGAAAAACAAAAATTTTATACAAAAAAAGAAATTTTTTATATTTTTTACAAAACAATGCATGATAGGCTTCAGTTTTCTTTTGTATAAAGTTCTAGTCTTGTAACTTTGATTTGCATAACTGTATTTGACTTTAGTTCTCTGTAGCTCCATGTTTTTATAGCTTTATTCTCTTTTAAGCTCTTCTTGTATTTAATTTCCTAATCTATCTCTCAGTTTATGCCATCTCTTTGTAGAAATATGTCTAACCTGAAAAATATAATAAAAACATCCGAGTCGCATTATTTATATACAGAAATAGACAATATGTAGGCTAAAAATATACAATGTATGGAACTCATCACACCCACACACCTATATTTTACTAGTTCTCAAGCAAAACCTAGGCCTAAAATAAAAAAGAAAAATCTAACTCACTTTCATAGGAATCACAGTTGCACTTAGCACGTGCAACAAACCGTTAAACCCCTAGGTTACCCTAGTGGACAAGTTGTGTCTCGTGAGCCTTTTCAGTGGTGTTATCAACAAACATCGTGATGAAGACATATTAAAAAATAAAGAAAAAAAATAAGGATAAACAAAAATCAAGATAAACAAAACTTTTATTCAAAAGAAAGAATTTTTTTTTTGATATTTTCTACAATTAATCTCACTAATATACAAACTCAAGAATGCATTTACATTATCAATTTTCATATCAAGTTTCATATCAATTACACTTACCATTTTAATCAAAAATTCAAATACTATCTCTCAATATCCACTAATAAATAGCTCATTGGCTCCTATGCATCTACGTGCATGTGTGAGAGTCTACTGGGATTTTGAACTCAAACTCAAACTCATAATTCATCTTTTTTCTCTAAATATTTTTTTTCTTTTTTTTTTTTACTTTTCTTTTTCTATTTTTATAAATATTTCACCTTTCATGCCAATATTTGTGCTTACTTAGGCGCAAATACCAGATTACTCGAATCATACTCTATTTCACCTTTAATACGAATATTAATGCTTTCTTAGATGCAAAAAATAGATTACTTAGATCATACTCTATCTTTTAAAAACACCGTTCGTGTGAATATTCACACTTACTTAGGTGCAAATACTCGATTATGTGGATCATACTCTGCCTCTTTATTCTTTTTTTCTTTTTTTTTTTTAGAGAGAAAAGACTATTCAATTATTATCATTTTTGTCCTTAACCTAATAAAATTTTGTGAAGTAAAGATGCATACTTATCTCATAATTACTATTAGAGGTATATATTTTTAAATTTTATATTTTATAAAATTCTAAGTGTATTATCCAGTCTACTCTACTATCAAATTTCAAATCTAAATATATTCTTTTATTTGTAAGTAGATTGATTTAATACAGAAAATAATTTTTTTACTTTTTTATTTCATGAATTTTTTCTTTTCATTTTTTGTACCCTAAAAACTTACCCAAACTGTAAAATAAAGAACTCAAAATATAAAAATAAAATAAAAATCCTAAAAAAAGATCCTAAAAAAATACAAACAATTTCTAACCCACTTCCCTACACCTAAATTCATGTATGCCCTCATACACGAATCATTAGTATCTTAAAATAAATATGAAAACTATTGTACAAATACTATACAAATAATGAGGGTCGTGAAAGGTCACGATCTTAATATCATCACCTTATTAACTCATGGAAAGTAGTTATAAACTCTTGATCGCTTCCCACTTTCATAGTCTGTGTATTTTAAATGTGAAGTGGGTGCATTGTTGTGTCTCATCCTCCTCCTATAAGTTACGAAATTATTTTTTATTTCTTATGATCATCCTCACTTTTTCTGTCCCCATATTCGCATTAATAGTCAGATTAAATAACTCTTCATTATAAACCTGCCAATCATCATTGGTAATAACTACACATGTAGAAATATCATGAGATGTGAACAGTGCATCATGATTAAGTGAGTCATGGACTATGAAGTGTGGTGGCCCTTCTAACTCACGAAGTAATGCAAGCTTCTCCGCAAACAAATCCTCAAAGGTTTGCTTATTAAGGAATTGAATACTTGAAAAAATATCATCATATATAGAATCAGTATGTACCAAATCATCTAATAACATGAGCTCATCTAGGAAAATTTGCTCAAATAAGGATTCACATCAGCACAAGAGGTAAATTGAGAGTGCAAACTGCGAACCATGTTTATCTCAATGGAGGAACTTGTTGTGTGCTTATCCATATTGAATATGTTCAATGTCACAGTCATATTTCCAAATGATAGCTTTATGAGGTCACTTCTGCAATCAATTAATACATTTGAAGTTACAAGGAATGGTCTGCCTAAAAAAATGGGAATTTAATTCCATTCTCTAGAAATCGGATCAGTTTCTAAAACAATGAAATCTACAGGAAAGATGAACTTGCCGATCTTAATGAGCACATCTTCAACTATTTCAAGTAGTTTCTTGATCAAATGATCAGCTAGCTATAATATGACCTTGGTAGGTTGAAATTTTTTTAACCTCAGTTGCTGATTAATAGTGTAAGGAAGTAAGTTGATATTTGCCCCTAGATCAAGTAACACCCTATCAAATGTAGTATTTCCAATGGTGCATGAGATTGTGGGGGAACCTGGATCTTTGTATTTGATAGGCAAGGAGTTAGAGAGAATTTGCGATATATTTGCAGTAAGAAATTTTTTTTCAAGAACGTTTCTAGCTCGTTTCTTAGTACACAAATCCTTGATAAACTTGGTATAAGTGGAAACTTGTTGTATAATATCAAGGAGTAGAATATTAATTTTCACCTACTCAAATATTTCAAGAATCTTTCCTACTTGCAGTGAAGGCTTTCTAAGCCGATTGGGATATGGTGCTTTCAGCTTAGGAACATGTTCTTTCAAATGAGTGTGTGATGATAATGGAGGTGATGGGATGGATGTGGAGAAAGAGATGGAAAAGTAGCTTGTAGAATAGTAGGAGTGAGATTAGGAGGCATGGCTATATTATTGTCCACTTGCTTTCTAGATCTGAGCGTGTGAATGACATTGCAATGGTGAACATGGGATGAAATAGACTAAGATGAGTTAGAGTTGTGATTCATTATTGGTTGACATGGAAAGGTACCCGGCCTCCACTTACTCAATTGTGTGGCTAACTTTCCAATTTGCTACTCTATATTCTTGATCGACTGAGAACTTGTAAGAAGTTGTCGGTAGGTCCATTATATAAAGTCAGTAGACACTTTCCTTAAATTTTACATTTGTGTGTCTAAACTGGACGTTGTCTTGAAAAGCTTCTCCACATTCTTTTCAAGTGTAGTTAGCCATCTATTATAATCATTTTAGACCCCTGCTGTGGATATAATTCATTATGTGCAGATAGTCTATTCTGGTTGTTCTCTTGATTCGTAGCATTTGGTTGTTGATATACACCCACATTAGGTCTAGGGAACTGACCAATGATTGGTGGCTGCATGTTTGGACTTGGTCTCCCGGATATTGCCCATAATCCCATGAGATATTTGGGTGGTTCCTCTAGTCCGGATTATATATAGGACCGTAAGAATTGTTTATGGGTCACTGATATCAGGCATTAATCTGCTCAAGTGTTGGACTCATAGGGTTCATTAATAATGGATACTCCTCCATAACATGGCTTGGAGATCCGTAGTTGAAACATGTTGTATTTGATTGACTTGACCCCGGGGGAGTGCTAGGAGTCTCTAACACCTCAATTCTCCTTGTAAGGGCTGCAATCTTAGCTTCGGCAATTATAGAGCTGTCGATGCTATGGATTCCACCCTTGTGATTAGAACTTGATGCATTGGGTTTTTCAACAGGACTCTCCCATTGTATAGTTTTTTATGTTAGGTCCTCAAGAAATTCCCACGCCTCATCCTCATTCTTTCTCATGAACTCCCCCCAAAACATGGACTCAAGAAGAATTTTGAATATGTAATCAAGTCCTTCATAGATGATTTGACACAACCTCTACTTTTCAATTACATAGTGGGGGCACTGAGCTAATAAGTTATTGAACCATTCCAATTACTTGATGAAGGGTTCTCCTGCAACTTGACGGAATTGATTAATAGCATTACATATTTTGGTCGTCTTATGCATTAGATAATACTTCTTTAGAATTCCATGACAAATTGATCCCAAGTAGTGATTGAATTAGTAGGCATAATGTACAACCACTTCTTGTCGTTATCTTTGAGAGTGAATGAGATAAAACGGAGCTTAATTTTGTCTTCCGAAAGATGTTGCAGTTTAATCATTATGCACGTTTCCTGAAATTCACTGATGAAAAGATAGGCATTCTCGTAATCGGATCCAGTGAATTTCAGAAGCATACTAATATACTGTAGCTTAATTCACAATTATATCTGCTGCTGGTGGAAGCTTTATGCGTGAAGGTGGTGAAGTGCACAGCGGATAACATTGATCCTGAAAGATCGGATCGGTTGGTCCATCTTGCCAATCAAATCTCACTAGTTGATCGAATTGATCACGGGTCCAATGTGGCATGAACCAACGATAGTGAGTGGATACGTGAGTCTTCAAAACTAATGCAAGAAGTGGGGTGTGGTGAAGATGAAACGGTGGAAGAAATATGATCAAAGAAAAATGTGAAATCCTACTGTTTCTACTTTTTTATTTTTTTAATTTTTTACAGAACCAAAGACCCAAAACACATTAGTGGAGAGAAAGTCAGTGAAGAATTCACCTGAGCTAATTTGGTTGTTTTTGTCGCCAATTAGCGGCAGAATTAGAGAAGTTATCGCTTTGTTTTCTGCTATGCAACTCTGAACCTCTTCTGATCCCTTTTGCTTTTTGTATCTGCAATTTCAGGTTCCCACACACTCAATACACATTGTTAGCTCGCAAAACGTTAGAAAAAGGAAGAAACTGCTGTCGATCTCTGACACGGCGCCAAAAACTTGATGTGAATAATTTATTGCAAGCGTACAATGTCCGTTGTAGTTCTTTACAGGTCGTTCCCACAGTAATCAAGAGTGTTTTACAATCTTGCTAATTTTTTGGTTCTATCAAGTTAGCTATAAGATTCAAGATTAAAAAGATGAGTTTAAGTTCCTAAAATTAGCCTAGGATTTTGAATCCATTAGAATAATAGCTTAATAATGAATTACCTATTTCTTCCTAACTTTTTAATCATTCATAATCAACTAACACATTAAAAAGGTAATATTTTTAATTTGATTTTAATTAAGAGCCCATAAATATGACCTAACAATGATGCGCAAGCATAAATAATCAAACTTAAGATCTTTCTTAAAACCAAATTATATCTAGTGGATATTCGTATAAATAAAAGTATAGAAAAAAATTTCAAACCCTAATCTAAACATAGGTTATCAAAAGCTCAAACTCAAGCATAACCTATCAATGATATTGAATTTACAAATTTATTCTGTTCAATCTATTTATAGGAAAATCTTGTTAATAATTATATAAATAAAAATAAAGAATAAGAATTCAAAATATTATCCAAGAATAGATTAAAAATATGAATTAAGCATAATTTAACAAAGAATTATGATTTGTGAAGTCCTATCTTTATTTTATTTATAGAAAAACCATGTCTTTATTTCATTTTAAGAAGAAGATAAGAAAAACTCATGTTAGATACATTAAACTAATTTCTTCTACATCCAAAGGCTAATGCAAATTAGTTACTCATACTACTAATTATCGAAAACCTATATTTTTTTATGAAAGCAGTGAAAATACTAATTATCTAGAAAGTAAGATAAATCAAAACACGAAAGCAAGTAAAAGAAAATTACCTAAGAAACAATGACAAACAATAAAGGATCACATCTGGAGTTTGGTATTGCGGCCATCACCCCTTTGGCAAAACCCTAATCGTTATTTAATCAAAAGTGTATATAAAATTACTTAAAATCCTAATTTACAAGGATACTACCAATATATAGGCCTTGGAGTACCAAACCCTAATCTTACTACAAAAGAATGCTACAAAATTATATCGAAGACCTTGTAAAATTTTCAGCAATTTTGAGCCCCACATTGCTGCTAAATGGCGGCTATTGCCGCTAATTCGCCGAAAAATAGTGCCTGATGGGCTTCAGTTTTCTTTTGCATGAAATTCTAGTCTTGTGACTTTGATTTGCATGACTGTATTCAATTTTGGTTCTCTATAGCTCCATGTTCTTGTAGCTTTATTATTTTTTAAGCTCTTCTTAGACTTGGTTTTCTAATCTGTCTCTAAATTTATGCCATCTTCTGGTAGGAATATGTCTAATATGAAAAACATACTAAAAATATCCGAGTAACATTATTTATTTATAAAAAAAGACAGTATGGAAGCTATAAATATGCAATGTATGGAACTCATCATCACCTTCTCACAGTTGCCATAATACTTATCATTCTTTACTTTCGTCTTACAAATTATATTACAATCAAATAAATTATCACCAGCCATTGTCTATCGTGGCTCATAATCCACACTGATGATTTGATAAAAAAAAAAACACATTAGATGTAACACTAAAAGTGTCTGAAACCTTCAAGTAAGATCATAATAGAAATTCTTTAAGAAGTACACAATCTACCAACATATATACTTCGGACCATCTTTATCCAGTATCCTTCACCATCTTCACTCAATTGAAGTTCTTGTCTAAAGATATATAGGATCCGATAACTCAAACTCATAGAAAACATGTCTTGGGATTTTATAGTGGCTTGCACAACAAGATTTATTATGTGTGCAATACATCATATATGGAGATATTTACAATGACTGTGTTGACTAAACCGCCTTTCTTTGCAAATGCGATCAAGGAGAAAATGGGTTCGAGATGAATAGAACCCTAATTCTCACTCTTTATTTATATAGTTCTGATTTATATACATGGATTAAAGGTATAGGTGACAAATTTATTTATTTGAAATGAGGTTTGATAGTGGATGATAGTCGACATTTAAAAAATAAGATATCACATATTGACTGATTTTGGGCCGATATGTCAGGAAATATCAATTGGAAAGGAGATATTATTTTAAATGATGGATATCTACAAACAGTAAAAATAAATGAAACTTATAAATAAGCTCAAAGCTAAGAATAACAATTCAGTCAGAGAAGGAATGAAACTCAAGCAGCAATGCTGAAATAATTTAGAATTTTAATTTAGATAAAAAAAACTTAACATGTCAAATCTAGACAACAAACTCAGCTTGGTTAGAGCTAGTTTCACTACCAGGTAGTAGTCAATATTGCTGTCCAACTATCCAAGTTAGGGCAAACATGATCTAAAGTTTTTGAAAACCCTCGCAGCAATGAGAATTTGTGTATTGAAAACTAATCTTACAAAAAATAAGCCTTATAGTAAACCAGTTGAAAATAGAAA
The DNA here is from genome assembly GCA_036321105.1 of Dracaena cambodiana. Lineage (NCBI taxonomy): Eukaryota > Viridiplantae > Streptophyta > Magnoliopsida > Asparagales > Asparagaceae > Dracaena > Dracaena cambodiana. The sequence continues at coordinate 11,535,065 of JAYEPQ010000001.1, read as the reverse complement.
GAAGACAGGATTCAAATTTTATCTAGGACGCAATTAAATGAAAATAAATTTTTTATCTTATTATAAGGATTAATGATTTTGATAAGTCTAAGACCATATAAAGGATGAAAACTCTTATTCGATAGTAGTTATTGTGTCCTAAATGCTATCAAAAAATCTTGATCTCAACATATGTTTGATTAGATTCTTATTCTATTACAAAACTAAATGAAAATCTTATAATAACTCGGTCCAAAAAACTGTCCAAATCAAAACTAAGCACAAGACAAGACAATCATGACTATCACAAATTATATCAGATGGTTCTGAATGAACCCACAACTAGCAGTAATTACCTCTAGGTGGCAGTCTAGTCAAGACTAATCACATTGAAATTTTTCATGTTGATTCCCGATAGATTGCGATATTTTGTATTTGGATAGAAACTTACTTATTGCCTATAGTTTATAAAAACAGAGCCAAAAATAAAAAAGTTATCTTGCTTCCTTTATTGAAGAGACCATCTTCCACCTTCTATGAGAAGGTCAATAGTTCATACTGTAAAATCAAAGAGAACAAGTTATCAAAAGTTCAAACTCTAAAGTAAAGGTAACAAGTCATCAAGAGCTCATGCTCTAAAGCGAAAGGTAACAAGCTATTAAGAGGAAAGATGCTTGCATCAAACTTTTTATCCATCTTCCTATAGCCTCGACTATCGCACGGGTGGTCGATCGAACTAAATAGCCATTCGGGCAAGATCTCCATCATCATGCTTCTCCAAAATAAAAAAAAAAAGAGATATTATAATCATCCTTAATTGAAATTTCAATTATACAAATTTTGCAATTTCTTCTCTCTACTTTTTAGTTTTTTTTTTATTTTAAAAACTTAAACTAAAACAATATAATATCAACTAAAGATATTTACCTAGAATTTGATTCATTTAATGGAATCTCAATTGATATTTAGAAATACTCATCTCGTACATGGATAAATTGTTGTTAAATTATTTCTTCATGATAACTTGAAACGTCTAGTTTGTAATTCATCATTTTTTCCTCTTAATAAGAATAATTTAATAATATCATTTTTACAGCAAATATATTTATTAATAAATAATTCTATTGACATAATAGACGTAGTAGTGTTATGCAAAATAAAAAAACTAATGAACTAGCTAATTTTCATTTATCTTTCAAGCATTACAATTCTATGGTGTGATAGTGAAGAAGTACAAGGCATAAAATATTTATTCTCGTGAGATTGATGGTTTGATAATTGAATTCTTTTATTTATAACCCTAGAAATTATAGCTGTAAGATTACAATTACAAGACAATAATTACTTCTCCAAGCATAGTGCTTCTTTACTCTGGACAACAACAAATTTTGTTGGGGAATGAGCGATTGGGATTGGGGATGCAAATTCCAATATTGGGATTCAAACCGACATCCTTGCAATGCTGGTGGCAATCTGCATCTATGTTGCAAGGTCTCGGAAAAAATAAGCAACTAGCTGCAACAATAGGCGGGGACGAATATCCTGGAATTTGAGGTTTTGGGCAACCATATATCAATAGTTAGTAGCAATTCTTCATAATACTATATAAAATAGTGATGATTAATGACAATTACCAATTGACAAGACGAGGAGAGTGATGAGGATAATTGCGAAATTTTTTGATGTTATCTTTACCTGAAAAGCTTAAAGAAATCTAATGATAAACCTATCTTAGTAACAATCTTTATATAGATGTTCAATTATTACAGGGAATCCATGATGATTCACTTTCTATGTATAGATCCCTACTTAACCTTAGTTTATCTACATTCTCAATATTTAACAAAAAACATACATGCATTTTTTCTACGTACTTTGAATTTACATAATGCAAGGATCTAGTCATCAAATTTGATATTTGATTTTCTTTATCTGCATGAGTACCTTACTTTTTTAGTTTTTATGAAATATAGTAATATTAATACATTATCTGAAAATATGATTTCAGTGATGAGTATTTAGAGATGAAAATAAAAGTTTTTACTAAGAAGGGGTATTTTTCATGCAAATAAACTTTGTCACTAAACATGATTTATTATAATGGAGATAAAAAGTTGTTACTAAAATATAGTTTCTAGCGTCAATGATTAAATACTTGTCATTACATTGTAATTTTCAGCGACAAAAAATTTTAATTGCCGTAAAAAATGATCAAGATATTTTTTATCTATGACATGGATGTATGTGTGGGGGCCTAGGGTTACATTTCACACATTTTTACATGCTGTAAAAAAGTTAAAGATATCTCTTTGTATGCTTGCTCGGAGGGGAAAAAGGGATTTTTTTTTTTGGAAAATCCTACTAGAGAAGGAAAAAAAAACAAGAGAAGTGAGTGAGTCGGCGGCAAACTTAGTTCTTGAAAAGAGAGCGATGATGAGGGATAAGGAGATCAAAGACAAGATAAGGAGTCAAATGATACAGAACATCTCGGCGACCCATCAAAGGATGAGGTTGTGGAAGATATCAATGTCAAATTTAACTATGAGGCTGCTGCTAATAACTCTAATTATCAAACGTTATGTGTGCGTCCCATATATATACACACACACACACACACATGTATGTATGTATATATGTGTGTATATATATATATATACATATATATACTTACATGTCTATGTGTGTGTGTATGCATGTGTATATGTACATATATATATATATATATATATATATATATATATATATATATATATATATATATCTCACCTCATATAATTTTCTCCAATGTATGTTTTTCACATTATGATCTAAAACTTATAGGTTTCACTAATTTCCAATTTCTTTGGTTTTAGTTTTGATTTGACCTTACATCAAATAGATACAAAATTAACGATTTTTATTGAATACAAAATTTTTGTATCGACTTGATTGAATGGCAAATGAACTCTAAAATATATGAAATTTGATCCTTAAATAGATATTGAAATCAATATTACAATCCCAAAAATATTGATAAAAATAATGAAATCAACAACAGCAGCTAAGCCTTTTATCCCAAGTACTTGGGGTAACTACATGAACCAAATGAGAATCACGCTGGATCGATCATATTGATAATCCTCCTCCAATCATTCTTATAAAGTAATACATCATCATTTAAACCTCAAGAATCCATATATTTTTGTATCACTTCCATTCATGTTTTCTTTGGTCTTCCCTATACTCTTTTAACTTGTTATACATTAATAACCTCATCTCATCGAATTAGTACATTTATAGTTCTACATTGCAAATAAAAAACCATCCTAAGCGATTTTTTCATGTCTTCTCTTCGATAGGGGTGACACCTACCTTACCATGAATATCTTTAATTCTCACTTTATCTCTCCTAATATTGTCGCATATCAAACGAAGCATGCATATGTTTGTTATACTCGTTTTCAGTGAATGACATTTCTTTATAGCCCAACATTCCATGCCATATAATAAACTTGGTCTAATAGCAGCTTTATAAAAATTTTCCTACAGCTTTAACTGAATGTTATGGTCGCATAAAACTCTCATTGCACTCTTCCATTTCAACAAGCCAACATGGATCTTATTATTGACATCACTATCGATCTCTCTATCATTCTAAATAATAGAACCCAAATTTCTAAACTGACTACTCATTTGTATCTATTTTCCATCAGGTATCTCAGAATTATAGTTTAGGGCCTATCATTTACTACATTTACACTTTATACACTCTATTTTGTACTTACTTAATCTAAAATCTCTAGATTCTAATCTGTACCTCCATAACCCTAACTTGGCGTTCATCCTTGCTTTCATCTCATCAACTAAAATAATATCATCGACAAATTTCATAGGTATCTCATCCTGAATAGCTCTAGTATGCTCATCGATTACTATAACAAATAAGAACGGGCTCAATGCAAATCATTGATGCAACCCAATTGTGAATAAAAAATCACCTGTTAGACCACTACATATTCTAATATTGGTTACTATTCCCTTATACATATCATTAATTATGTCAATATACTTGATGGAGACTTTTCTTCATCAATGTGCACCAAAAAACCTCTCGTGATACCATATCATAGGCTTTCCTTAGGTCAATAAAGACCATATGCAATTTTCTATTTCTCTTTCAGAATCGCTTTATAAATTGACAAGGTAAATAAATAGATTCTATCGTTGATCACCCCAGTATGAATCAAAAATGGTTCTCTGATATTTTAGTAGTTTGCCTCAATTTATGTTTGATTACCCTTTACTAAGACTTCATAGTGTGACACATGAGTTTTATTCTATATCAGTTAGAACAACTCTGAATATCATTCATGTTCTTACACAGAGTGATTATGCTTGAAAGTTGTAGTTATTTTAGTTTATTTATGCAAACATAATCTAATTTTATTAATTAATACAAGAAGTTAATGGAAAATTATCTTTATTAATCAAATTCCTCACTATGAAGTTATTCCAATATTTTCTAGTATTTTTGTAAGGTTTTATATGCAAGGAAATTGAAGAATTGAAATGTGTCTCAAAATATCGGCTCAGACCTGTGATTTTACAAGTTTGGCTATCAATGGCTACCTATTGGCTATCGACAGCCATCAACTGTAATTCAATACGAGAGAAGCTATCGATATGGCTGCCAAAGAGAAGAACTGCAGATTACTATTTTTGAAATTTTTTCGAGAATATAGAGTTTCTTTATAAATAAAATTCCTATTAGGGTTTTATAAGGCTATAAATAGCCGATATAATTCAGAATTTTGTAATGCTTTTGAATTGAAAATAATTATTAGAGAGTTGTAGAGATTTAAGATTTAGTTTTTGTATTCTTTCATATAAATCAATAAAAGAATTTTTATTTTTTCATTCATGGATATAATGAGTATGAGTGGTTAAATTCTTGAGTTGGTACAGATAGAATAACAAACTCTAAGAAATGTACTAGTATGTGATTTATATGTATATTATTTTTAATTGATTTATGTAAAATTAATATCTTTGATTTCCTATTATCTTCAAAAAGATTAAAATATGATTTTGAGTTTTTAATATTTTATTATTTGATGATATATTTATTGCTTAGTTTTTTATATAATATAGACTCTTTAGGTACCGTATTTGCTTAGACTTTGAAAATTAATATTTGTTATTCATATTGAATGCTTAGATAAGCTCAAAACTCATATAGAATTAATTGGGGAAGTTATCCAAAGTATCAAGTTTTGAAATTTATTAGATTTTGTGCTTTGTTAATTTATTTTTAAGTTGTAGGAAGACCACGTGCTATAAGAACTGAGATATAAAAAGTATAAACACATCCAATGAATTATTACACAGGGGACTTAAATTCATCTGACCAATAATTTTATTTAAATTAAATTTATTTCCTCTTTATTTTAGTTTTAGTTTTAGTTAATAAAAATCTAATCATTATTTTTTAGTTCTGTAATTAATTCATTTTAGTGTCAAACATTAATCAAAACGATTCTCGGGAGAATGATTTTGAATTATTACCCTTGCACTACTTGTCGATCTCTTGCACTTATAAGTGTATGATTTAGATTGTAGTCAAGTTTTAGGCATCATTTCCTAAGATCAATACTATTGTATTATACCTTAGTATAGATTATGGTTTCTACGTTATTAATTTTTACAATTCTGAATTTATATGACCAGTTGAGGAGAACTTCAAATGGAAGATTTATTCGATCGTACTCAGATCCACACACTCTTCCAGTCCACCAAACACCTCACTACATGAGCACTAGTAGTAATAATAATAACAACAACATGAATAATAATAGTAATAATAATAATAACGGATACGGAGATGATAATACAAATGACAATAATAGTCATCATGGAAGCAATGGATGGTCTTTACGAGATTACTACAACTAGGTAAGGTAACCCAACCTTCATGCATAGTATTTCATTTGAATATGGGACACTTCGAGATTAAATATGGAGTAGCTTAACTTTTGCCTAAATTTCAAGGGATGGATTTTAGAGAGCCCATATTTACACCTTCGAGAATTTGAAGAAGTTTTCTCTACTATTAATCTTTAAATTATTACTACAGAGCAACTTAAGTTTAGACTTTTACCATTCTCCCCTAAGGATAGAGTAACAACATTGTAACATTTTTTGCGTCCCAATTTAATAGAAAGATGGGTTGAGATGCAAAAAAACTCTTAAAGAAATTCTTTCCTCCACATCAAAGAAATTATATGCGAAAGCAAATTTTCAGCTTTCGATAGAGTGACGATGAACCTTCGTTCGAGCATTGGGATAGATTTAAAGATTTACTACTCTCATGCCACATTACAGTTTCAAGATATGTAGGACTGTAAGTACCTTCTATCAAGGGCTAAATACTGTAACTAGACAATTTGTAAAAACTATGTTCAATAGTGAAGCTTAAAGCAAAGATACTGAGGAAGCATGGGATTATCTTGATTCACTTGCTGAGAATTTACAAACCTAAAAAACTGAGGATACATGACTCGCGAATGTCCAACACTTCCTACTTTTAAAAAAAGTATTGAATGAACAAGCTAATACCTTTAATACTATCTCAACAAACAAACAATCTATATTAAAAAACATATAACCCTGGTTGGAGGGACCATCCAAAATTTTAATAGAAGCAGAATCCTCACCACCAATTTAATTATCAAAATAAGCACTTACTAATCCACCTCAACAATACGTCCAACCTTCTAATCAGCCTTCGGTGTACCAACCACCACCAAAGAGAAATTTTGAGTTTGAGGATAATTTCTTACCAATATAGCAGAGAATGGATCAGATGATCCAAGTGCAATAGTAGTTTATCCAGTTATAGCAAACGATTAACAGTCAGAATGTGACAGCCTTTAGCGATATTCGATCATAGATAAACTATCTCAGTTCTACATTTCAAATGAAAGAAAAAGGTTATCTACCATCTCAACCGGATGCTAGTACTTCATGAAAGTCGAAGGTATAAATGATGTTATTTGTTCCATTAATAATAACATACACAAGATAACTGCTACAATAAATTGTGAAGTGGTAATGTGCTTGATGAATCCATTTCTAAAGAAAATACCAAAGAGAAACAGGGTAGTGATTAAGTGCATCAATCTAATGATGATAATTCTAAAGATCCCATTTCCATAAATTGTAAGCCACCTATAACATTTTCGTAAAAATTAAAAGCTAAAATATTAATGCATCTTATACTGATATTTTAAAAATTTTCAAACAAGTAATTATCAATATATCTCTATTGGAAGCGATCAAATAAATCCCCTCAAACGTAAATTTCTTGAAGGACTTATGTACTATCAAAAGATGTCACAACGTACAGAAAAAGCATTTCTCACAGAATAGGTAAATGCATTATTTGCAATCATTGAATAGGTAATGTTTTTATTTGCAAACATTAAGAACATTAAGTTTAAGGGTTTTGTTTCAAAATGAAAATTTCACCACACCATTCCTGCAATTTACAACTATATTAACTGTTGCAATTCATCATTATTCCATTCTGAAATGATACTTAAATACAAAGATCCTGAATGTCCTACTATTTCTTGTATGATATGTCAATATAATATAGAAAAAGATTTACTAGATTTGGGGGCTAGTGTAAATCTCTTAGCATATTCGGTTTACAAGCACCTAGGTTAAGGAAAACTTAAACCTACACTAGTCACACTACAGTTAGCCAGTAGGCTAGAAAGGTATCCTAAGAGTGTTGTGAAAGATGTTCTAGTGCAGATAGAAAACTTTTATTTTCCAGTACATTTATAATTATCGACATTGCACTTGTAAAGAATTCATGTCTTTATATTCCTATTATTCTCAGACATCCATTATTTGCTAAAGTTAGTGCAGTTATAAATTGCAGAAATGTAGTGAAATTCACATTTTGAAACAAGACCCTTAAACTTAATATTTTTAATATTTACAAATAACCGAATATTGAAAATGATGAATTGCAAAACATTAATTACATTGAATAAATCCATGATGAACGAGATATCGTATCATTGTGCAAGTTTGACCCTTTAGAGCTAGCATTAACAATAAATAATGATTTCCTTGATTATCTCAAATCCGAACATATCGCTGAAATCATAAAATATTTAATTGATGCTCAATGCTCGAATATCATGGAATGGAATCAAAAAATGTTATAAAGAGTTATCTCAAATTAAAAAGAAATTAACACAAATATTTGATATCCAGACATCGATACTTGAGCTAAAATTGCTACCTAATGATCTCAAGTATGTATTTTTGGACATAAGATAGATTTTTCTATGGTCATCTCACCGCACCTTAATAAGAATCAGGAAGAGCAACTACTAATGACATGAAGAAGGTATAAAGGAGCTCTTGGATGGAATATGACAGACATTAAAGGTATAAACCTTCTTATTTGTATACATCGTATTACTTTGGAGGATGGAGCTAAGCCTATTGGTAAATGTAATGAAGACTTAATCCTACCATGAAGGAAGTGGTTAAAATTGAAGTGTTGAAATTTCTTGATGCTGGCATCAACTATCCAATTGCTAATAGCAAATGGATAAGACCAACCAAAATTGTTCCAAAGAAGAGTGGGATAACAGTAATTAAAACGAGGATTGCGAAATGATACTCACTCGTACTACTATAAGTTAGCATATGTGCATTGATTATTGAAAATTGAATCAAATAACACGCAAAGATCACTTTCCGTTAGGAAATAATCTCAAATATTATTTAACTAATTTAGGATTTGTGCTTGAAAAATATCAACAGAAAAATCTACTCTTAAATTGGAAAAAATATTATTTCATGATTATGAAAGATAGTGTTAGGACATATACTTTCATCTAAAGGGATGAAAGTAAATAAGGCTAAAATTGAGTCTATTTCTAAAATACTAATACCCAAAACTGTGAAAAACATGCATTCATTCTTAAGACATCCAGGTTTTTAAAGAAGGTTTATAAAGGATTTTAGTACTATTGCTATACCCCTTTCTCACCTTCTTGTGCAAGATGTGCATTTTGAATGAATGTAGGTATACCAAGTAGCTTTCGAAACTCTCAAGGAGATGCTCATCACAGCGCTAATAATGCAACCTCCAGATTGGTCACTTCTATTCAAGATTATGTGCGACGCATGCAATTATGCAATTGGAGCATTATTAAGACAACAAAGAGATAAAAAGCCCTAAGTGGTCTACTATACTAGCAAGACTCTAAATGATATATAGACAAATTATACGACAATAAAAAGGAGCTTCTAGCTGTAGGTTTTGCTCTTGATAAATTTCGTTCATATATTGCAGGCTCACATGTGGTTTTTTTACAAATCATTCGAAGCTCAAATATCTTTTGTCAAAGAAACATGCAAAGCCATGATTAATCCGATTGATACTGCTGCTTCAAGTATTTAATCTTGAAATTAAAGACAAAAGGGAGTAGCGAATGTGGTTACTGACCACCTTTCTCGACTAACTTTTGATAATGATATGCTACCAGGTAGGGACTCGTTCCCTGATGCGTAGCTATTTTCAATCAAAACAACTCCTTGGTATACTAATATTATTAATTTTCTTATTGTAGGTGAAATGCTGAATCACTGGAGTGTCCAAGACAAACGATGGTTGTTATACGAGATACACCATTTCTTTTTTAACAATCCTTATTTAAATATTACTCAGATCAAATCCTTAGGCATTGTATACCTAATTATGAGATTCAAAGTATAATTGCTTTTAGTCATACAAAAGTATATGAGGGCCACTTTTCGTCTAAGAAGACGGTAGCCAAAATGCACCAATGTGGATTCTATTGGCCTACTATGTTTAGAGACATTAATTTTGTAAACAATGCGAGTAATGTCAAAAACTAGGAGCGTTAACTAGGAAGAGTGATATACCTTTAACACCCATACTTACAATTTAGATATTCGATTGTTGGGGCATTGACTTCATTAGACCATTTTTTTTCTAACATATATGTTTATATCTCGTAGCAATCGATTACATCTCTAAATGGGTAGAAACTGCAACATATAAAAATAATGATCAATAAAATATTATCAAATTTTTAATGAAACATATATTATCCAGATTTGGAGTTTCTAAACACATAATAAGCGATGGGGTTTCCATTTCTGCAATAAAACCTTTGAAATTTTGATGAAAAAGTATCACATCATGCACAAAATTTCTACACCTTATCATTCACAGTCAAATGCACAAGTTGAACTGGCCAATAGGAAAATCAAGCAAATTCTAGAGAAAATGGTTAATCCATCTCGTAAAGATTGTTTAGACTAATTGATGTGTTATTGACTTACCAGACTGCATATAAAACACCCTTAGGTATGTTTCCATACATAATAGTATATGAAAGAGCTTGTCATTTACTTATAGAGATAGAGTATAAGGCATATTGGGCAAATAAATTGGTTAATCTATATCTCAATTCAGCTGGCCCATTATAAAAACTACAAATAAACAAATTGGAAGAGATAAAAAGTAATGCACATGAGAATTCAAGCATTTTGAAAGAAAAATTGAGAATATGGTATGATTACCATATCACACGGTGTATTTTTCACCATTTTGATAAAGTACTCCTATACAATTCACACCTTCATATATTTCCAAGAAAAATAATTCATAATGGATCCTACTATTTGTAGTTAAAACTATGTATCGGCATGCAGCAATTAAATACAAAAATCCAAAAAATTGACAAACATTTAAAGTAAACAGAAAACAATTGAACTATTATTTAGAATTTTCGAAGCACATGGAGGAATCTCATGTTCTAGTTGATTCTCCAATATCTCATTGATTACAAGCTAAATAGAGACACAATGTATTGTGTATTATGTACTAACAATTTGTTTTGTAGTTAATACGTTTTGAGTACCACACTGAAGTAATTTCTAAGCACTCTCTCTTAAATTTATATGTTCTTGATTGAGTAAATTGAAATATCAATTCATTGAGTATAATGTGCATTTTAAGTTGGTGGGATTGCTTGTAAAAATAACTAAGCTTGGATACCCATGATGTTTTCAACGATTTTGTTCAAAAAACAATTTAAAATTAGAACTAAACTTTAGTTTTTATTTCTGACTTTTAAATTAGGAACTAATTGTTAATTTAGAATTAAATTAAAAATTAGAAATTAACAATTAAATTTTAGGAATAACATTAGTCTAAGAACTAGCAAATAGAAAAAAAAATAAAAAAAAACTTTAGCTTGACGTAGTTCTCAATAGAGGGCGACTGTCGAAGCAGCTGTTGAAGCGACTATCAACAGCCAGCCACTGCAAAGCAATTTTTGCTTTGCTCGAAAGCAGCTATCATAGTCACTGTCGAAATGGCTGTCAATAGCCGTAAACAGAGAGCCCAATTATAAATAGATCTTTGAGTTTCTTTTTCTCTACAACTAAACACTAGCCTCCGTTCCACAGCAACTTAGAGCAAAAATCCCTTCTTTCGAATGCTAAAACCTATTCCAGCATAATTTTTTTCGAATTTTCAAGCAAGTAAGTCTTCTTCTCTTTGGTTTTTCTTTAAATTGTTCTTCATAAAAACTAGATTTTTGTCTCAAAAACCTAGATCTACGATTTATATGAACTAATTCGAGTAAATGAAAGTTAGATCTTTACACATTAGCAGATTCGGAGTGGTTTAGCAAATTTTTAAGGGTTTTTGACAAATTTCATGGAATAATTGAAAATACATGCTAATTTAGGTATAAAAGAAATAAAAATTTCAGTTTTTGTGCATAACAATTCATGGGTTGTTTGAATAATTAACATAGATCAAACTCATGCATTAATAGTAAAATTAAAATAATGATTAATTTTTGAAAGATGAATTGGAAAATACGGAATTGTGTAATTGTAAAAAAAGAGGGGGAAGGAAAAGAACTTAAATATATACTATGCGTGTTTTGAGAAATAATAACATTATATAAAGATATATTTTTGTGATTAATTTACGGAATGGGACCAAGAAAGCAAACCGCTTCCAAGAGACCAAGAGTGGAATATTCAGGCCCATCTTCTCCACAGAGGCACAGAGTTGCAAAAACAAATAAGAAGCTCTTGGAGAAATATGAGAATTTTAACCTTTGGCCTGAACGAGCAGTTGATTACTCAAAGATACATGAGAATCTTACTTTCAGAGCACAAATGCAGGCTGTAGAATTAGAAGCATATACAATGCATATACACACACACACACACTGGCGTTCAATGAAATCGTGCATGAATTTTATGCTAGTCTGCAGCCGACACTTGGGATCAATATGCATAATCTATAGTAAGGGGCAGGGAAGAGCCACTCACAAAACAAAACATTTAGAGAGCGATTCCTATACCCAATGTGCTTGAAGAGCACCCATCTTTTATTGATATAGTAATTGAGACACCAAACAAATCCTGCCGGTTCAAAGAACTCTAATGCAAATATCAGCGATGTTACTTTCAATGAGAGTTTCTTAAAAGTGGGCTACATAAGATGAGAGTACGTTTTGGTAAGCTTATTTATCAAATATAACTTCTTGCTGTCCTATGTAACAACGGAATTATGTTCATGGGACATGGTGTTATTAAATATAATTCTAGAAATGCGCCTGTTCGATGTCACATTCATCATGTAATTCGCTATAGTTTAATGCATGGGACAACCCCATGAATGTATCCAGCATCAATGATTGACAAAGCAATACTTATTCTGCCATCTCTGGTAACAAAAAGTTGCATGAACACTGGCGTCAAACATTGTGAAGAAGATAGATTAAGAAATAAAGATAAAAATAAGGATAACTAAAAATCTAGAAAAACAAGAATTTTATCCAAAAGAAAGAATTTTTTTTGATATTTTCTACAAAACAATGCCTGATGGGCTTCAGTTTTCTTTTGCATGAAATTCTAGTCTTGTAACTTTAATTTGCATAACTGTATTTGACTTTAGTTATCTGTTTCTCCGTGTTCTTGTAGCTTTATTCTCTTTTTAGCTCTTCTTGGACTTGATTTTCTAATCTGTCTCTGAATTTATGCCATCTCTTTATAGGAATAGGTCTAACCTGAAAAATATTCTAAAAATATCTGAGTCGCATTGTTTATATATAGAAATAGACAATATGAAGGCTATAAATATACAATGTATGGAACTCATAACACCCGCACGCCTATCTTTTACTAGTTCTCAAACAAAACCTAAACCTAAAAAGAGTAAGAAAAATCCTAACTCATTTTCGTAGGAATCATAGTTGCACTTTGCATGTGCAACAAACAGTTAAACCCCTAGGTTACCCTAGTGGACAAGTTGTGTCTCATGAGGATTTCCAGCGGTGTTATCAACAAACATCGTGATGAAGACAGATAAAGAAATAAAGAAAAGAAAAATAAAGATAACCAAAAATCAAGAAAAACAAAAATTTTATACAAAAGAAATAATTTTTTTTATATTTTCTACAACTAATCTCACTAATATATAAACTCAAGAACGTTTTTGCATTGTAAATTTCCAAGTCAAGTATCACATCAAATACACTTATCATTTTAATCAAAAATTCAAATCTTATCTTTCTATACGCACTAATAAATAACTCATTGGCTCCTATACATCTACGTGCATGTGTGAGAGTCGACTTGGATTTTAAACTCTAACTCATGATTCATCTTTTTTTCTCTAAATATTTTTTTCTTTTTTTCCTATTTTGTGAATATTTCACCTTTCATGCAAATATTTATACTTGTTTCGGCGCAAATACCCGATTACTCAGATCATACTTTGAATATTTCACCTTTCATATGAGTATCACGCTTACTTAGTTGCAAATATCCGATTACTTGGATCATACTCTATCTCTTAAAAATACCATTCCTGTGAATAATCATGCTTGCTTAGATGCAAATACTCGATTACTTGGATCATACTCTACCTCTTTATTCTTTTTTTTCTTTTTTTAGAGAAGAAAACTTACTCAATTTTTATCATCTTTATCTTTAACCAAATAAACTATTGTGAAGTAATAAATAGATGTATACTTACCTGAAATTACTAATAGTAGTATTTATTTTTGGGTTTTATTTTTTATAAAATTCTAAGTGTATTATCCAATCGACTCTACTATCAAATTTCAAATCTAAATATATTTTTTATTTAGTAATTAGGTTGATTTATTGCAGAAAATAAATTTTTTATTTTTTTATTTTATGATTTTTTTTCTTTTTTTGTACCCTAAAAACTACCCAAAGTGTAAAATAAATAAATCCAAAAATCTAAAAATAAAATAAAAATCCTAGAAAAAACTAAAGATCCTAGAAAAACACAAAAAATCTTCTAACCCACTTCCCTACATCTAAATTTGTGTATGTCCTCATACACGAATCATTGGATTGTATAAATACTATACAAATAATAAGTGTCATGAAAGGTCACGATCTTAATATTGTCACCCTATTAATGCATGGAAAGTAGTTATAACCTTTCAATCACTAACCATTTTTATAGTGTGTGTATTTTAAATATGAAGTGGGTGCATTGCTGTGTCTCATCATCCTCTTATATGTTACAAAATTATTATTTTTTTGTTTCTTATGCCATCCTCACATTTTCTGTCCACATTTTCGCATTAATAATTAGATGAAATAACTCTTCATTATAAACCTGTCCATCATCATTGGTAATAACTACACATGATGAAATACTATGAGATGTGAAGAGTGCATCATGATTAAGTGAGTCATGGACTATGAAGTGTGGTGGCCCTTCTAACTCACGAAGTAATGCAAGCTCCCTCGTAAACAAATACTCAAAGGTTTTCTCATTAAGGAATTGAATACTTGGAAAAATATCATTATATATAGAATCAATATGTGCCAATTCATTTAATAACATGAGCTCATCTATGAAAATTTGCTCAAATATGGGTTCATCATCAGCACAAGAGGGAAAATAAGAGTGGAAACTGAGAATCATGTTTACCTTAGTGGAGGAACTTGTTATGTGCTCATCCATATTGAATATGCTCAATGCCACAGTCTTATTTTCAAATGATAGCTTCATGAGGTCACCTCTGCAATCAATTAATGTATTTGAAGTTGCAAGGAATGGTCTGTCTAAAATAGTGGGAATTTGATTCCATGGGTTAGAAATCGGCTCAATTTCTAAAATAATGAAGTTTATAGGAAAGATGAACTCACCGATCCTAATGAGCACATCTTCAACCATATCAGTGTTTTCTTGATCAAACGATCAAATAGCTGTAATATGACCTTGGTAGGTTAAAATTTTTCTAACCCCAATTGCTGATAAACAGTGTAAGGAAGCAAGTTGAAACTTGCCCCTAAATCAAGCAATCCCCTGTCAAATGTAGTGTTCCCAATGGTGCATAAAATTGTAGGGGGACATGGGTTTTTATATTTGATAGGAAAGGAGTTAGAGAGAATTTGCGATATGCAGTAAGAAAAACTTTCTCAGAAATGTTTCTTGCTTGTTTCTTAGTAAACAAATCCTTTAGAAATTTGGCATAAATAAAAATATGTCGTATAATATCTAAGAGTGGAATATTAACTATCACCTGCTCAAATGTTTCAAGAATCATCTCTACTTGCAGTGAAAGCTTCCTAAACCGATTGGGATATGGTGCTTTCAGCTTAAGAACATCTTCCTCCAAATGAGCGTGCGATGATAATGGAGGTGATGGAGATGATGTGGAGAAAGAGATAGAAAAGTAGCTTGCGAATAAGAGGAGTGAGATCAGGAGGTATGGCTACATTATTATCCACTTGCTTTCTAGATCTGAGCGTGTGAATGGCATTGCAATGGTGAAATGAGATGAAATAGACTTAGATGAGTTGGATTTGAGATTCATTATTGGTTGGCTTAGACGGTACCCGACCCTCGCTCACTCGAATGTGTGGCTAACTGTCCAATCTGCTACTCTATATTCTCGATTGACTGAGAACTTGTAAGAAGTTGTCGGTCGGTCCGTTATATAAAGTTAGTAGACATTTTCATTAAATTTTGCATTTGTGTGTTTAAACTGGACGTTGTCTTGAAAAGGTTCTCCACATTATTTTCTAGTGTAGTTAGCTATCTATCATAATCATTGTCAGACCCCTACTGTGGATATAATTGTTTATGTACAGATAGTCTATTCTGGTTGTTCCCTTGATTCATGGCATTTGGATGTTGATATACACCCACATTAGGTCTAGGGAACTGACCAGTGGTTGGATGCTGCATGTTAGGGCTTGGGGCTCACTCATATCACCCATAACTCCATGAGATATTTGGGTGATTCCTCCAGGCCGGATTATATATAGGAGCGTAAGGATTGTTTATGGGTCATTGATACAAGGCGATAACCTGCTCAAGTGTTGGACTCATAGGGTTCATTAATAATGGATACTCCTCCATAATATGACTTGGAGTTCCGTAGTTGAAACATGTGAAAACTTGTATTTGATTGACTTGACCCTCCGGTAGAGTGCTAGGAGTCTCTAACACCTCAATTCTTCCCATAAGGGCTGCAATCTTAGCTTCGGCACCTATAGACTGTCGACATATTGATCCCACCCTTATAAGCAGAAGTTGATGCATTATGTTTTTCATCAAAAATTCCCATGCCTCATCCTCGTTCTTTCTTATGAACTCCCCCCAAAATATGGACTCTAGAAGAGTTTTGATTGTGTAGTGAAATCCTTCATAGATGATTTAACACAACCTCCACGTTTAAATTGCATAGTCGGGGCACTGAGCTAATAAGTTTTTGAATCGTTCCAAGTACTTGATGAAGGGTTCACCTGGCACTTGACGGAATTGATTAATAGTATTACGTATTTGGGCAATCTTATGCGTAGGATAATACTTCTTTAGAAATTCATAACAAATTCATCCCAAATAGTGATTGAATCAGTACGCATAATGTACAACCACTTCTTGTTGTTATCTTTAAGAGGGAACGAGATAAAATGGAGCTTAATTTCATCTTCCGAATGATGCTGCAGTTTAATCATTATGCATGTTTTCTGAAATTCACAGATAAAAAGATAGGCATCCTCAGAATCGGATCCAGTAAATTTTAGAAGCATACTAATATACTGCAGTTTTAATTCATAATTTTATCTGCCGCTGGTGGAAGCTTTATGCATGAAGGTGGTGAAGTGTGCAGCGGATAACATCGATCCTGAAAGATCGGATCGGTTGGTTCATCTTGTCTCGCATAAACAAATCTGATCTCACTAGTCAATCAAATTGATCACGGGTCCAATGTGGAATGAGCCAACGACTGTGAGTGGATGCGTGAGTCTTCTAAACTAATGTAAGAAGTGGGGTGTGGTGAAGATGAAATGGTGGAAGAAATATGATAAAAAAAAAAATGTGATGTCCTATTGTTTCTACTTTTTAATTTTTTTTTAATTTTCTCATAGAACCAAAGACCCAAAACACAGAAGTGGAGAGAAAATGGGTGAAGAACTCACCTTAGCTGATTTGGTAGTTTTTGTTGCCAATTAGAGGCAGAATCAGAGAGATTTCTTTCTGTTTTATGCTATGCAACTTTGAACCTCTTCTGATCCGTTTTGCATTTCTGTATCTATACTTCCAGGTCCCTACACACTCAATACATATTGTTAGCCCGTAAAATGTAAGAAAAAGAAAAAAAAACCACCGTCGATCTCTGATAATGGCCCCAAAAACTTGATGTGAATAATCTATTGCAAATGTATAGTGTCTGTTGTAGTTCTTTACAGGTCGCTCCCATAGCAATCAAGAGTGTTTTACTATCTTCTAATTTTTTTAGTTCTATCAAGTTAGCTATGAGATTCAAGATTAAAAAGACTAGTTTTAAGTTCCGAAAATCAGCCTAGGATTTTGAATCCATTAGAATAATAGCTTGATAATGAATTACATCTTTCTTCCTAACATTTTAATCATGCACAATCAACTAACACATTAAAAAGTTGATCTTTTTAATTTGATTTTAATTAAGAGCCCTAAGTATGACTTAACAATGATGTGCAAGCATAAATCATCAAACTTAAGATCTTTCTTAAAAAAAAATTATATCTAGTAGATAGTCGTATAAATAAAAGCATAGAAATAAACTTCAAACTCTAATCTAAGCATAGGTTATCAAAAACTCAAACTCAAGCTTAACCTATCAATGATATTGGATTTATAAATTTATTCTCTTCAATCTACTTATAGGAAAATCTTGTTAATAATTCTATAAATGAAAATAAAGAGTACGAATTCAAAATATTATCTAAGTATAGATTATAAAAATATGAATTAAGCATAATCTATCAAAGAATTATGATTTATGAAGTCCTATCTTTATTTTATTTATAGAAAAAATGTCTTTATTTAAGTTTATGAAGAAGATAAGAAAAATTCATGTTAGATCCATTAAACTAATTTCTTCTATATCCTTAGGCTAAAGCAAATTAGTTACTTATACTACTAATTTGCAAAAACCTATATTTATTTATGAAAGCAATGAAAATATTAATTATCTGTAAAGCAAGATAAATCAAAACTAGAAAGCAAGTAAAAGAAAATTACCTAAGAAACAATGGTGAATAGCAAAAGGTCATCTCTTGAGTTCAGTGTTGCAGTCATCATCCCTTTGGCAAAACCCTAATCGTTATTTAATAAAAGTGTATCTAAAATTACATAAAACCCTAATTTTTAATGATACGGCCAATATATAGGTCTCAGAGTACCTAACCCTAATCTAACTATAATTAAATCGCTACAAAATTATATCGAAGACCTTGTAAAAATTTTTGCAATTTCGAGCACCACATTGTTGCCAAATGACGGCTATTGTGGCTAATTGGCCGCAAAACAGTGCCTGATGGGCTTCAGTTTTCTTTTGCATAAAGTTCTAGTCTTGTGACTATGATTTGCATGACTGTATTTAACTTTGGTTCTCTATAGCTCCATGCTTGGTTTCCTAATCAATCTCTAAGTTTATACCATCTTCTTGTAAGAATAGGTCTAGTCTGAAAAACATAATAGAAATTTTCGAGTAACATTATTTATATACAAAAAAGATAATATGGAGGATATAAATATACAATGTATGGAACTCATCATCACCTTCTCACAGTTGCCATAATAATTATCATTCTTCACTTTCATCTTACAAATTAGATTGCACTCAAATAAATTATCACTAGCCATAGCCTATCGTGGCTCATATTCCACACTGGTGATTTGATGAAAAACACATTAGATGTAACACTAAAAGTGTCGAAAACCTTCAAGTAAGATCATAATAAAACTTCTTTATGAACTACACAATCTAACAACATGTATACTTCTGACCGTCTTTATCCAGCATGCTTTCACCATCTTCACTCAGTTGAAGTTCTTGTCTCAAGATATATAGGATCCGATAACTCTAACTCATAGAAAATATGTCTTGGGATTTTATAGTGACTTGCACAACAATATTAATTATGTGTTCAAGACATCGTATATGGAGATATTCACAATGACTATGTTGACTAAACCGCCTTGCCTTGCAAATGCGATCAAGGAGAAAGGGGGATCGAGATGAATAGAACCCTAATCCTCACTCTTTCATTATATAGTTTGATTTATATACATTGATTAATGGTATAGGTGACAAATTTATTTATTAGAAATGAGGTCTGATAGTGGATTATAGTCGGCATTTAAAAAATAAGATATTGCATAGTGACTGATTTTTAGCTGATATGTCAGGAAATATCAATTAGAAAGGAGATATTATTTTAAATGATGGATATCTATAAACACTAAAAATAAATGAAACTTATAAATAAGCACAAAGCAAAGAATAACAATTCAGTCAGAGAAGGAATGAAACTCACACTGCAATACAGAAATAATTTAGAATTTTAATTTCGATGAAAAGACTTAACATGTCAAGAGGAAATCTAAGCAACAAATTCAGCTTGGTTAGAACTAGTTTCACTACCAGGTAGCAGTCAATATTACTATCTAGCTATCAAAGTCAGATCAAATCTGATCTAAAGTTTTTGGAAGCCCTCGCAGCAATAAGAGTTTGTGTATTGATAACTAATCTTACTAAAGATAAGCCTTATAGAAAACTAGTTGAAAATAGAAAGAAGATATTCAAATTATATCTAGGATGCAATTAAATGAAAATATATTTTTTATCTTATTATAGGGATTAATGATTTTGATAAGGCTAAGACCATATAAAGGATGAAAACTCTTATTCTATAGTAGTTATTGTATCCTAAATGCTATCAACAAATCTTGATCTCAACATATGTTGGATTAGATCCTTATTCTATTGTAAAACTAATTGAAAATCTTATCGTAACTTGGTCCAATAAATTGTCCAAATAAATAAAAAACACCAGACAAGACAATCAAGACTATCACAAATTATATCAGATGGTTTTGAATAAACCCACAACTAGCAATAATTACCACTAGGTAGCAATCCAGTCGAGCCTAATCGCAATGAGATTTTTAATGTTCTTTCCCGATAAGATTGTGATATTTATCATTTGGATAGAAATTGATTGATCACCTGCGGTTTATAAAAGTAAAGCCCAAAATCAAAAAAAGTTATCTTTCTTCCTTTATCGAAGTGACCATCTTCCACCTTCTATAAGAAGGTTAATAGCTCATACTTTAAAATCAAAGACAACAAGTTATCAAAAGTTCATACTCTAAAGTAAAGGTAACAAGTCATCAAGAGCTCATGCTCTAAAGCGGAAGGTAACAAGCTATGAAGAGGAGAGATGCTTGCATCAAACTTTTTATTCATCTTCCTGACACAGGAGGTCAATCGAACTAAATAGCCATTTGGGTGAGATCTCCATCATCATGCTTCTCCATAATAAAAAACGAGATATTATAATCATCCTTAATTGATATTTCAATTATACATATTTGCAATTTCTTCTCTCTACATTTTAGTTTTCTTTTTTATTTTAAAAATTTAAACTAAAACAAAATAATATCAACTAAAGATATTTACTTGAGAATTTGGTTCATATAATGACATCTCAATTGATATTTAGAGATACTCATCTCTTACATGGATAAATTATTGTTAAATTATTTCTTCACGATAACTTGAAACGTCTAGTTTGTAATTCGTCATTTTTCGCTCTTAATAAGAATAATTCAACAATATCATTTTTACAGCAAATATATTTATTAATAAATAATTGTAATGAGATAATAGATGTAATAGTGTTATGCATGATAAAAAAAACTAATTAACTTGCTAATTTTCATTTATCTTTCAAGCATTATAATTCTATTGTGTGATAGTGAAGAAGTACAAGGCATAAAATATTTATTCTCATGAGACTGATGGTTCTATAATTTAATTATTTTTATTTATAACCCCAGAAAACATAGCTGTAGGATTACAATTACAAGACAATAATTGCTTCTCCAAGCATAGTGCTTCTTTACGCTAGACAACAACAAATTTTGTTGGGGAATGAGAGATTGTGATAGGGGATGCAAATTCCATTATTGGGATTCAAACCGACATCCTTGCAATGCTGGTGGCAATCTGCATCTACGTTGCAGGGTCCAGGATAAAATGCGCAACTAGCTGCAACAATAGGCGTGGATGTATACCCTGAAATTTGTTGTTTTGGGCAACCATATCAATAGTTAGTAGCAATTCTTCATAATGCTATATAAAATATTGATGATTAATGACAATTACCAATTGACAAGACTAGGAGAGTGATGAGGATAATTGCAGAATTTTTTGATGCCATCTTTACCTGAAAAGGTTAAAGAAATATAATGTTAGACCTATCTTAGTAACAATGTTTATATAGATGTTCAATTATTACAAGGAATCCATGAACGGGAATCCATCAAGATTCACTTTCTATGTATAGATCTCTACTAAACCTTAATTTATCTACATTCTCAATATTTAAAAAAAAACATACATGCATTTTTGCTGCATACTTTGAATTTACATAATGCAAGGATCTAGTCATTAAATTTGAAATTTGATTTTCTTTATCTGCATGAGTATCTTAGTTTTTTATTTTTTATGAAATATAGTAATATTAGTACATTATATGAAAATATGATTTCAGTGACGAGTATTTAGAGATGAAAGTAAAAGTTTTTTCTTGGAAGGGGTATTTTTCATGCAAATAAACATTGTCACTAAACATGATTTATTATAATGGAGATAAATAGTTGTTACTAAAATATAGTTTCTAGCGGCAACGATTAAATACTTGTCATTACATTGTAATTTCCAACGACAAGAAATTTTAATTGCCGCAAAAAAAGATCAAGATTTTTTTATCTAAGACATGGATGTATGTGTGGGGCCTAGGGTTACATTTCACATATTTTGGCATGCTTTTAAAAAGTTAAAGATATATCGTATGCTTGCTAGGAGGGAGAGAGAATGGGATTTTTTTTTGAAAATCCTACTAGAGAAGGAAAAGAAACAAGAGAAGTGAGTGAGTCGGCGGCAAACTTAGTTCTTGAAAAGAGAGCGATGATGAGGGAGAAGGAGATCAGAGACGAGATAAGGAGTCAAATGATACAGAATATCTTGGTGACCCGTCAGGGGACGAGGTTGTGGAAGATATCAATGTCAATTTTGACTATGAGGTTGCCGCTAATAACTCTGATTATCAAACGGTATGTGTGTGTCCATATATATACATGTGTATGTGTATGTGTGCGCGCATGCATGTATACACACATACGTATATATATACATTCATACATACACACACACACAGAGATATCTATATATCTATCTATCTATCTATATATATATATATATATATATATATATATATATATATATATATATATATCACCTCCTATAATTTTCTCCAAAATGTTTTTTCTCACATTGTGATCTAAAATTTATAGAGTTCACTAATTCCCAATTTCTTAGGTTTTGGTTTAGATTTGATCTTACATCAAATAGATACAAAATTAATGATTTTTATTGAATACAAAATTTTTGTATTGACTTGATGGAATGCAAATGAACTCTAAATTTTATAAAATTTGATCCTTAAATAGATATTGAAATGGATATTATGATTCTAAAAAAATTTGATAAAAAATAATGGAATCAACAACAACAGCAAAGCCTTTTATCCCAAGTACTTGGGGTAACTACATGAACCGAAAGAGAATCACGATGGATCAATCATATTGATAATCCTCCTCCATTCATTCTTATAAAGTAATAGGTCCTCATTTAAACCTCAAGAATCCAAATATTTTTGTATCACTTCCATTCATATTTTCTTCGGTTTTCCCTATAATCTTTTAACTTGTCCTACGTTAATGACCTCTTCTCATCATACTGGTGCATTTATGATCTACATTGCATATGAAAAACCATCCTAAGCGATTTTCTCATTTCTTCTCTTCGATGGGGTTACATCTACCTTAGTATAAATATCTTTGTTTCTCACTTTATCTCTCATAATGTTGTCGCATATCAAACGAAGCATGTACATGTTTGTTATACTCGTCCTCTGTGAAAGATGTTTCCTTATAACCCAGCATTCTGTGCCATATAATAAACTTGGCCTAATAGCAGCTTTATAAATTTTTTCCTACAACCTTAACCGAATGTGACGATTGTATAAAACTCTCATTGTACTCCTCCATTTTAACAAGCCAACTTGAATCTTATTATTGACATCATTATCGATCTCTCCATCATTCTAAGTAATAGAACCCAAACACCTAAACTGATTGCTCATTTGTATCTCTTGTCTATCCAGTGTCACAATATTATAGTTTAGGGCCTATCATTTACTAAATTTACACTCTATACACTTTTCTTTATATCTACTTAATCTAAAATCTCTAGATTCTAATGTGTACCTCCATAACTCAAACTTGGCATTCATCCATTCTTCCATCTCATCAACTAAGAAATATTATCAGCAAATTGTATAGGTATCTCATTCTGAATAGCTCTAGTAAGCTCATCCATCACTATAACAAATAAAAAATGGATCAATGCAAATAATTGATGCAACCAAATTGTGAATGAAAAATTACTTGTTAGACCACCACATGTTCTAACATTAGTTACTATTCTCTTATACATATCCTTAATTATGTCAATATACTTGATGGAGACTTTTCTTCACCAATGTCCACCAAAAAACCTCTCTTGATACCTTATCATAGACTTTTCTTAGGTACATAAAGACCATATGCAATTTTCTATTTTTCTTTCAGAATTGCTTTATAAATTGACAAAGTAAATAAATAGATTTTATTGTTGATCGCCCTGGTATGAATCAAAAATGGTTCTTTGATGTTTTAGTAGTTTGACTCAATTTATGTTCGATTATCCTTTACTAAAACTTCATAGTGTGATACAAGAGTTTTATTCCATATTAGTTATGACAATTCTGAATATCATTCATGTTCTTACACAGAGTGATTATGCTTGAAAATTATAGTTATTTTAGTTTATTTTATGCAAATGTAATATAATTTTATTAATTATCTTTATTAATCAAATTCTTCACTATGAAGTTCTTCCAGTATTTTCTAGTATTTTTGCTGAGTTTTATATGCAAGGAAATTGAAGAATTGAAATGTGTCTCAAATATCGGCTCAGAACTGTAATTTTACTGGTTTGGCTATCGACAGCTACCTATTGGCTGTTGATAGCCATCAACTGTAATTCAATCCGAGAGCAACTATCGATATGGTTGCTAAAGAGAAGAGCTGCAGATTAATAATTTTGAAATTTTTTAGAGAATATATAGTTTCTTTATAAATAGAATTCTTATTAGAGTTTTATAAAGCTATAAATAGCTAATGTAATTCAAAATTTTGTAATGCTTTTGAATAGAAAATAATCATTAGAGAGTTTTAGAGATTTAAGATCTAGTTTTTGTATTCTTTCATGTAAATCAATAAAAATTCTCATTTTCTTCAGTCATGGATATGATGAGTATGAGTGGTTAAATTCTTAAGTTGTTTCAGATAGAATAACAAACTCTAAGAAATTTACTAGTATGTGATTTATATGCTTATTATTTTTAATTGATTTATGTAAAATAGATAGTTTTGATTTCCTATTATCTTTGGAAGGATTAAGATATGATTATTAGTTTTTAATATTTTATTATTTAATAATATATTCATTGCTTAGTTTTTTATATAATATAGACTCTTTAGGTACCGTGTTTGCTTAGACTTTAAACATTTATTTTTTATATTGAATGCTTAGATAAGCTCAAAACTCATATAGAATTAATTAGGAAAGTTATTCAAAGTATCAAGTTTTGAATTTTATTAGATTTTGTGCTTCGTTAATTTATTTTTCGGTTGTAGGAAGACCACGTGCACTATGAACTGAGATATAAAAAGCATAAACACATCAAGTGATTTATTACACAGGGGAGTTAAATCTATCTGACCAATAATTTTATTTAAATTAAATTTACATCCTGTTTATTTTAGTTTTAGTTAATAAAAATCCAATCTTTATTTTTTTAGTTCTGTAATTTATTCTTTTTAGTGTCACACATTAATCAAAATGATTCTCGAGGGAATGATCTTGGATTACTACCTTTGAACTACTTGTCGATCTCTTGCACTTACGAGTGTATGATTTAGATCGTAGTCAAGCTTTTGGTATCATTGTCCGGGATCAATACTATTATATTATACTCAAGTATAGATTATGGTTACTACATTATTAATTTTTACAATTCAGAATTTGCATGACCAGTTTGAGGAGAACTTCAAACGGTAGATTTATTCAATCGTACTCAGATCCACACACACTTCTAGTCCACCAAATACCTAATGACATGAGCACTAGTAATAATAATAATAACGACAGGAAAATAATAGTAATAATGATAAGAGATGATAATACAAATAACAATAATAGTCATCATGGAGGCAATGGAAGGTCTTTACGAGATTACTACAACCTGGTAAGGTAACCCAACTTTCATGCATAGCATTTTCTTTGAATATGGGACACTTCGAGATTAAATATGGAGTAGTTTAATTTTTGTCTAAATTCTAAAGGATAGATTCAGAGAGCCCATATTTGCACCTTCGAGAATTCAAAAATATTACTGCAACCATTCTCCCCATGTTTGCTTTACTATTAATCTTCAAAATATTACTACAGAGCAACTGAAGTTTAGACTCACACCATTCTCCCCTAAGGATAGAGTAAAGACATTGCTACATTTCTTATGTTCTAATTAATAGGAAGATGGGATGAGATGCAAAGTAAATTCTTAAAGAAATTCTTTCCTTCACAGCAAAGAAATTATATGCGAAGCAAATTCTCAGTTTTCGATAGAGAGACGATGAACTTTTGTTCGAGCATTGGGATAGATTTAAAGATTTGCTACTTTCACGCCCGCATTACAGTTTCAAGATATGTAGGATATAAGTAGCTTCTATCAAGGGCTAAATACTGCAACCAGACAATTTGTGAAACTATGTTCAATAGTGAATTTTTAAGCAACAATGCTGAGGAATCATGAGATTATCTTGATTCACTTGCCGAGAATACACAAACCTAGAAAACTGAGGATACATGACTCTCGAATGTCAAACACTTCCTACTTTTAAAAAAAGTATTGAACGAACAAGCTAATGCCTTTAACACTATCTCAACCAGCAAAGAACCCATATTCACAAACATACTAATACCCAAAACCATGAAAAACATGCATTCATTCTTAAGACATGTAGGTTTTTATAGAAGCTTTATAAAGGATTTTATTATTATTGTTATCTCATCTTCATGCGCAAAATGTGCATTTTGAATAGATGTAGGCATACCAAATAGCTTTCGAAACCCTCAAAAAGATGCTCATCACAGTGCTAATAATGCAACGTCCGGATTGGTCACTTCTATTCGAGATTATGTGTGACGCATGCAATTATGCAATTGGAGCAGTATTATGAAGAGATAAAAAACCATAAGTGGTCTACTATGCTAGCAATACTCTAAATGACATACAGACGAATTATACGACAATAAGGAAGGTGCTTCTATCTATAGTTTTTTCTCTTGATAAATCTCGTTCATATATTTCGGGCTCACATGTGGTTTTTTTCTTTTACAGATCATTCGAAGCACAAGTATCTTTTGTCATCGAAAGATGCAAAGCCATGACTAATTTGATTAATACTACTGCTTCAAGTATTCGATCTTGAAATTAAAGACAAAAAGGGAGTAGCGAATGTGGTTACAGACCACCTCTCTTGACTAACTTTTGATAATGATATGCAACTAGTTAGGGACTCATTCCCTGATGAGCAGCTTTTTTGAATCAAAATAACTCATTGGTATACTAATATTATTAATTTTCTTATTGCAGTTGAAATGCTGAATCACTGGAGTGACCAAGACAAATGTTGGTTCTTATCAAGGTACACCATTTCTTTTTTTAACAACACATATTTAAATATTGCTCAGATCAAATCCTTAGGCATTGTATACCTGACGATGAGATTCAAAGTATAATTTCTTTCTATCATGTGAGGGCCACTTTTCGTCTAAGAAAACGGTAGCCAAAATGCTTCAATGTGGATTCTATTTGCCTACTATGTTTAGAAATATTAATTTTGTAAACAATGCAAGTCATGTCAAGAACTAGGAGTGTTAACTAGGAAGAGTGATATGTCTTTAACATCCATAATTACAATTTAGATATTCGATTGTTGGGGCATTGACTTCTTTGGACCATTTTCTTTTTCTAACGGATATGTTTATATCTCATAGCGATCGATTACGTCTCTAAATGGATAGAAACTACAACATATAAAAAAATGATCAACAAACTATTATCAGATTTTTAAAGAAACATATATTATCCAGATTTGGAGTTTCTAAACACATAATAAGCAATGGGTTTCCTATTTCTGCAATAAAACCTTTGAAATTTTGATGAAGTATCACATTATGCACAAAAATTCTACACATTATCACTCACAGTCGATTGCACAAGTTGAACTGGAAAATAGGAAAGTCAATTAAATTTTAGAGAAAACGGTTAATCCATCTCGCAAAGATTGATCATTTAGACAAATTGATGCTTTACGGGCTTACCATACTGCATATAAACACCCTTAGATATATCTCCATATAGAATAGTATATGAAAAAAAGCTTGTCATTTGCTTATAGATATAGAGTATAAGGCGCATTGGGAAAATAAATTGGTTAATCTATATCTCAATTCAGCTGGCTCATTATGAAAACTACAAATAAATGAATTGGAAGAGATAAAACATGATGCACATGACAATTCAAGCATTTTGAAAGAAAAATTGAGAATATGGTATGATTACCATATCACATGGTGTATTTGTCACCTTTTCGATAAAGTACTCTATACAATTTCACACCTTCATATATTTCCAAGAAAAGTAATTCATAATGGACCTGACCATTCGTAGTTAAAACTATGTATCAGCATGGCACAATTGATATTAAAAATCCAAAAAATTGTCAAACATTTAAAGTAAACAGAAAACAATTGAAGTATTATTTGGAATTCGCATGGAGGAATCTCATGTTCTAGTTGATCCTCCAATATCTCATTGATTACGAGCAAAACAGAGACACAATGTATACTATTGTGTATTATGTACTAACAATTTGTTTTGTAGTTAATATGTTATGAGTACCACACTGAAGTAATTTCTAAGCACTCTCTCTTAAATTTTATATGTTCTTAATTGAGTAAATAGAAATATCAATTCATTGAGTATAATGTGCATTTTAAGTTGGTGGGATTGCTTATAAAAATAACTAAGCTTGGATACCCATGATATTTTCAATGATTGTTTTCAAAAAGACAATTTAGAATTAAAACTAAACTTTTGTTTTTATTTCTAACTTTAAATTTAGGAACTAACTTTTAATTTAGAATTAATTTTAGAATTAGAAATTAACAATTAGATTTTAGGAATAACATTAGTTTAGGAACTAACAAATAGAAAAAAATAAAAATAAAAACAAAAACTTTAGCTTGACGTAGTTCTCAACAGAGGGCAACTATTGAATCCGCTGTCAAAATGACTGTCGACATCCAGCCACTGCAAAGCAATTTTTGCTCTGCTCAAAAGTGGCTAGTGAAGCCGCTGTCGAGACGGTTGTCAAGAGCCATAAACAGAGTGCCCAATTATAAATAGATGTTTGAGTTTCTTTTTCTCCACAGCCAAACACTAGCCTCTTTTCCACAGCACCATAAAGCATAAATCCCTTCTTTCGAATGCTAAAACCCATTCCAGTGTAATTTTTTTTGAATTTTCAAAGATTTTCAAGCAAGTTTTCTTCTCTTTGTTTTTTCTTTGAATTGTTCTTCATAAAAAATAGATTTTTGTCTTGAAAACCTAGATCTACAATTAATATGAACTAATTTGAGTAAATGAATGTTAGATCTTTACTTGTTAGTAGATTTGGAGTGGTTTAGCAAATTTTTAAAGATTTTTAACGAATTTCATGGAATAATTGAAAATACATGCTAATTTACGGGTAAAAGAACTAAAAATTTCAGCATTTTAGCATAACAATTCATGGATTGTTTGAATAATTACCATAGATCAAACTCATGAATTAATAGTAAAATTAAAATAATGATTAATTTTTGAAAGACGGATTGGAAAATACGAAATTGTGTAATTGAAAAAAAAAGAGGGTGAAAGAAAATAACTTAAATATATAATATTTGTGTTAAATTCAAGCATAATTTTGAGAAGTAATAACATTATATTAAGATATAATTTTGTGATTAACTTTACGGAATGGGACCAAGAAAGCAAACCACTTTAAAGAGACCGAGAGTGGAATTTTCAAGCCCATTTTCTCCACAGAGGTACAGAGTTGCAAAAACAAATAAAAAGCTCTTGGAGATGTATTAGAATTTTAACCTTTGGCCCGAACAAGCAGTTGATTACAAAAAGATACTTGAGAATCTTGCCTTCAAAGCACAAATGCAGACTGCAATATTAGAAGCATAAACAATGCAAAGACACACATTGACATTCAACGAAAACGTGCATGAATTTTATGCTAATCTGCAACCGGCACTTGGGATAAATATGCATAAACTATAGTAAGGGATAGGGAAGTGCCACTCACAAAACAAGAGATTCTAAGAGCAATTCTTATACCCAATGTGCTTGAAGAGCACCCCATCTTTTATTGATACAGTAAATGAGATACTAAGCAAATCCTGCCGGTTCAAAGAGCTCTAATGCAAATCTCAGCGATGTTGCTTTCAATGAGAGTTTGTTGAAAGTGGGCTACATAAGACGAGAGTACGTTTTGGTAAGTCTATCAAATATAACACCTTACTGTCCTATGTAACAATAGAATTATGTTCATGGGACATGGTGTTATTAAATATAATTCTAGAAATGCGCCTGTTCGATGTCGCATCCATCATGTATTTCGTGATAGTTTAATGCACGGGACAACCCATGAATATATCCAGCATCCAAGATTGACAAAGCTATACTTATTCTGCCATCTCTGATAATAAAAAGTTGCATGAACACTGGAGTCAAACATCGTGAAGAAGATAGATTAAGAAATAAAGAAAAAAAATGAGGATAACCATAAAACAAGAAAAACAAAAATTTTATACAAAAGAAAGAATTTTTTTTTGATATTTTCTACAAAACAATGCCTGATGGGCTGCAGTTTTCTTTTGCATAAAGTTCTAATCTTGTAACTTTGATTTGCATAACTGTGTTTGAGTTTAGTTCTCTGTAACTCCATGTTCTTATAACTTTATTCTTTTTTTAGCTCTTCTTGTACTTAGTTTTCTTATCTATCTTTGAGTTTATGCCATCTCTTTGTAGGAATATGTCTAACCTAAAAAATATTCTAAAAGTATCCGAGTCACATTATTTATATACCGAAATAGACATTATGGAAGCTATAAATATACAATGTATGGAACTCATCACTCCCGCACACCTATCTTTTGTTAGTTCTCAAGCAAAACCTAAGCCTAAAAAGAAAAAAAATCCTAACTCACTTTCGTAGGAGTCACAGTTGCACTTAGCACGTGCAACCAACCGTTAAACCCCTAAATTACCCTAGTGGATGAGTTGTGTCTCCTGAGGGTTTCCAGCGGTGTTATCAACAAACATCGTGGTGAAGACAAATTAAGGAATAAAGAAAAAAATAAGGATAACCAAAAATCAAGAAAAACAAAAATTTTATACAAAAGAAAAAAATTCTTTTGATATTTTCTACAATTAATCTCACTAATATACAAACTCAAGAACACATTTGAATTATCAATTTTTAAGTCAAGTATCATGTCAAATATACTTATTATTTTAATCAAAAATTCAAATCCTATCTTTCAATACTCACTAATAAATAACTCATTGGCTCCTATACATCTACGTGCATGTGTGAGAGTTTACTTGGGTTTTGAACTCTAACTCTAACTCATGATTATCTTTTTTCTCTAAATAATTTTTTTCATTTTTTTTACTTTTCTTTTTTCTTTTATTATGAATATTTCACCTTTCACGTGAATATTTATACTTGCTTAGGTGCAAATACCAGTTTACTCGAATCATACTCTGAATATTTTACTTTTCATTCGAATATTCACGCTTACTTGGATGCAAATAACTGATTACTTGGATCATACTCTATCTCTTCAAAACACCGTTCATGTGAATATTCACGCTTACTAAGGTGCAAATACTCGATTACTTGGATCATACTCTGCCTCTTTATTCTTTTTTATTTTCTTACAAAGAAAAGACTACTCAATTGTTATCATCTTTGTCACTAACCTAATAAACTTTTGTGAACTAAAAAATAGATGTATACTTACCTCAGAATTATTATTAGTAGTATTTATTTTCCAATTTTATCTTTTATAAATTCTAAGTGTATTATCCAATCTACTCTACTATCAAATTTCAAATCTAAATATATTATTTTATTTGTAACTAGATTGATTTATTGCAGAAAATAAATTTTTTTTTATTTTATGTTTATTTTTATTTACTTTTTTGTACCCTAAAAACTGTCCAAACTGTAAAATAAAGAAACCCAAAAATCTATAAAAAAAACTAAAAATCCTAAAAAAAATCTAAAGATCTTAGGAAAACACAAAAAATTCCTAACCCACTTCCCTACACCTAAATTAATGCATGCCCTTATACACGAATAATTGGTGTCGTAAAATAAATATGAAAACTATTGTACAAATACTATACAAATAATGAGAGTTGTAAAAGGTCACAAACTTAATATCGTCACCGTATTAATGCATGGAAAGTAGTTATAACCTCTCGATCACTTCCCACTTTCATAGTATGTGTATTTTAAATATGAATGGGTGAATTGTTGTGTCTCATCATTCTCCTATAAGTTACAAAATTATTTTTTTATTTCTTACGCCATCCTCACTTTTTATGTCCCGATATTCGCTTTAATAATTAGATTAAATAACTCTTCATTATAAACCTTGCCAATCATCATTGGTAACAACTACACATGCAGAAATATCGTGAGATGTGAAGAGTGCATCATGATTAAGTGAGTCATGGATTGTGAAGTGTGGTGGCCCATCTAACTCACAAAGTAATGCAAGCTCCTCCACAAACAAATCCTCAAAGATTTGCTTAATTAGGAATTGAATACTTGGAAAAATATCATCATATATAAAATCAGTATGTGCCAATTTGTCTAATAACATGAGCTCATCTATGAAAATTTACTCAAATAAGGGTTCATCATCAGCACAAGAGATAAAATGAAAGTGCAAACTGTGAACCATAGTTACCTCAATGGAGGAACTCGTTATGTGCTCATACATATTGAATATATTCAATGTCACAGTTGTATTTCCAAATGATAGCTTCATGAGGTCACTTCTGCAATCAATTAATACAGTTGAAGTTGTAAGGAATGGTCTACCTAAAATAACGGGATTTTGATTTCATGGTTTAGAAATTGGCTCAGTTTCTAAACAATGAAGTCTACAGGAAAGATGAACTCGCCGATCTTAATGAGCACATCTTCAACCATATCAAGTGGTTTGTTGATCAAACGATCAGCTAGCTGTAATGTGATCTTGGTAGGTTAAAATTTTCCTAACTCCAATTACTGATAAACAGTGTAAGGAAGCAAGTTGACACTTGCCCATGGATCAAGCAACGCCCTATCAAATATAGTGTTTCCAATAGTGCGTGAGATTGTGGGGGAACCTGGATCATTGTATTTGATAGGTAAGGAGTTAGAGAGAATTTGCAATATATTTGCAGTAAGAAAAAATTTCTCAGAAATGTTTCTTACTCATTTCTTAGTACACAAATACTTGAGAAACTTGGCATAAGTGGAAACCTATTATATAATATCAAGGAGTGAAGTATTAACTTTCATCTGCTTAAATGTTTCAAGAATCTTCTCTATTTGCAGTGAAGCCTTCCTAAGCCGATTGGGATATGGTGCCAGCATAGGAACATGTACATCCAAATGAGCGTGTGATGATAATAGAGGTGATGGAGATTGATGTGGAGAAAGACATGGAAAAGTAGCTTGCGGAATAGTAGGAGTGAGAGTTAGAGGGATGACTACATTATTGTCCACTTACTTTCTAGATCTGAGCGTGTGAATGACATTGCAATGGTAAACATGTGATGAAATAGACTGAGGTGAGTTAGAGTTAGGATTCATTATTGGTTGACTTGGAAAGGTACCCGGTGCCTGCTCACTCAACTGCGTGGCTAACTGTCCAATCTGCTACTTTATATTCTTGATCGACTGAGAATTTACAAGAAGTTGTTAGTCGGTCTATATATAAAATTAGTAGATACTTTCATTAAATTTTGCATTTATGTGTCTAAACTGGATGTTGTCTTGAAAAGGTTCTCAATATTCTTTTCAAGTGTAATTAGCCATCTATCATAATCATTGTTAGACCCCTAGTGTGGATATAATTGATAATGAGCAAAGAGTCTATTCTGGTTGTTCTCTTGATTCATAGCATTAGGTTGTTGATATACACCCATATTAGGTCTAGGGAACTGACCAGTGGTTGGAGGTTGCATGTTTGGACTTGGGGCTCCCTAATATTGCCCATAACCACATAAGATATTTGGGTGGTTTCTGCAGCCGAGATTATATAGGAGCATAAGGATTGTTTATGGGTCATTGATACAAGGCATTAACCTTCTCAAGTGTTGGACTCATAGGATTCATTAATAATGGATACTCCTCCATAATATGGCTTGAAGTTCCGCAGTTGAAACATGTGAAAATTTTTATTTGATTGACTTGACCCCAGTGGAGTGCTAGGAGTCTCTAACACCTCAATTCTCCTCATAAGGACCGCAATCTTAGCTTCAACCGGTATAGAACTGTCGACGCTAAGGATCCCACCCTTATGAGCAGCAGTTGATGCATTGGATTTTTCAATAGGACTCTCCCACTGTATAGTTTTTCATGATAGGTCCTCAAGAAATTCCCATGCCTTATCCTCGTTCTTTCTCATGAACTCCCCCTAAAAAATGGACTCAAGAAGAGTTTTGAATATGTAATCAAGTCCTTCATAGACGATTTGACACAACTTCAACTTTTCAATTGCATAGTGGGGGCACTGAGCTAATAAGTTCTTGAACCGTTCCAAGTATTTAATGAAGGGTTCTCCTGGCAATTGACGGAATTGATTAATAGCGTTACGTGTTTTAGCCATCTTATGCGTGGGATAATACTTCTTTAGAAATCCATAACTAATTGATCCCAATTAGTTATTGAATCAGTAGGCATAAAGTACAACCAATTCTTATCATTATCTTTGAGAATGAATGGGATAAAACGGAGCTTAATTTTATCTTCCAAAAGATGTTGCAGTTTAATCATTATGCATGTTTCTTGAAATTCATTGATGAAAAGATAGGTATCCTCAGAATCAGATCCGATGAATTTCAGAAGCATACTAATATACTGCAGCTTTAATTCATAATTTTATCTACTGCTGGTGGAAGCTTTATGCATGAAGGTGGTGAAGTCTGTACCGGGTAACATCGATCCTGAAAAATTGGATCGGTTGGTCCATCTTGTCTCCCATGAACAAATCAGATCTCACTAGTCGACCAAATTGATCATGGGTCCAATGTGGCAGGAACCAACAACTGTGAGTGGATGCATAAGTCTTATAAACTAATGCAAGAAGTGGGTTGTGATGATGATGAAGCGGTGGAAGAAATATGATAAGAGAAAAAATTGATGTCCTACTGTTTCTACTTTTTAATGTTTTTTTTATTTTTTTACAAAACCAAACACCCAAAACACACTAGTGGAGAGAAAGTGGAATATGTTTACATAATAGAAGTAATAGTGGAGAGAAAGTTGAATATATTTACATAATAGAAAGTGGAATATATTTACATAATTAGTAACTCTTCATTTTTCCCTCTTAGTACGAATAATTCAACAATATCATTTTTACAGCAAATATATTTATTAATAAATAATTTTATTGACATAATAGATGTAATAGTGTTATGCATAATAAAAAAACTTTGCTAATTTTCATTTATCTTCCAAGCATTACAATTCTATGGTGTGATAGTGAAGAAATACAAGGCATAAAATATTTATTCTCATGAGACTGATGGTTCGATAATTGAATTCTTTTTATTTATAACCCCAGAAAACATAGCTGTAAGATTACAATTACAAGACAATAATTGCTTCTCCAAGCATAGTGCTTCTTTATGCTGGACAACAACAAATTTTGTTGGGGAATGAGCGATTGGGATTGGGGATGCAAATTCCAATATTGGGATTCAAACTGACATCGTTGCAATGCTGGTAGCAATCTGCATCTACGTTGCAAGGTCCAGGAAAAAAATGAGCAACTAGCTGCAACAATAGGCGGGGATGAATATCCTGATATTTGATGTCTTGGGCAACTTTATATCAATAGTTAGTAGCAATTCTTCATAATGCTATATAAAATATTGATGATTAATGGCAATTACCAATTGACAAGACCAAGAGAGTGATGAGGATAATTGCGGAGTTTTTTGATGCCATCTTTACCTGAAACGGTTAAAGAAATCTAATGATTGACCTATCTTAGTAACAATGTTTATATATATGTTCAATTTTTATAGGGAATCCATGAAAGGGAATCCATGAAGATTCACTTTCTATGTATAGATCCCTACTGAACCTTAATTTATCTACATTCTCAATATTTAACAAAAAACATATATGTAGTTTTGCTGCATACTTTGAATTTACTTAATGCAAGGATCTAGTCATTAAATTTGAAATTTGATTTTCTTTATCTGCATGAGTATCTTAGTTTTTTATTTTTTGTGAAATATAGTAATATTAGTACATTATATGAAAATATGATTTCAGTGACGAGTATTTAGTGATGAAAGTAAAAGTTTTTACTAGCAAGGGGTATTTTTCATAGCAAATAAACGTTGTCACTAAACATGATTTATTATAATGGAGATAAATAGTTGTTACTAAAATATAGTTTCTAACGGAAACGATTAACTACTTGTCATTACATTGTAACTTTCAGCGACAAGAAATTTTAATTGCCGCAAAAAAAAGATCAAGATTTTTTTTATCTATGACATGGATGTATGTGTGGGGCCTAGGATTACATTTCACACTTTTTGATATGCTTTAAAAACGTTAAAGATATCTCCTTGTATGCTTGAAAGAGTTTTTTTTTTTTTTTGAAATCCCTAATAGAGAAGGCAAAGAAAGAAGAGAAGTGAGTGAGTCGGTGACTAACTTAATTCTTGAAAAGAGAGCGATGATGAGGGATAAGGAGATCAGAGACGAGATAAGGAGTCCAATGATACGGAACATCTCGGTAACCCATTAAAGGACGAGGTTGTGGAAGATACCAATGTAAATTTTGACTATGAGGCTGCCTCTAATAACTCTGATCATCAAACAGTATGTGTGTGTTCATACACACACACACACACATGTATGTATGTATGTGTGTGTGTACGCATGTGTATAGTGTATACATACATATATATATATACATGCATATATATATATATATATATATATATATATATATATATATATATATATATATATATATATATACATACACACACACACATATAATATATATATATATATATATATATATATATATATATATATATATATCACCTCCTATAATTTTCTCCAAAATATTTTTTCACATTATGATCTAAAACATATAGGGTTCACTAATTCCCAATTTCTTAGGTTTTAGTTTTGATTTGACCTTACATCAAATAGATATAAAATTAATGATTTTCATTGAATACAAATTTTTGTATTGACTTGATGGAATCGCAAATGAACTCTAAAATATATGAAATTTGATCCTTAAATGGATATTGAAATGTATATTATGTTCTCAAAAAAATTTGATAAAAAATTAATGGAATCAACAACAACATCTAAGCCTTTTATTCCCAAGTACTTTGGGTAATTACTTGAACCAAAAGAGAATCACGCTGGATCGATCATATTGATAATCCTCCTCCATTCATTCTTATAAAGTAATATGTCTTCATTTAAACCTCATGTAAACAATGCGAGTCATGTCAAAAACTAGGAGCATTAATTAGGACGAGTGATATGTCTTTAACACTATACTTACAATTTAGATATTCGATTGTTGGGGCATTGACTTCATAGAACCATTTTCTTTTTCTAACAGATATGTTTATATCTCGTAGCGATCGATGACGTCTCTAAATGGGTAGAAACTACACATATAGAAATAATGATCAACAAACTATTATCAAATTATTAATGAAATATATATTATCCAGATTTGGAGTTTCTAAACACATAATAAGCAATGGTGTTCCCATTTTTGTATTAAAACGTTTGAAATTTTGGTGAAAAAGTACCACATCATGCACAAAATTTCTACACCTTATCATTCATAGACGAATGCACAAGTTTAACAGGCCAATAGGAAAATCGAGCAAATTGTAGAGGAACCAGTTAATCCATCTCGCCAAGATTTATCGTTTAGACTAACTGATACTTTATTGGCTTACCATACTGCAAATAAAACACCCTTAGGTATGTCTCCATACAGAATAGTCTATGAAAAAAACTTGTCATTTGCTTATAGAGATAGAGTATAAGGCATATTAGGCAAATAAATTGGTTAATCTATATCTCAATTCAGCTAACCCATTAGGAAAACTACAAATAAATGAATTGAAATAGATAAAATGTGATGCACATGACAATTCAAGCATTTTGAAAGAAAAATTGAGAATATGGTATGATTACCATATCACACGACGTATTTTTCACCCTTCCGACCAAGTACTCCTGTACAACTCACACCTTCATATATTTCCAAGAAAATTAATTCATGATGGACCCGACCATTCGTAGTTAAAACTATGTATCGGCATGGCGCAATTGATATCAAAAATCCAAAAACTTGTCAAACATTTAAAGTAAACATAAAACAATTAAAGTATTATTTGGAATTTTCGAAGCACATGGAGGAATCTCATGTTCTAGTGGATCCTCCAATATCTCATTGATTACGAGCTAAACATAGACACAATGTATACTATTGGGTATTATGTACTAACAATTTGTTTGTTAGTTGATACGTTATGAGTACCACACTGAAGTAATTTCTAAGAACTCTCTCTTAAATTATAAATGTTCTTGATTGAGTAAATTGAAATATCAATTTATTGTGGATAATGTGTATTTTAAATTGGTGGGATTGCTTAT
This sequence comes from Dracaena cambodiana, assembly GCA_036321105.1. NCBI lineage: Eukaryota > Viridiplantae > Streptophyta > Magnoliopsida > Asparagales > Asparagaceae > Dracaena > Dracaena cambodiana. The sequence continues at coordinate 11,496,238 of JAYEPQ010000001.1, read as the reverse complement.
AAAAATAACTTAGTTTGGATACCCAAGATGTTTTCAATGATTTTGTTCAAAAAAACAATTTATAATTAGAACTAAACATTAGCTTTTATTTTTAACTTTAAAATTAGGAACTAACTTTTAATTTAGAATTAGTTTTAGAATTAGAAATTAACAATTAGATTTTAAGAATAACATTAGTTTAGGAAATAACAATTAGAAAAAAATAAAAACAAAAACTTTAGCTTGACGTAGTTCTCAACAGAGGGCAACTGTCGAAGCCACTGTCGAAACGACTGTCGATAGCCAGCCACTGCAAAGCAAATTTTGCTCTACTCGAAAGCGGCTATCGAAACCTCTGTCGAAATGACTATCAACAACCATAAACAGAGCCCAATTATAAATAGATCTTTGAGTTTGTTTTTCTCTATAGCCAAAAACTAGCATCCTTTCCACAGCACCCTAGAGCAAAATTCCCTTCTTTCAAGTGCTAAAACCTATTACAGTGTAATTTTTTTCGAATTTTCAAAGATTTTCAAGCAATTAAGTCTTCTTTGGTTTTTCTTTGAATTGTTATTCATAAAAAGTAGATTTTTATCTCAAAAACCTAGATCTACTATTTATATGAACTAATTTGAATAAATGAAAGTTAGATCTTTACTTGCTAGTAGATTTGGAGTGGTTTAGCAAATTTTTAAGGATTTTTGACGATTTTCATGGAATAACTGAAAATACATGCTAATTTAGAGGTAAAAGAAATAAAAATTTCAGCTTTTTAGCATAACAATTCATGGGTTGCTTGAATAATTAACATACATTAAATTCAGGCATTAATAGTAAAATTAAAATAATGTTGAAAGAGGAATTGGAAAATACGGAATTTTGCAATTGTTAAAAAAGAGGGGGAAAGAAAAGAACTTAAATATATAATATGTGTGTCAAATTCAAGCATAATTTTGTGAAATAATAACATTATATTAAGATATATTTTTGTAATTAACTTTACGGAATGGGACCAAGAAAGCAAACCGCTTCCAAGAGACCAAGAGTGGAATCTTCAGGCCCATCATCTCCATAGAGGCACAAAGTTGCAAAAATAAATAAGAAGCTCTTGGAAAAGTATGAGAACTTTAACCTTTGGCCTGAATGAGCAGTTGATTACTCAAAGATACATGGGAATCTTGCCTTCAGAGCACAAATGCAGGCTGTAGAATTAGAAGCATATACAATGCAAAGACACACACTGACGTTCAACGAAATCATGCATGAATTTTATGCTAATCTGCAACCAGCACTTGGGATCAATATGTATAATTTATAGTAATGGGTAGGGAAGTGCCACTCACAAAATAAGAAATTCTGAGAGCAATTCCCATACCCAATGTGCTTGAAGAGAACCCATCTTTTATGGATATAGTAAATGACATACCAAGCAAATCCTACCGATTCAAAGAGCTCTAATGCAAATCTCAACGATTTTGCTTTCAATGAGAGTTTCTTAAAAGTGGGCTACATAAGACGAGAGTACGTTTTGGTAAGTCTATTTATCAAATATAACACCTTACTGTCCTATGTAACAATGGAATTATGTTCATGGGACATGGTGTTATTAAATATAATTCTAGAAATGCGCCTGTTCGATGTCGCATCCATCATGTATTTCGTGATAGTTTAATGCATGGGATAACCCATGAATATATCCAGCATCCAAGATTGACAAAGCTATACTTATCCTGCCATCTCTAATAATAAAAAGTTGCATGAACACTGGAGTCAAACATCACGAAGAAGATAGATTAAGAAATAAAGAAAAGAAAAATGAGGATAACCAAAAAACAAGAAAAATAAAAATTTTATACAAAAGAAAGAATTTTTTTTGATATTTTCTACAAAACCATGTCTGATGGGCCTCAGTTTTCTTTTGCATGAAGTTCTAATCTTGTAACTTTGATTTGCATAACTGTATTTGACTTTAGTTCTCTTTAGCTCCATGTTCTTGTAGTTTTATTCTCTTTTTACCTCTTCTTGGACTTAATTTCTTAATCTGTCTCTGAGTTTATGTCATCTCTTTGTAGCAAAAGGTCTAACCTAAAAAATATACTAAAAGTATTTGAGTCGCATTATTTATATATAGAAATAGATAATATGAAGTTTATAAATATACAATGTATGGAACTTATCACACCCTCACACCTATTTTTTGCTAGTTCTCAAACAAAACCTAAACCCAAAATCAAAAAATTTTCATAACTCACTTTTGTAGGAATCACATTCGCACTTAGCATGTGCAACAAGCCGTTTAACCCCTAGGTTACCCTAGTGGACGAGTTGTATCTCATAAGGGTTTCCAGTGGTGTTATCAACAAACATCGTGATGAAAATAGATTAAGGAATAAACAAAAGAAAAATAAGGAGAACACAAAGAATCAACAAAAACAAAAATTTCATAGAAAAGAATGATTTTTTTCTATATTTCTACAATTAATCTTACTAATATACATACTCAAGAACGCATTTACATTATCAATTTTAAAGTCAAGTATCACATCAAATACACTAATCATTTTAATAAAAAATTCAAATCCTATCTTTCAATACCCACTAATAAATAACTCATTGGCTCCTTTACATCTACGCGCATGTGTGAGAGTCTTCTTGGATTTTGAACTCAAACTCTAACTCATGATTTATCTTTTTCCTCTAAACATTTTTTCTTTTTTTTTTTTACTTTTTTTTTCTCTTTTGTGAATATTTCACCTTTCATGTGTATATTTATGCTTACTTAGGTGCAAACACCTGATTACTCGGATCATACTCTGAATATTTCACCTTTCATATGAATATTCACGCTTACTTAGATGCAAATATCCAATTGCATGGATCATACTCTATCTCTTAAAAACACAGTTCATGTGAATATTCACGCTTACTTAGGTGTAAATATTCGATTACTTGGATAATACTCTACTCTTAATTCTTTTTTTTCTTTTTTTAGAGAGAAAAGACTACGCAATTATTATCATCTTTATCCTTAACCTAATAAACTATTGTGATGTAAAAAAATAGATATATACTTATCTCAAAATTAATATTTAGTTTTGGATTTTATTTTTTATAAAATTCTAAGTGTATTATCAAGCCTACTCTACTATCAAATTACAAATCTAAATATATTTTTTTATTTGTAATTTGGTTGATTTACTGTAAAAAATATTTTTTTTTACTTTTTTATTTTATGATTTTTTTCTTTTCTTTTTTTGTACCCTAAAAACTACCTAAAGTATAAAATAAAGAAATCCAAAAATCTAAAAATAAAATAAAAATCCTAGAAAAATTAAAGACCCTAGAAAAACACAAAAATCTTCTAACCCACTTCACTACACCTAAATTCGTGTATGCCCTCATACACAAATCATTGGTGTCATAAAATAAATATGAAAACTATTGTACAAATACTATACAAATAATGAGAGTTGTGAAAGGTCCTAATTTTAATATCGTCACCCTATTAACGTATGGAAAGTAGTTATAACCTCTCGATTGCTTTCCACTTTCATAGTGTGTATATTTAAAATCTGAAGTGGGTGCATTGTCGTATCTCATTATCCTCCTATAAGTTACGAAATTATTATTTTTATTTCTTATGCCATCCTCACTTTTTCTATCCACATATTCGCATTAATAATTTGATTAAATTAACTCTTCACTATAAACTTGATAATCATCATTGGTAACAACTACTCATGTAGAAATATCGTGAGATATGAAGAGTGCATCATGATTAAGTGAGTCATTGACTGTGAAGTGTGGTGGCCCTTCTAACTCACGAAATAATGCAAGCTCCTCCACAAACAAATCCTCAAAGATTTGCTCATTAAGGAATTGAATAATTGAAAAAATATCATCATATATAGAATCAGTATATGCCAATTCGTCTAATAACATGAGCTTATCTATGAAAATTTGCTCAAATAAGGGTTCATCATCAGCACAAGAGGTAAAATGAGAGTGCAAACTGTGAACCATGTTTACCTCAATAGAGGAACTCATTGTGTGCTCATTGATATTGAATATGCTTAATATCATAGTAATATTTCCAAATGATAGCTTCATGAAGTCACTTCTACAATTAATTAATGCATTTGAAGTTGCAAGGAATGGTCTGCCTAAAATAATAGGAATTTGATTCCATGGGATAGAAATCGGCTCAATTTCTAAAACAATGAAGTCTACAGGAAAGATGAACTCGCCGATCATAATGAGCACATCTTCAACCGTATCAAATAGTTTCTTAATCAAATGATCAGTTAGCTGTAATATGACCTTGGTTGGTTAAATTTTCTTAACCCCAATTGCTGATAAATATTGTAAAGAAGAAACTTGACACTTGCCCCTAGATCAAGCAACACCTTGTCAAATGTAGTATTCTCAATTGTGCATGAGATTGTGAGGGAACCTGGATCTTTGTATTTGATAGGTAAAGAGTTAGTGAGAATTTGCGATATATTTGCAGTAAGAAAAACTTTCTTATGAATGTTTCTTATCATTTTTTAGTACACAAATCCTTGAGAAATTTGGCGTAAGTGGAAACCTGTTGTATAATATGAAAGAGTGGAATATTAACTTTCACCTGCTCAAATATTTCAAGAATCTTCTCTACTTGCAGTGAAGGTTTCCTAAGCCGATTGGGATATGGTGCTTTCAGCTTAGGAACATGCTCGTCCAATTGAGCGTATGATGATAATGGAGGTGATGGAGATGGATGTGGAGTTGTAGGAAAGAGATTAGGAAGCATGGCTACATTATTGTCCTCTTGCTTTCTAGATCTAAGCGTGTGAATGATATTGCAATGGTGAACATGGAATGAAACAAACTGAGATGAGTTAGAGTTCGAATTCATTATTGGTTGGCTTGGAAAGGTACTCGACCCCCGCTCACTCAACTATGTAGCTAACTGTCCAATCTGCTACTCTATATTCTTGATCGACTGAGAACTTGTAAGAAGTTATCGGTCGGGCTATTATATAAAGTCAGTAGACACTTTCATTAAATTTTGTATTTATGTTTATAAACTGGACGTTATCTTGAAAAGGTTCTCCATATTTTTTTTTTCAAGTGTAGATAGCCATCTATCATAATCATTATTAGACCCCTACTATGGATATAATTAAATATGTGCAGATAGTCTATTCTCATTATTCCCTTGATTCGTAGCATTTGAATGTTAATATACACACACATTAGGTCTAGGGAACTGACCAGTGGTTGAAAGCTGTATATTAGGGCTTGGTGCCCCCCGGTATTGCCTATAACCCCATGAGAGATTTGGGTAGTTCCTCCAGTCCGGATTATATATAAGAGTGCAAGGATTGTTTATGAGTTACTGATACAAGGCGTTAACATGCTCAAGTGTTGGACTCATAGGGTTCATTAATAATGGATACTCCTCCATAACATGGCTTGGAGTTCCACAGTTGAAACATGTGAAAACTTGTTTTTGATTGACTTGACCCTCCAGTGGAGTGCTAGGAGTCTCTAACACCTCAATTCTCCTCATAAGGGCGACAATCTTAGCTTCAACAGGTATAGAGTTGTCGACGCTATGGATCCCACCCTTATGAGCAGCAGTTAATGCATTGGATTTTTCAATAGGACTCTCCCACTGTATAGTTTTTCATGATAGGTCCTCGAGAAATTCCCATGCTGCATCCTCGTTCTTCCTCATGAACTCCCCCTAAAAAATGGACTCAGGAATAGTTTTGAAAATGTAATCAAGTCCTTCATAGACGATTTGACACAACTTCCATTTTTCAATTGCATAGTGGGGGCACTGAGCTAATAAGTTCTTGAACCGTTCCAAGTACTTGATGAAGGGTTCTCCTGGCACTTGACGGAATTGATTAATAGTGTTACGTGTTTTAGCCATCTTATGCGTGGGATAATACTTCTTTAGAAATCCATAACAAATTGATCCCAATTAGTGATTGAATCAGTAGGCATAATGTACAACCACTTCTTATCGTTATCTTTGAGAACGAACGGGATAAAACGGAGATTAATTTTTTCTTCCAAAAGATGTCGCAGTTTAATCATTATGCATGTTTCTTGAAATTCACTTATGAAAAGATATGTATCCTCAGAATCGGATCTGGTGAATTTCAGAAGCATACTAATATACTGCAGGTTTAATTCATAATTTTATCCACTGCTAGTGGAAGCTTTATGCACGAAGGTGGTGAAGTGTGCAGCGGGTAACATCGATCCTGAAAAATTGGATCGATTGGTCCATCATATCTCCCATGAACAAATCAAATCACACTAGTCGACCAAATTGATCACGGGTCCAATGTGGCATGAATCAACAACCGTGAGTGGATGCATGAGTCTTCTAAACTAATGAAAGAAGTGGGGTGATGTGAAGATGAAATGGTAGAAGAAATATGATCATCGAAAAATGTGATGTCCTACTATTTCTATTTTTATATTTTTTTAAGAATCAAAGACCCAAAACACATTATTGGAAAGAAAGTGGGTGAAGATCTCACCTGAGCTGATTTAGCAGTTTATATCGCCAATTACCAGCAGAATCAGAGAGATTATCTCTCTGTTTTCTGCTACGCAACTCTGAACCTTTTCTGATCCCTTTTGCTTTTTTGTATCTGCACTTCCAAGTCCCTACACACTCAATATACATTGTTAGCCTGTAAAACATTAGAAAAAGGAAGAAACCACCGTCGACCTTTGAAAAGGTGCCAAAAACTTGATGTGAATAATATATTGCAAGTGTATAGTATCTGTTGAAGTTCTTTATAGGTCGTTCCCACAAGAATCAAGATTGTTTTACTATCTTGCTAGTTTTTTAGTTCAATCAAGTTAGCTATGAGATTCAAGATTAAAAAGATTAGGTTTAAGTTCGAAAACTTAGTCTAGGTTTTTGAATCCATTAGAATAATAACTTTAATGAATTACCTCTTTCTTCCTAAGTTTTTAATCATGCACAATCAACTAACACATAAAAAGGTGATCTTCTTAATTTGATTTTAATTAAGAGCCCCTAATTATGACCTAACAATGATGTGCAAGCATAAATCATCAAACTTAAGATTTTTCTTAAAAATAAATTATATATAGTAGATAGTTATATAAATAAAAGTATAGAAATAAACTTCAAACCCTAATCTAAGTATAGGTTATCAAAAGCTAAAACTCAAGCATAACCTATCAATGATATTGGATTTATAAATTTATACTCTTCAATCTATTTATAGGAAAATCTTGTTAATAATTCTATAAATAAAAATAAAGAATATGACTTCAAAATATTATCTAAGTACAGATTATAAAATTATAAATTAAGCATAATCCATCAAAGAATTATGATTTCCGAAGTCCTATCTTTATTTTCTTTATAGAAAAACCATGTCTTTATTTCATTTTAGGAAGAAGATAAGAAAAATGTTAGATTCATTAAACAAATTTCTTCTACATCTTTGGGCTAATGCAAATTAGTTACTCATACTACAAATTATCAAAAACATATATATTTATTTATGAAAGCCATGAAAATACTAATTATCTAGAAAGCAAGATAAATGAAAACAAGAAAGCAAGTAAAAGAAAATTACCTAAGAAATAATGGTGAACAACAAAGAGTCACCTCTGGAGTTCGTATTATGATCGTCATCCCTTCGGCAAAACCCTAGTCATTATTTAATCAAAAGTGTATCTAAAATTACATAAAATCCTAATTTACAAGGATATGACCAATATATAGGCCTTAGAGTACCAAACCCTAATATTACTACAACTGAATAGCTACAAAATTATATCTAAGACCTTGTAAAATTTTTAGCAATTTCGAGCCCCATATTACTGCCAAATGGCAGCTATTGCCACTAATTGGCCGCAAAACAATGCCTGATGGGCTTCAGTTTTCTTTTGCATGAAATTCTAGTCCTGTAACTTTGATTTGCACGACTGTATTTAACTTTGGTTCTCTATAGCTCTATGTTCTTGCAACTTTATTATCTTTTAAGCTCTTCTTAAACTTGATTTCCTAATCTATCCTAAGTTTATGCTATCGTCATGTAAGAATAGGTCTAATATGAAAAATATACTAAAAATATCTGAGTAGTATTATTTATATACAAAAAAGACAATATGGAGGATATAAATATGCAATATATGGAACTCATCATCACCTTCTCAAAGTTACCATAATACTTATCATTCTTCACATTCATCTTTCAAATTACATTACAATCAAATAAATTAACAACAACTATAGCCTATCATGGCTCATATTCCACACTAGTGATTTGATGAAAAAACAGATTAGATGTAACACTAAAAGTGTCGCAAACCTTCATGTAAGATCATAATAGAAATTCTTTAAGAACTACACAATCTACCAACATATATACTTCCGACCATCTTTATCGAGCATCCTTTCACCATCTTCACTCAATTGAAGTTCTTGTCCAAAGATATATAGGATCTGATAACTCAAACTCATAGAAAACATGTCTTGGAATTTTATAGTGGCTTGCACAACAAGAATCATTATGTGTGCAATACATCGTATATGGAGATATTCACAATGACTGCGTTGACTAAACTGCCTTGCTTTGCAAATGCGATCAAGGAGAAAAGGGGTTCGAGATGAATAGAACCCTAATTCTCTCTCTTTCATTATATAGTTCTGATTTATGTACATGGATTAATGGTATTGGTGACAAATTTATTTATTTGAAATGAGGTCTGATCGTGGATGATAGTCAGCATTTGACAAATAAGATATCGCACAGTGACTGATTTTGAGCCGATATGTCAAGAAATATCAATTAGAATTATTTTAAATGATGGATATCTATAAACAGTAAAAATAAATGAAGCTTATAAATAAGCACAAAGCAAAGAGTAACAATTCAGTTAGAGAAGGAAAGAAACTCAAGCAGCAATGTAGAAATAATTTTGAATTTTAATTTAGATAAAAAAAAAACCTTAACTTGTCAAGAGGAAATATGGGCAACAAATTCAGCTTGGTTAGAGTTAGTTTCACTGCCAGGTAGCAATCAATATTGCTATCCAGCTATCAAAGTCAGATCAAACCTGATCTAAAGTTTTTGGAAACCCTCGCAGCAATGAGAGATTGTGTATCGAAAACTAATCTTACAAAAAATAAGCCTTATAGAAAACCAGTTGAAAATAGAAAGAAAACAGGATTTGAATTTTATCTAGGATGCAGTTAAATGAAAATAATTTTTTTTATCTTATTATAAGGATTAATGATTTTGATAAGGCTAAGACCATATAAAGAATGAAAATTCTTATTCTATAGTAGTTATTGTATCCTAAATGCTATCAACAAAACTTGATCTCAACATATGTTTGATTTGATCCTTATTCTATTGCAAAATTAATTGAAAATCTAATCGTAACTCGGTCCGAAAAACTGTCCAAATCAAAAGGAAACACGAGACAAGACAATCATGACTATCAGTCCAGTCGAGCCTAATCGCATTGAAATTTTTCATGTTGTTTCCCCATAAGATTGTGATATTTTCATTTGAATAGAAATTGATTTATCACCTGCAGTTTATAAAAGCAGAGCCAAAAACCAAAAAAAAAGTTATCTTTCTTCCTTTATTGAAGAGACCATCTTCCACATTCTATGAGAAGGTCAATAGTTCATACTTTAAACTCAAAGACAACGAGTTATCAAAAGTCCATACTCTAAAGTAAAAGTAACAAGTCATCAATAGCTCATGCTCTAAAGCGGAAGTTAACAAGCTATTAAGAGGAGAGATGCTTGCATCAAACTCTTTATCCATCTTCTTGTAGCCTCGACCATTGCACATGTAATCAATCGAACTAAATAGACATTCGGGTGAGATCTCCATCATCATGCTTCTCCACAATCAAAAGAAAGAGATATTATAATCATTCTTAATTGAAATTTCAATTATACAGATTTGCAATTTCTTATCTCTACTTTTTAGTTTTCATTTTTATTTAAAAAATTTAAACTAAAATAATATAATATCAACTAAAGATATTTACCTGAGAATTTGGTTCATATAACGGCATCTCAATTGATATTTAGAAATACTCTTCTCTTACATGGATAAATTATTGTTAAATTATTTCTCATGATAACTTGAAACATCTAGTTTGTAATTATCATTTTCCCTCTTAATAAGAATAATTCAACAATATCATTCTTACAGCAAAAATATTTATTAATAAATAATTGTATTGACATAATAGATGTAATAGTGTTATGCATAATAAAAAAACTAATTAACTTGCTAATTTTCATTTATCTTTCAAGCATTGCAATTCTATGGTGTGATAGTGAAGAAGTACATGGCATAAAATATTTATTCTCATGAGACTGATGGTTCGATAATTGAATTCTTTTTATTTATAACCCCAGAAAACATAGCTATAAGATTACAATTACAAGACAATAATTGCTTCTCCAAGCATAGTGCTATTTTACTCTGGACAACAACAAATTTTCTTGCAGAATGAGCGATGGGGATTGGGCGTGCAAATTCCAATATTGGAATTCAAACCGATATCCTTGCAATGCTGGTAGCAATCTCCATCTACGTTGCAAGGTCCAGGAAAAAATGAGCAACTAGCTGCAATAATATGCGGGGATGAATATCCTGAAATTTGAGGTTTTGAGCAACCATATATCAATTGTTAGTAGCAATTCTTCATAATACGAGGAGAGTGATGAGGATAACTGCAGATTTTTTTGATGCCATCTTTACCTGAAAAGGTTAAAGAAATCTAATGATAGACCTATCTTAGTAACAATCTTTATGTAGATGTTTAATTATTACAAGGAATTCATGAAGATTCACTTTCTATGTATAGATCCCTACTGAACCTTAATTTATCTACATTCTCAACATTTACAAAAAAACATACATGTATTTTTGTTGCGTGCTTTGTATTTACATAATGCAAGGATCTAGTCATTAAATTTGAAATTTGATTTTCTTTATCTGCCTAAGTACCATACATTTTTATTTTTTATGAAATATAGTAATATTAGTACATTATATGGAAATATGATTTCAGTGACGAGTATTTAGAGATGAAAGTAAAAGTTTTTACTAGGAAGGGGTATTTCTCATAACAAATAAATGTTGTCACTAAATATGATTTATTATAATGGAGATAAATAGTTGTTACCAAAATATAGTTTCTAGCGGCAACGATTAAATACTTGTCATTACATTATAATTTTCAGCAACGAGAAATTTTAATTGCTACAATAAATGATCAAGATTTTTATATCTATGACATGGATGTATGTGTGGGGCCTAGGGTTACATTTCACACATTTTAACATGCTTTAAAAAAGTTAAAGATATTCTTAGTATGCTTGCTCGGAGGGAGAGAGAAAGGGATTTTTTTTTTTTTTGAAAATCCTACTAGAGGAGGAAAAGAAACAAGTGAAGTGAGCGAGTCGGCAGCAAACTTAGTTCTTGAAAAGAGAGTGATGATGAGGGATAAGGAGATCAGAGACGTGATAAGGAGTCAAATGATACATAACATCTCGGTGACCCATCAGAGGACGAGGTTGTGGAAGATATCTATGTCAATTTTGACTATGAGGCTACCTCTAATAACTCTTATTATCAAATGGTATGTGTGTGTCCATACACACACATGTATGTATGTATATATGTGTGTGTGTGTGTATATATATATATTCTCTGTTTTCTTAACACTTGTTTGAACATTTATGCTTATTGAGGTATAATACCCAGTTACTTAGCTTATGTCTATAATAAAAGTACATAAATATCGTTCCTGTGAATATGCATACTTATCGAGTCGTACGAGCCCAACTAGTTAACACTTAGTTTTCTTATTTATTGTTTTCCTTTTTCATGTAGAAAATCCTTGCATCAATACCATGCTCACTCCTATTTTTTATTTTCTTCCTTATATATATATATATATATATATATATATATATATATATATATATATAAGATAAGTCTTCCTTTTAAGTTTTCTCTTTATTATCAACTTTTCGTAACACATTGTTTAAGTAGTCAGAGTGCATACTGGATTAAAATCTTAAGTATCCATATACCTTATTGTTAGATTTAAAATCTCAATTAAGATTACATAAAAATTACTATCATATAAGTATCAATATTAAAATATCAATCTCATAAATATGCAAAGTAATGTACATCTAATTTTACTTTTTACATCTTTGTGTGTGTGTGTGTGTGTGTGTGTATATATATATATCACCTCCTATAATTTTCTCAAAAATATTTTTTCACATTATGATCTAAATTTTTGCAAATGAACTCTAAAATATATGAAATTTGATCCTTAAATAGATATTGAAATAGATATTATGATCCCAAAAAAATTTGATAAAAAATAATGGAATCAACAACAGCAGTTAAGTCTTTTATCCGAAGTACTTGGGGTAACTACATGAACCAAAAGAGAATCACGCTGGATCGATCATAACGATCATCCTCCTCCATTCATTCATATAAAGTAATATATCCTCATTTAATCCTCGAGAATCCATATATTTTTGTATCACTTCTATCCATATTTTCTTCGGTCTTCTCTATACTCTTTTAACTTGTCCTACGTTAATAATCTCTTCTCATCGAACTGGTGCATTTATAGATCTACATTGCACATGAAAAACCATCCTAAGCGATTTTCTCGTATCTTCTCTTCGATGGGTTACACCTACCTTAGCATGAATATTTTTATTTCTCACTTTATCTTTTCTAATATTGTCGCATATCAAACGAAGCATGCACATGTTTGTTATACTCGTCTTCTGTTAATGACGTTTCCATATAGCTCAGCATTCCGTGCCATATAATAAATTTGGCCTAATAACAGCTTTATATAAATTTTCCTACAGCCTTAACCGAATGTTATGGTTGCATAAAACTCTCATTGCACTCTTCCATTTCAACAAGCTAACTTGGATCTTATTATTGACAGTACTATCAATCTCTCAATCATTCTAAGTAATATTACCCAAATACCTAAACTGACTGCTCATTTATATCTCTTGTCCATCTAATGTCACAGTATTATAGTTTAGAGCCTATCATTTACTAAATTTATACTCTATACACTCTGTTTTGTACCTACTTAATCTAAAATCTCTAGATTTTAATGTGTACCTCTATAACTCTAACTTGACATTCATCCTTGCTTTCATCTCATCAACTAAGACAATATCATCGACAAATTGCATAGGTATCTCATCCTGAATAGCTCAAGTAAGCTCACCTATCACTATAACAAATAAAAATGGGCTTAATGCAAATCATTGATGGAACCTAATTGTGAATGATAAAACACTTGTTAGACTACCACATATTCTAATATTGGTCACTATTCCATTATACATATCCTTAATTATGTCAATATATTTCATGAAAACTTTTCTTCATCAATGTCCCCCAAAAAATCTCTCGTGATATCATATCATAGGCTTTCCTTAGATCAATAAAAATCATATGCAATTTTCTATTTCTCTTTCAGAATCGCTCTATAAATTGACAAAATAATAAATAGATTCTACCGTGGCTCGCCTCCGTATGAATAAAAAATGGTTCTTTGATATTTTAGTAGTTTACCTCAATTTATGTTCGATTAACCTTTACTGAAACTTCATAGTGTGACTTTAAACATTTATTTTTGTTATTCATATTGAATACTTAGATAAGGTCAAAACTCATATAGAATTAAATGGGAAGTTATTCAAAATATCAAGTTTAGAATTTTATTAGATTATGTGCTTCGTTAATTTATTTTTCGGTTGTAGGAAGACCATGTGCTCTAAGAACTGGGATATAAAAAGCATGAACACATCCAGTGAATTATTACACAAGAGAGTTAAATTTATCTGACCAACAATTTTATTTAAATTAAATTTATATCTTCTTTATTTTAGTTTTAGTTTTAATTAATAAAAATCTAATCTTTATTTTTTTAGCTTTGTAATTTATTCTTTTTACTGTCACACATATCAAAACAATTCTCGAGATAATGATATTGGATTACTACCCTTACACTACATATCGATCTCTTGCACTTATAAGTGTATGATTTAGATCGTAGTCAAGCTTTTCGCATCATTTCTTGAGATCAATACTATTTATTATATTTTACTATAAATTACGGTTCCTATGTTATTAATTTTTACAATTCTAAATTTACTTGACCAGTTGGAGGAGAACTTCAAATAGTATATTTATTCGATCGTACACAGATCCACACACACTTCCAGTCCACCGAACATCTCAACATGAGCACTAGTAATAATAATAATAACAACAACATGAACAATAATAGTAATAATAATAATGGATTCGGAGATGATGATACAAATGACAATAATAGTCACCATGGAGCCAATGGAAGGTTCTTACGAGATTACTACAACCTGGTAAGGTAACCCAACCTTCATGCATAGCATTTTCTTTAAATATGGGACACTTCGAGATTAAATATGGAGAAGTTTAAGTTTTGCCTAAATTCTAAGGGATGGATTCAGAGAGCCCATATTGCACCTTCGAGATTTCGAAGAAATTTGCTTTACTATTAATATTTAAAATATTACTATAGAGCAACTGAAGTTTAGACTTATACCATCCTCCCCTAAGGATGGAGTAAAGACATTGCTACATTTCTTACGTCCCAATTCAATAGGAAGATGGGATGAGATGCCAAATAAATTCTTAAAGAAATTCTTTCCTTCACATCAAACAAATTTTATGCGAAAGAAAATTCTCAGTTTTCGACAGAGAGATGATGAACCTTTGTTTGAGCATTGAGATAGAATTAAATATTTGCTACTCTCATGCCCATATTATGATTTCAAGATATGTAGGACTGTACGTACCCTCTATCAAGGGCTAAGTACTGCAACCAGATAATTTGTAGAAACTATGTTCAATGTTGAATTTTTAAGTAAAGATACTGAGGAAGCATGGGATTATTTTGATTCACTTCCTAAAAATTCACAAACCTGAATAACTGAGGATACATGATTCGCGAATGTCCAACACTTCCTACTTTTAAAAAAGTATTGAACGAACAAGCTAATGCCTTTAACACTATCTCAACCAGCAAACAATCCATATTCACAAACATATAACCCTAATTGGAGGAACCATCCAAGTTTTTAATAGAAGCAGAATCCTCACCAACAATTTATTTATCAAAATAAGTACTCACTAATCCACCCCAACAATACATCCAACCTTCTAATCAACCTTCGGTGTACCAACCACCACCAAAGATAAATTTTGAGTTTGAGGGTAATTTCTTGCCAATATAGCAGAGAATGGATCAGATGATCCAAGTGCAATAGCATTTTATCCAGTTGTAGCAAACGATTAACAGTCAGAATGTGACAGCCTTCAGCGATATTCGATCATAGATAAGCTATCTCAGTTCTGCATTTCTAATGAACGAAAAAGGTTGCCTACCATCTCAACCGGATGCTAGTACTTCATGTAAAGTCGAAGGTATAAATGCTATTATTTATTCCATTAATAATAACATACCCAAGGTAACTGCTATAATAAATTGTGAAGTGGTAAAGTGCTTGATGAATCCATTTCGAAAGAAAATACCGAAGAGAAACAGGTTAGTGATTCAGTGCAACAATCTAAAAATGATAATTCTAAAGAGCCCATTTCCATAAATTGTAAGCCTCCTATACCATGTTCACAAAATTAAAAGCTAAAAATATTAATGCATCTTATGCTGATATTTTGAAAATTTTCAACAGCACCCTAGAGCAAAAATCCCTTCTTTCAAATGCTAAAACCCATTACAGCATAATTTTTTTCGAATTTGCAAAGATTTTCAAGCAATTAAGTCTTCTTCTCTTTGGTTTTTCTTTGAATTGTTCTTCATAAAAAGTAGATTTTTATCTCAAAAACCTAGATCTACTATTTATATGAACTAATTTGAATAAATGAAAGATAGATCTTTACTTGTTAGTACATTTGGAGTGGTTTAGCAAATTTTTAAGGATTTTTGACGATTTTCATGGAATAACTGAAAATACATGCTAATTTAGAGGTAAAAGAAATAAAAATTTCAGCTTTTTAGCATAACAATTCATGGGTTGCTTGAATAATTAACATACATTAAACTTAGGCATTAATAGTAAAATTAAAAGGTGTATTTACTGGTTTGTCCTCAAATCATAATATATTATGATTTAGTCCCCCAAATCTTCATATTTAGGATTTAGTCCCCCAAATCTTCTAAGTTACTACAATTTAGTCCCCCTCCTTAATTTTTGACCTGATATTACCATTTTACCCCTCCTTATTCATTCTTTCTCTTCTTCCTCTCTTCTCTTCCTCTCTTTCTCCTCTCTTCTCCTTTTCTTCATTATTCCTCCTCTCTTCTCCTTTCTCTTTCTTCTCTCTTTCTCCTCTTTTCTTCATTAGGAGAAGAAAGGAGGAAGAGAGAAGGAGAAGAGAGGAGGAATAATAAAGAAAAGGAGAAGAGAGGAGGAGAAGAGAGGAGGAAGAGAAAGAATGAATAAGGAGGGTTAAAATGGTAATATCAGGTTAGAAATTAGGGAGGAGGACTAAATTATAGTAACTTAGGAGATTTAGGGGACTAAATCCTAAATATGAAGATTTGGGAGACTAAATCATAATATATAAGTATTTGAGGGACAAACCAGTAAATACCCCAAATTAAAATAATGTTGAAAGAGGAATTGGAAAATACGGAATTTTGTAATTGTTGAAAAAGAGGGGGAAAGAAAAGAACTTAAATATATAATATGTGTGTCAAATTCAAGCATAATTTTGAGAAATAATAACATTATATTAAAATATATTTTTGTAATTAATTTTACGGAATGGGACCAAGAAAGCAAACCGCTTCCAAGAGACCAAGAGTGGAATCTTCAGGTCCATCATCTCCATAGAGGCACAAAGTTGCAAAAACAAATAAGAAGCTTTTGAAGAAGTATGAGAATTTTAACCTTTGGCCTGAATGAGCAGTTGATTACTGATGTGATAATTTAACTGCAAGCGCACAGTGTCGGATGTAGCGCTGTACAGGTCGTCCCACAGAGATCTCAGGTGTTTTGCGATTCTTACTAATTCTATAGTCTATCGGATTAACAACGATTCTAGGTTGAAGATGAGAGTTATCCTAATTAGCCTAGAATCTAGAATCCACTAGTTTCCAACCATATTCTTACTTCTATTATCTTCTTCTTTCATAAAAAGGTGATCTTTTAGTTTAATCTTTATTTAAAGTGCCCTAAGTATGAGCTATCAAGTGGTGTGCAAGTATAACTCATTAAAGATACTACTTTTCATAAAAACAAACTAAATCTTTAGATAGTTCGATGAAAAAGATAAAATCAACAACCCCAAACCCTAATTAAGGATAGGCTATCAAGAAACATAATTCAAGTATAACCTATCAAAGTTTTAATCTTCGAGTTCTTGTATTTTAATATTTTTATGGAAAAATCATGTCTTTATTTAGTTTATTTAAGAAGAAAAATATTAGAAAGCAATTACATGGTGGATTCTAGTTTCATCTACATCCTAGAGCTAAACTAATTAGCTACACATGATTCTAGAAAGCAATAAAATCTAATTTAGAAAGCAAATAAATCTATACTAGAAAGCAAATAAAAATCTAAAAACAATGGCTTACCTCTGGAGCACGGTATTGTGGCCGCCACCCCTTCAGCAAAACCCTAATTTTATTAATTTAAAACGAGTACAAAAACTTCAGGATTTCCCTTTAGAATACAAGGATAGGCCAATATATAGGCTTCGGAAATCAAACCCTAATTCTAACATAAGTGAAAAATTAAACAATTATAATGAAGCCACAAGAAAAATCTCAGCCCACGAAACCCATATTGGGCCGCTATTTGGCTACCAAACCGCCATTTGGCGGCTAAAGTTTGGAAAACTAGGTTGAAATTTCTCAAGTACAAGTCTCTTGTCTTGTTTGTTAAACTTTCCTGACTTTATTTGACTTTGAGTCTCTGAAGCATTGTAGTCTCGTAGTTTTGCTCATTTTAGAAACTTTTCGGACTCTGATTTCCTACTCCAACATTGATTTCATGCCATTTTCTTGTACGAATTGGTTTACCTGAAAAAGACACTAAAAATACCCGAGTAGCATTTATTTATATACAAAAATAGATTAAATATGAGAGGAAAAATGCAATATATGATATTCATCAATTACTCAAAGATACATGAGAATCTTGCTTTCAGAGTACAAATGTAGGTTGTAGAATTAGAAGCATATACAATGCATAGACACACACTGATGTTCAACGAAATCATGCATGAATTTTATGCTAATCTGCAACCAACACTTGGGATCAATATGTATAATTTATAGTAAGGGGCAAGGAAGTGCCACTCACAAAATAAGAAATTCTAAGAGCAATTCCCATACCCAATGTGCTTGAAGAGAACCCATTTTTTTATTGATATAGTAAATGAGATACCAAGCAAATCCTACCGATTCAAAGAGCTCTAATGCAAATCTCAACGATTTTGCTTTCAATGAAAGTTTCTTGAAAGTGGGCTACATAAGACGAGAGTACGTTTTAGAAAGTCTATTTATCAAATATAATACCTTACTGTCCTATGTAACAATGGAACTATGTTCACGGGACATGGTGTTATTAAATATAATTCTAGAAATGCGCCTGTTCGATGTCACATCCATCATGTATTTCGTGATAGTTTAAAGCATGGGATAACCCATGAATATATCCAACATCCAAGATTGACAAAGCTATACTTATTCTGCCATCTCTGATAATAAAAAGTTGCATGAACACTGGAGTCAAACATCATGAAGAAGATATATTAAGAAATAAAGAAAAGAAAAATGAGGATAACCAAAAAACAAGAAAAACAAAAAAATTATAGAAAAGAAAGAATTTTTTTTTGATATTTTCTACAAAACCATGCCTGATGGGCTTTAGTTTTCTTTTGCATGAAGTTCTAGTCTTGTAACTTTGATTTGCAAAACTGTGTTTGACTTTAGTTCTCTATAGCTCCATTTTCTTGTAGCTTTATTCTCTTTTTATCTCTTCTTGGACTTAATTTCTTAATCCATCTCTGAGTTTATGTCATCTCTTTGTAGCAATAGGTCTAACCTAAAAAATATACTAAAAGTATTCGTGTCACATTATTTATACACAGAAATAGATAATATGATGGCTATAAATATACAATGTGTGGAACTTATCACACCCTCACACCTATCTTTTGATAGTTCTCAAACAAAACCTAAACCTAAAAAGGAAAAAATTTCATAACTCACTTTTGTAGGAATCACATTCGCACTTAGCACGTGCAACAAGCCGTTTAACCCCTAGGTTACCCTAGTGGACGAGTTGTATCTCATAAGGGTTTCCAGCGGTGTTATCAACAAACATCGTGATGAAAAAACATTAAGGAATAAACAAAAGAAAAATTAGGATAACAAAAAAATCATGAAAAACAAAAATTTTATAGAAAAGAAAGAATTTTCTTTATATTTCTATAATTAATCTCACTAATATACATACTCAAGAACGTATTTACATTATCAATTTTAAAGTCAATTATCACATCAAATGCACTTATCATTTTAATAAAAAATTCAAATCCTATCTTTCAATACCCATTAATAAATAACTGATTGGCTCCTTTACATCTACGCGCATGTGTGAGAGTCTTCTTGGGTTTTGAACTCAAACTCTAACTCATGATTTAATTTTTTTCTCTAAATATTTTTTCTTTTTTTTTTACTTATTTTCCTATTTTGTGAACATTTCACCTTTCACGAATATTTATGCTTACTTAGGCGCAAACACCTGATTACTCGGATCATACTTTGAATATTTCACCTTTCATATGAATATTCACGCTTACTTAGATGCAAATATCCAATTACTTGGATCATACTCTATCTCTTAAAAATACTGTTCATGTGAATATTCACGCTTACTTAGTTGCAAATACTCGATTACTTGGATAATACTCTACTCTTAATTCTTTTTTTTCTTTTTTTGAGAGAAAAGACTACGCAATTATTATCATCTTTATCCTTAACCTAATAAACTATTGTGAAGTAAAAAAATAGATATATACTTATCTCAAAGTTACTATTTAGTTTTGGATTTTATTTTTCATAAAATTCTAAGTGTATTATCCAGTCTACTCTACAATCAAATTACAAATCTAAATATATTTTTTATTTGTAATTAGGTTGATTTGCTGCAGAAAATAATTTTTTTACTTTTTTATTTTATGATTTTTTTTCTTTTTTTTTTGTACCCTAAAAACTACCTAAAGTATAAAATAAAGAAATCCAAAAATCTAAAAATAAAATAAAAATCCTAGAAAAACTAAAGATCCTAGAAAAACACAAAAATCTTCTAACCCACTTCACTACACCTAAATTCGTGTATGCTCTCATACACGAATCATTGGTGTCATAAAATAAATATTAAAACTATTGTACAAATACTATACAAATAATGAGAGTTGTGAAAGGTCATAATTTTAATATCGTCACATATTAACGTATGGAAAGTAGTTATAACCTCTCGATTGCTTTCCACTTTCATAGTGTGTATATTTAAAATGTGAAGTGGGTGCATTGTCATATCTCATTATCCTCCTATAAGTTACGAAATTATTTTTTTTTATTTTTTATGCCATCCTCACTTTTTCTATCCACATATTCGCATTAATAATTAGATTAAATAACTCTTCACTATAAACTTGCTAATCATTATTGGTAACAACTACTCATGTAGAAATATCGTGAGATATGAAGAGTGCATCATGATTAAGTGAGTTATGGACTGTGAAGTGTGGTTGCCCTTCTAACTCACGAAATAATGCAAACTCCTCCACAAACAAATTCTCAAAGGTTTGCACATTAAGGAATTGAATAATTTGAAAAATATCATCATATATAGAATCAGTATGTGCCAATTCGTCTAATAACATGAGCTTATCTATGAAAATTTGCTCAAATAAGGGTTCATCATCAGTACAAGAGGAAAAATGATAGTGCAAACTGTGAACCATGTTTACCTCAATAGAGGAACTCGCTGTGTGCTCATTGATATTGAATATATTCAATGTCATAGTTATATTTCCAAATGATAGCTTCATGAGGTCATTTATGCAATTAATTAATGAATTTGAAGTTGCAAGGAATAGTTTGCCTAAAATAACAGGAATTTGATTCCATGGGCTAGAAATCGGCTCAGTTTCTAAAATAATGAAGTCTACAGGAAAGATGAACTCGCCAATCATAATGAGCACATCTTTAACCATATCAAGTGGTTTCTTAATCAAATGATCAGTTAGCTATAATATGACCTTGGTTGGTGAAATTTTCTTAACCCCAATTGCTAATAAATAGTGTAAAGAAGAAAGTTGACACTTGCCCCTAGATCAAACAATGCCTTGTCAAATGTAGTATTCTCAATGGTGCATGAGATTGTGAGGGAACCTGGATCTTTGTATTTGATAGGTAAGGAGTTTGTGAGAATTTGCAATATATTTGCAGTAAGAAAAATTTTCTCATGAATGTTTCTTACTCGTTTTTTAGTACACAAATCCTTGAGAAATTTGGCATAAGTGGAAACCTGTTGTATAATATGAAGGAGTGGAATATTCACTTTCACCTGCTCAAATATTTCAAGAATCTTCTCTACTTGCAATGAAGGTTTTCTAAGTCGATTGGGATATGGTGCTTTCAGCTTAGGAACATGCTCGTCCAATTGAGCATATGATGATAATGGAGGTGATGGAGATGGATGTGGACTAGTAGGAAAGAGATCAGGAGGCATGGCTACATTATTGTCCACTTACTTTCTAGATCTAAGCGTGTGAATGATATTGCAATGGTGAACATGAAATGAAACAAACTAAGATGAGTTAGAGTTCGGATTAATTATTGGTTGGCTTGGAAAGGTACTCGGCCCTCGCTCACTCAACTGTGTAGCTAACTGTCCAATCTGCTACTCTATATTCTTGATCGACTGAGAACTTGTAAGAAGTTGTTGGTCGGTCCGTTATATAAAGTTAGTAGACACTTTCATTAAATTTTGCATTTATGCGTCTAAACTTGACGTTGTCTTGAAAAGGTTCTCCATATTTTTTCCAAAGTGTAGTTAGGCATCTATCATAATCATTGTTAGACCCCTACTATGGATATAAATAATTATGTGTAGATAGTCTATTCTCGTTATTCCCTTGATTCATAGCATTTGAATGCTGATATACACACAAATTAGGTCTAGGGAACTGACCAGTGGTTGAAAGCTGCATATTAGGGCTTGGTGCTCCCTTATATTGCCTATAACCCCATGAGAGATTTGGGTGGTTCCTCCAGTCCGGATTATATATAAGAGTGTAAGGATTGTTTATGAGTTACTTATACAAGGCATTAACCTGTTCAAGTGTTGGACTCATAGGGTTTATTAATAATGGATACTCCTCCATAACATGGCATGGAGTTCCGTAGTTGAAACATGTGAAAACTTGTATTTGATTGACTTGACCCTCCGGTGGAGTGCTAGGAGTCTCTAACACCTCAATTCTCCTCATAAGGGCTGCAACAGGTATAGAGCTGTCGATACTATGGATCCCACCCTTATGAAAAGCAGTTGATGCATTGGATTTTTCAATAGGACTCTCCCACTGTATAGTTTTTCATGATAGGTCCTCAAGAAATTCCTATGCCTCATCCTCGTTCTTTCTCATGAACTCCCCCTAAAAAATGGACTTAAGAAGAGTTTTGAATATGTAATCAAGTCCTTCATAGATGATTTGACACAACTTCCACTTTTCAATTGCATAATGGGGGCACTGAGCTAATAAGTTCTTGAACCGTTCTAAGTACTTGATGAAGGGTTCTCCTGCCACTTGACGGAATTGATTAATAGCATTATGCATTTTGGCCATCTTATACGTAGGATATTACTTCTTTAGAAATCATAACAAATTGATCCCAAGTAGTGATTGAATCAGTATGCATAATGTGCAACCACTTCTTATCGTTATCTTTGAGAGCGAACTGGATAAAACGGAGCTTAATTTTATCTTCCAAAAGATGTTGCAGTTTAATCATTATGCATGTTTCTTGAAATTCACTGAGGAAAAGATAGGTATCCTCATAATCGGATCCGGTGAATTTCAAAAGCATACTAATATGCTGTAGTTTTAATTCATAATTTTATCCACTGCTGGTGGAAGCTTTATGCATGAAGGTGGTGAAGTATGCAGCGGGTAACATCGATCCTGAAAAATTAGATCGGTTGGTCCATCTTATCTCCCATGAATAAATCAGATCTCACTAGTCGACCAAATTGATCACGGGTCCAATGTGGCATGAACCAACAACCGTGAGTGAATGCATGAGTGTTCTAAACTAATGCAAGAAGTGGGGTTATGTGAAGATGAAATGGTGGAAGAAATATGATCATAGAAAAATGTGATGTCCTACTATTTCTACTTTTTTATTTTTTTAATTTTTTTAAGAACCAAAGACCCAAAACACATTAGTGGAGTGAAAGTGGGTGAAGATCTCACCTGAGTTGATTTATCAGTTTATGTCGCCAATTACCAGCAGAATCAGAGAGATTATCTCTCTGTTTTTTGCTCCGCAACTCTGAACCTCTTCTGATCCCTTTTGCTTTTTTGTATCTGCACTTTCAAGTCGCTACACACTCAATATACATTGTTAGCCTGTAAAACATTAGAAAAAGGAAGAAACCACCGTCGATCTACGAAAATGGTGCCAAAAACTTGATGTGAATAATATATTGCAAGTGTATAGTATCCATTGTAGTTCTTCATAGGTCGTTCCCATAGAAATCAAGATTGTTTTACTATCTTGCTAGTTTTTTAGTTCTATCAAGTTAGCTATGAGATTCAAGATTAAAAAAATTTGGTTTAAGTTCCTAAAATTAGTCTAGGTTTTTTAATCCATTAGAATAATAGCTTTAATGAATTACCTCTTTCTTCCTAAGTTTTTAATTATGCACAGTCAACGAACACATAAAAAGGTAATCTTTTTAATTTGATTTTAATTAAAAGCCCCTAAGTATGACCTAACAATGATGTGCAAGTATAAATCATCAAACTTAAGATTTTTCATAAAAATAAATTATATATAGTAGATAGTTATATAAATAAAAGTATAGAAATAAAATTCAAACCCTAATCTAAGTATAGGTTATCAAAAGCTAAAACTCAAGCATAACCTATCAATGATATTGGATTTCCAAATTTATACTCTTCATTCTAATTATAGAAAAATCTTGTTAATAATTCTATAAATAAAAATAAAGAATATGACTTCAAAATATTATCTAAGTATAGATTATAAAATTATAAATTAAGCATAATCTATCAAAGAATTATGATTTACAAAGTCCTATCCTTATTTTCTTTATAGAAAAACCATGTCTTTATTTCATTTTAGGAAGAAGAAAAGAAAAATGTTAGATTCATCAAACAAATTTCTTCTACATCTTTGGGCAAATGCAAATTAGTTACTCATACTACAAATTATCAAAAACCTATATATTTATTTATGAAAGCCATGAAAATACTAATTATCTAGAAAGCAAGATAAATGAAAACAAGAAAGCAAGTAAAAGAAAATTACCTAAGAAATAATGGTGAACAACAAAGTGTCACCTCTGGAGTTCGTATTATGGTCGTCATCCCTTCGGCAAAACCCTAATCATTATTTAATCAAAAGTGTATCTATAATTACATAAAATCCTAATTTACAAGGATATGGCCAATATATAGGCCTCAAAGTACCAAACCCTAATATGACTACAACTGAATAGCTACAAAATTATATCGAAGACCTTGTAAAATTTTCAGCAATTTAGAGCCCCATATTACTGCCAAATGGCGGTTATAGCCTCTAATTGGCCGCAAAACAGTGCCTGATGGGCTTCAGTTTTCTTTTGCATGAAATTCTAGTCTTGTGACTTTGATTTGTACAACTGTATTTAACATTGATTCTCTATAGCTCTATGTTCTTGCAACTTTATTCTCTTGTCAGCTCTTTTTAAACTTGGTTTCCTAATCTGTCTCTAAGTTTATGTTATCTTCAAGTAAGAATAGGTCTAATATGAAAAATATACTAAAAATACTTGAGTAGCATTATTTATATACAAAAAAGATAATATGGAGGATATAAATATGCAATGTATGGAACTCATCATCACCTTCTCAAAGTTACCATAATACTTATCATTCTTCACATTCATCTTACAAATTATATTACAATCAAATAAATTAACAACAGCTATAGCCTATCATGGCTTATATTCCACACTAGTGATTTGATGAAAAAACACATTAGATGTAACACTAAAAGTGTTGGAAACCGTCATGTAAGATCATAATAGAAATTCTTTAAGAACTACACAATCTACCAACATATATAATTCCGACCATCTTTATCCAGCATCCTTTCACCATCTTCACTCAATTGAAGTTCTTGTCCAAAGATATATAGGATCTGATAACTCAAACTCATAGAAAACATGTCTTGGGATTTTATAGTGGCTTGCACAATAAGATTCATTATGTGTGCAATACATCGTATATGGAGATATTCACAATGACTGTGTTTACTAAACCACCTTGCTTTGCAAATGCGATCAAGGACAAAAGGAGTTCGAGATGAATAGAACCCTAATTCTTACTCTTTCATTATATAGGTCTGATTTATATACATGGATTAATGGTATAGGTGACAAATTTATTTATTTGAAATGAGGTCTGATCGTGGATGATAGTCGGCATTTGAAAAATAAGATATCTCACAGTGACTGATTTCGAGGCGATATGTCAAGAAATATCAATTGGAATGGAGATATTATTTTAAATGATGGATATCTATAAACAGTAAAAATAAATGAATCTTATAAATAAGCACAAAGCAATGAATAACAATTCAGTCAGAGAAGGAAAGAAACTCAAGCAGCAATATAGAAATAATTTAGAATTTTAATTTAGAGAAAAAAACTTAACTTGTCAAGAGGAAATATGGGCAACAAATTCAGCTTGGTTAGAGCTAGTTTCACTACCAGGTAGCAGTCAATATTGCTATCCAGCTATCAAAGTCAGATCAAACCTGATCTAAAGTTTTTGGAAACCCTCGCAGTAATGAGAGTTTGTGTATCGAAAACTAATCTTACAAAAAATAAGCCTTATAGAAAACCAGTTGAAAATAGAAAGAAAACAGGATTTGAATTTTATCTAGGATGCAGTTAAATGAAAATAAATTTTTTATCTTATTATAAGGATTAATGATTTTGATAAGGCTAAGACCATATAAAGGATGAAAACTCTTATTCTATAGTAGTTATTGTATCCTAAATGCTATCAACAAAACTTGATCTCAACATATGTTTGATTTGATCCTTATTCTATTGCAAAATTAATAGAAAATCTTATCGTAATTCGGTCCAGAAAACTGCCCAAATCAAAAGGAAACACAAGACAAGACAATCATGACTATCAGTCTAGTCGAGCCTAATTGCATTGAGATTTTTCATGTTGTTTCCCCATAAGATTGTGATTTTTCATTTGGATAGAAACTGATTTATCACCTGTAGTTTATAAAAGCAAAGCCAAAAACCAAAAAAAAGTTATCTTTCTTCCTTTATTGAAGAGACCATCTTCCACCTTCTATGAGAAGGTCAATAGTTCATACTTTAAACTCAAAGACAACGAGTTATCAAAAGTTCATACTCTAAAGCAAAAGTAACAAGTCATCAAGAGCTCATGCTCTAAAGCGGAATGTAACAAGCTATTAAGAGGAGAGATGCTTGCATCAAACTTTTTATCCATCTTCTTGTAGCCTCAACCATCGCACAGGTAATCAATCGAACTAAATAGACATTCGGGTGAGATCTCCATCATTATGCTTCTCCAAAATCAAAAGAAAGAGACATAATCATTCTTAATTGAAATTTCAATTATACAGATTTGCAATTTCTTCTCTCTAATTTTTAGTTTTCATTTTTATTTTAAATTTAAACTAAAACAATATAATATCAACTAAAGATATTTACCTGAGAATTTGGTTCATATAATTGCATGTCAATTGATATTTAGAAATACTCATCTCTTACATGGATAAATTATTGTTAAATTATTTCTTCATGATAACTTGAAACATCTAGTTTGTAATTCATCATTTTTCCTCTTAATAAGAATAATTCAACAATATCATTCTTACAGCAAAAATATTTATTAATAAATAATTGTATTGATATAATAGATGTAATAGTGTTATGCATAATAGAAAAAAACTAATTAACTTGCTAATTTTCATTTATCTTTCAAGCATTACAATTCTATGGTGTGATAGTGAAGAAATACAAGGCATAAAATATTTATTCTCATGAGACTGATGGTTCGATAATTGAATTCTTTTTATTTATAACCCCAGAAAATATAGCTATAAGATTACAATTACAAGACAATAATTGCTTCTCCAAGCATAGTGCTACTTTACTCTAGACAACAACAAATTTTCTTGCAGAATGAGCAATGGGGATTGGGCATGCAAATTCCAATATTGGAATTCAAACCGATATCCTTGCAATGCTTGTAGTAATCTCCATCTACATTGCAAGGTCCAGGAAAAAATGAGCAACTAGCTGCAACAAAATGCGGGGATGAATATCCTGAAATTTGAGGTTTTGAGCAACCATATATCAATAGTTAGTAGCAATTCTTCATAATACGAAGAGAGTGATGAGGATAACTACAGAATTTTTTGATGCCATCTTTACCTGAAAATATTAAAGAAATCTAATGATAGACCTATCTTAGTAACAATCTTTATGTAGATGATTAATTATTACTGGGAATTCTTGAAGATTCATCTTCTATGTATAGATCCCTACTGAACCTTAATTTATCTACATTCTCAATATTTAATAAAAAACATACATGTATTTTTGCTGCGTACTTTGAATTTACATAATGCAAGGATCTAGTCATTAAATTTTAAAGTTGATTTTCTTTATCTTCCTGAGTACCTTACTTTTTTATTTTTTTATGAAATATAGTAATATTAGTATATTATAAGAAAATATGATTTCAGTGACGAGTATTTAGAGATGAAAGTAAAAGTTTTTACTAGGAAGGGGTATTTCTCATAACAAATAAATGTTATCACTAAATATGATTTATTATAATGGAGATAAATAGTTGTTACTAAAATATAGTTTCTAGCGGCAACGATTAAATACTTGTCATTACATTGTAATTTTCAGCGACGAGAAATTTTAATTGCCACAATAAATGATCAAGATTTTTATATCTATGACTGGATGTATGTGTGGGCCCTAGGGTTACATTTCACACATTTTAGCCTATTTTAAAAAATTTAAAGATATTCTTCGTATGCTCGCTCGGAGGGAGAGAGAAAGGGATTTTTTTTTTGAAAATCCTACTAGAGAAGGCAAAGAAACAACAGAAGTGAGTGAGTCGGCGGCAAACTTAGTTCTTGAAAAGAGAGTGATGATGAGGGATAAGGAGATCAAAGGCATGATAAGAAGTCAAATGATACATAACATCTCGGACCTATCAGAGGACGAGGTTGTGGAAGATATCTCTGTCAATTTTGACTATGAGGCTACCTCTAATACCTCTGATTATCAAATGGTATGTGTGTGTCCATATACACACACACACACATGTATGTACGTATGTGTGTGTGTGTATATATATATTCTCTTTTTTCTTAGCACTTGTTTGAACATTTATGCTTATTGAGATATAATACCCAGTTACTTAGCTTATGTCTATAATAAAAGTACATAAATATCGTTCGTGTGAATATGCATACTTACCGAGGCATACGAGCCCAACTAGTTAACACTTAGTTTTCTTATATATTGTTTTTCTTTTTCATGTAGAAAATCCTTGCATCAATACCATGCTCACTCCTATTTTTTTTTATTTTCTTCCTTATATATATATATATATATATATATATATATATATATATATATATATATATATATATATAAGATTAGTCTTCCTTTTAAGTTTTCTCTTTATTATCAACTTTTCGTAACTCATTGTTTAATTATTCAGAGTGCATACTGGATCAAAATCTTAAGTATCCATATACCTTATTGTTAGAATTAAAATCTCAATTAAGATTACATAAAAATTACTATCATATAAGTATCAATATTAAAATATCAATCTCAAGTATCAATATTAAAATATCAATCTCATAAATATGCAAAGTAAAGTACATCTAATTTTACTTTTTACATCTTTATGTGCGTGTGTGTGCGCGCGCGTGCACGTGTATGTGTATATATATATATATATATATATATATATATATATATATATATATCACCTCCTATAATTTTCTCCAAAATATTTTTTTCACATTATGATCTAAAACTTATTGGGTTCACTAATTCCCAATTTCTTAGGTTTTAGTGTTGATTTGACCTTACATCAAATAGATACAAAATTAACGATTTTTATTTAATACGAAATTTTTTTCACATTATGATCTAAATTTTTGCAAATGAACTCTAAAATATATGAAATTTGATCCTTAAATAGATATTGAAATAGATATTATGATCCCAAAAAAATTTGATAAAAAATAATGGAATTAACAACAGCAGCTAAGCCTTTTATCCGAAGTACTTGGGGTAACTACATGAACCAAAAGAGAATCACGTTGGATCGATCATAACGATCATCCTCCTCCATTCATTCTTATAAAGTAATATATCCTCATTTAATCCTCGAGAATCCATATATTTTTTTTCACTTCTATCCATATTTTCTTCGGTCTTCTCTACACTCTTTTAACTTGTCCTACGTTAATAACCTCTTCTCATCGAACTGGTGCATTTATAGATCTATATTGCACATGAAAAACCATCCTAAGCGATTCTCTCGTATCTTCTCTTCGATGGGGTTACACCTACCTTAGCATAAATATTTTTATTTCTTACTTTATCTTTTCTAATATTGTCGCATATCAAACGAAGCATGCACATGTTTGTTATACTTGTCTTCTGTGAATGACGTTTCCTTATAGCCCAGCATTCCGTGCCATATAATAAAAAACTTGGCCTAATAGCAGCTTTATAAAAAATTCTACAGCCTTAACTGAATGTTATGGTTGCATAAACTCTTATTGCACTCTTCCATTTCAACAAGCTAACTTGGATCTTATTATTGACATCACTATCAATCTCTCAATCATTCTAAGTAATATTACCCAAATACCTAAATTGACTGCTCATTTATATCTCTTGTCCATCTAATGTCACAGTAATATAGTTTACAGCCTATCATTTACTAAATTTATACTCTATATATTCTGTTTTGTACCTACTTAATCTAAAATCTCTAGATTCTAATGTATATCTCTATAACTCTAACTTGGCATTCATCCTTGCTTTCATCTCATCAACTTAGACAATATCATCGACAAATTGCATAGGTATCTCATCCTGAATAGCTCAAGTAAGCTCATCAATCACTATAACAAATAAAAATGGGCTTAATAAAAATCATTGATGGAACCCAATTGTGAATGAAAAATCACTTGTTAGACTACCACATGTTCTAATATTGGTCACTATTCTCTTATACATATCCTTAATTATGTCAATATACTTGATGAAAACTTTTCTTCATCAATGTCTACCAAAAAATCTCTCATGATATCTTATCATAGGCTTTCCTTAGATCAATAAAAATCATATGCAATTTTCTATTTCTCCTTCAGAATCGCTCTATAAATTGACAAAGTAAATAAATAGATTCTATCGTGGATCGCCCCCGTACGAATAAAAAATGGTTCTTTGATATTTTAGTATTTTACCTCAATTTATGTTCGATTACCCTTTACTAAAACTTCATAGTGTGACTTTAAACATTTATTTTTGTTATTCATATTGAATACTTAGATAAGGTCAAAACTCATATAGAATTAACTGGGAAGTTATTCAAAGTATCAAGTTTAGAATTTTATTAGATTATGTGCTTCGTTAATTTATTTTTCGGTTGTAGGAAGACCACGTGCTCTAAGAACTAGGATATAAAAAGCATGAACACATCTAGTGAATTATTACACAAGAGAGTTAAATTTATCTAACCAACAATTTTATTTAAATTAAATTTATATCTTCTTTATTTTAGTTTTAGTTTTAATTAATAAAAATCTAATCTTTATTTTTTTTTAGTTTTGTAATTTATTCTTTTTACTGTCACACATATCAAAACAATTCTCGAGAGAATGATATTGGATTACTACCCTTACACTACTTATCGATCTCTTGCATTTATGAGTGTATGATTTAGATCGTAGTCAAGCTTTTCACATCATTGCTTGGGATCAATACTATTTATTATATTTTACTATAAATTACAGTTCCTATGTTATTAATTTTTACAATTCGAAATTTACTTGACCAGTTGGAGGAGAACTTCAAATAGTATATTTATTTGATCGTACACAGATCCACACACATTTCCAGTCCACCGAACATCTCACAACATGAGCACTAGTAATAATAATAATAACAACAACATGAACAATAATAGTAATAATAATAATGGATTCAGATATGATGATACAAATGACAATAATTGTCATCATGGAGGCAATGGAAGGTCCTTACGAGATTACTACAACCTGGTAAGGTAACCCAACCTTCATGCATAGCATTTTCTTTAAATATGGTACACTTCGAGATTAAATATGGAGTACTTTAAGTTTTGCCTAAATTCTAAGGGATGGATTCAGAGAGCTCATATTTGCACCTTTGAGATTTCGAAGAAGTTTGCTCTACTATTAATGTTTAAAATATTACTACAGAGCAACTAAAGTTTATACTTTTACCATTCTCCCCTAAGGATGGAGTAAATACATTGCTACATTTCTAACGTCCAAATTAAATAGGAACATGGGATGAGATGCAAAGTAAATTCTTAAAGAAATTCTTTCCTTCATATCAAACAAATTTTATGCGAAAGAAAATTCTCAGCTTTCGACAGAGAGACGATGAACCTTTGTTTGAGCGTTGGGATAGAATTAAAGATTTGCTACTCTCATGCCAATATTATGACTTCAAGATATGTAGGACTGTAAGTACCCTCTATCAAGGGCTAAGTACTGCAACCAGATAATTTGTAGAAACTATGTTCAATGGTGAATTTTTAAGCAAAGATACTAAGGAAGCATGGGATTATCTTGATTCACTTGCTAAGAATTCACAAACCAGAAAAACTGAGGATACATGACTCGCGAATGTCCAACACTTCCTACTTTTAAAAAAGTATTGAACGAACAAGCTAATGCCTTTAACACTATCTCAACCAGCAAACAATCTATATTCACAAACATATAACCCTAGTTGGAGGAACCATCCAAGTTTTTAATAGAAGCAGAATCCTCACCAACAATTTATTTATCAAAATAAGTACTCACTAATCCACCTCAACAATACATCCAACCTTCTAATCAATCTTCGGTGTACCAACCACCACCAAAGAGAAATTTTGAGTTTGAGGTTAATTTCTTGCGATATAGCAGAGAATGGATCAGATGATCCAAGTATAATAGCATTTTATCTAGTTGTAGCAAATGATTAACAGTCAGAATGTGACAGCCTTCAGCGATATTCGATCATAGATAAGCTATCTCAGTTCTGCATTTCTAGTGAACGAAAAAGGTTACCTACCATCTGAACCGGATGCTAGTACTTCATGTAAAGTCGAAGGTATTAATGCTATTATTTATTCCATTAATAATAACATACCCAAGGTAACTGCTACAATAAATTGTGAAGTGGTAAAGTGCTTGATGAATCCATTTCAAAAGAAAATACCAAAGAGAAACAAGGTAGTGATTCAGTGCAACAATCTAAAATTGATAATTCTAAAGAGCCCATTTCCATAAATTGTAAGCCACCTATACCATGTTCACAAAAATTAAAAGCTAAAATATTAATGCATCTTATGCAGATATTTTGAAAATTTTCAAACAAGTAATGATCAATATATCTCTACTGAAAGCGATCAAATAAATCCCCTCATAAGAAAATTTCTTGAAGGACTTATGTACTATCAAAAGACGTCACAATGTACAGAAGAATATATTTCTTACAGAATAGGTAAGTGCATTATTTTCAATCATTGAATAGGTAATGTTTTTATTTGCAAACATTAAGAACATTAAGTTTAAGGGTCTTGTTTCAAAATAAAAATTTAACCACACCATTCCTGCAATTTATAACTATATTAACTATAGCAATTCATCATTATTCCATTCTAAAATGAAACTTAAATACAAAGATCATGAATGTCCTACTATTTCTTGTATGATATGTCAATATAATATAGAAAAAGCTTTACTAGAATTGGGGACTAGTATAAATCTTTTAGCATATTTGGTTTACAAGCACTTAAGTTTAGGAGAACTTAAACCTACACCAGTCACGCTACAGTTAGCCGATAGGCTAGAGAGGTATCCTAAGGATGTTGTGGAAGATGTTCTAGTGTAGATACAAAACTTTTATTATCCAGTACATTTATAGTTATTGACATTGCACTTGTAAAGAATTCACGTCTTTATATTCTAATTATTCTCAGACGTCCACTTTTAGTTACAGTTAGTGCAGTTATAAATTGCAGGAATGTTGTAGTGAAATTTACATTTTGAAATAGGACCCTTAAACTTAATGTTTTTAATGTTTGCAAATAATCAAATATTGAAAATGATGAATTGCAAAATATTAATTTCATTGAACAAATCAATGATGAAGGAGATATCGTATCATTGTGCATGTCTGACCCTTTAGAGCTAGCATTAATAATAAATAATGATTTCCTTGATTATCTCAAATCCGAACATATTACTAAAATCATAAAATATTTAACTGATGCTCAATGCTCGAATATCACGGAATTGACTCAATAAATGAAAGTGTATGAAGATTTACCTCAAATTACAAAGAAATTAATAGCATTTGATATCCAGACACCGATACTTGAGCTAAAACTGCTACCAAATGATCTCAAGTATGCATTTTTGGACATAAGGAAGTTTTTTCTATGGTCATCTCACCGCACCTTGGTAAGAATCAGGAAGAGCAACTACTAATGATATTGCGATAGTATAAATGAGCTCTTGGATGGAATACAACAGACATTAAACGTATAGACCCTCTTATTTGTATACATCGCATTTCTTTGGAGGATGGAGCTAAGTCTGTTAGGTAAATGCAATGAAGGCTTAACCCTGCCATGAAAGAAGTGGTTAAAACTGAAGTGTTGAAAATTTTTGATGCTGGCATCATCTATCCAATTGCTGATAGCAAGTGAGTAAGATAAACCCAGGTTGTTCTAAAGAAGAGTGAAGTGACAGTAATTAAAAACGTAGATGGAGAGATGATACTCACTCGTACTACTATCAGTTAGCGTATGTGCATCGATTATTGAAAATCGAATCAAACAACGCGGAAAAATCACTTTCCGTTACCATTTCCTAACCAAGTACTTAAAAGAGTTGTTGTGCAAGAATTTTATTATTTTCTTGATGGTTATTATAGATATTATTAGATTGAAATTGTTTTAGAGGACCAGGAAGAGACAACTTTTACCTGTCCCTTTGGTATTTTTTCTTTTAGAAGAATGATATTTGGATTATACAATGCATCTGCAACATTTCAAAAGTGGATGATAAGTATTTTTAGTGATATGGTTGAAGATTATCTAGAGGTATTCATGGATTGGAAATAATCTTGAATCTTGTTTAACAAAATTAGGAATTGTGCTTGAAAGATGTCAACAGGAAAATCCACTCCTAAATTGGAAAAAATGTTATTTCATGATTATGAAAGATATTGTGTTAGGATATATATTTTCATCTAAAGGGATAGAAATAAATAAGGCTAAAGTGGAGTCTATTTCCAAAATTCTAATACCCAAAACTGTGAAAAACATACGTTCATTCTTAAGACATGCAGGTTTTTATAGAAGATTTATAAAGGATTTTAGTACTATTGCTATATCCCTTTCTCACCTTTATGCGCAAGATGTGCAGTTTAAATGGATGTAGGCATACCAAATAGCTTTCGAAACCCTCAAGGAGATGCTCATCACAATGCTAATAATGCAACCTCTAGATTAGTCACTTCTATTCGAGATTATGCGCGACGTATGCAATTATGCAATTGGAGCAGTATTAGGGCAACAAAAAGATAAAAAGCCCAAAGTGGTCTACTATGCTATCAAGACTCTAAATGACATACATACGAATTATATGACAATAAAGAAGGAGCTTTTAGCTGTAGTTTTTGCTCTTGATAAATTTCATTCATATATTTCGATCTCATATGTGGTTGTTTTTACAGATCATTCGGTGCTCAAATATCATTTGTCAAAGAAAGATGCAAAGCCACGACTAATTCGATTGATACTGCTGCTTTAAGTATTCGATCTTTAAATTAAAGACAAAGAAGGAGTAGCGAATGTGATTGCTGACCACCTCTCTCGACTAACTTTTGATAACGATAAGCTACCAATTAGGGACTTGTTCCCTAATGAGCAGCTATTTTCAATCAAAACAACTTTTGCATATACTAATATTATTAATTTTCATATTGTAGGTGAAATGCCGAATCACTAGAGTGCCCAAGACAAACGATGATTCTTATACAAGGTACACCATTTTTTTTTCAACGAGCCTTATTTAATTATTGCTCAGATCCAATCATTAAGCATTGTATGCCTGACATTGATATTCAAAGTATAATTGCTTTCTGTCATACAAAACATATGTGGGCTTCTTTTTGTCTAACAAGAGCAACATCAAGATACTGCCCCATCGGCCGATCACGGAGAGTAAGATCGGGAATGTGGCAAGCAACAGAGAGAACAAGGAGATGAAACAACTATGACAGGCTAACTAGAAGAGGTAACACTCCTAATGCTAAATGAATCGATTATAAGGATGACAGACAGATTCAAAGAAAGACTGCAAGTCATCGAGACTTGGCAAGCCTGAATCGAGCATCGTTAAGAATGTCAATATCGGTTTCTCACCAAAGTATTCATACAAATGGCTGGTAAGGATGCCTACGTTTCTCCCGATCAAGACGAAGATACAAGCTAGGGGACCACAGGGTTCCGCTGGTGTCCAAGATGCGAGTGACAAAAAGGTCTTCATCAAAGGCATCATTGACATCGACTACTAGAGGGAGTAAATTTTTGAAGAACTGACAAAGTCACTTGTTTTCTAACCTTAACCCCTTACATTACTTTTTACTGTGTTGTTTGTATAATTATATTCTTGATGCACTTAAAACAATGCATAATTTAAGTTGGATGTGGGATACACTATACTTGACTATATCACAACTACATATTTACAAAAATTTCAAAATTTTTTGTTTCTTTGAAGTAAAAAGTAAAATTAGATGTACTTTACTTTGCATATTTATGAGATTGATTTCGTAATATTGATACTTATATGATAGTAAATTTTATGTAATCTTAATTGAGATTTTAAATCTAACAGTAAGGTATATGGATACTTAAGATTTGAATGCAGTATACACTCTGAATACTTACACAATGAGGTATGAAAAGTTGATAACAAAGAGAAAACTTAAAAAGAAGATCTATCTTATATATATAAGTAAAAAATAATAAAAATAAAAAAATAGGAGTGAGCATGGTATTGAGGCAAGGATTTTCTACAAGAAAAAGAAAAACAATAAATAAGAAAACTAAGCGTTCACTAGTTGGGCTCGTATGCCTCGGTAAGCATGCGTATTCACACGAACGATATTTATGGACTTTTATTATAGACATAAGCTAAGTTATTGGGTATTAAACCTCAATAAGCAAAAATGTTCAAATGAAAGGCAAGTGTTAAGAAAAAAAGAGAATATGCATATATATATATATATATATATATATATATATATATATATATATATATATATATATATATATATATATATATATATATATATATATATATGAAAAGGGTTCCTCTAAGTTTGATTGGGATTTCAGACTTAACAAGACTTATATATATGATCCTAAGAGTGCATATGAGAGGATAATCGAAAGTAAATCTACGATACGATTTAAATAATCATGATAGATATATAAAAGTACTAGATTATAAGTGACATATTAAGGTTGACATCTTCATAAATATTTGTACATGTACATCTAATTGAGCTTGATATGGAAAAGAATGAAAAGCAAAAAACTAATAACAATATAGGTAGTTAATGATAGTATTTACATTTATCCTTAGTTTACTTTCTAAAAGATTCAAGATTTACATTTTGTATTCTTTCATAGAAATCAATAAAAAAAATTCTCTTTTTCTTTATTCATGCCTATGATAAGTATGAGTGCCTAATTCTTAAGTTGGTTCAGACGGAATACCAAACCCTAGTTAATTTACTTGTAAGTGATTTCTATGATTATTGTTTATAATTTATTTATATAAAATTTTTATCTTTGATTCCCTATTATCTTTGAAAGGATTAAAATATAGTTTTAATTTTTTGATGTTTTATTATTTAAGATATATTCGTTGCTTAGTTTTTGATATACTGTAAACTCTTTAGGCACAATGTATACTTAGACTTTGAACGATCCTCAAGAGAATATTCTTGGGTTACTATCATTATACTACTTATTGATTTCTTACACTTGGGTGTGTACAATTTAGATAGTAGTCATAGAGCTACTACGGTACTCATTCTCCATTTATTTGGTATTTTCTTAATTTGTAAAATCTTGTTAAAGAGATCTATCAGCCGCCTTACACCTATCTCTTATAAATATCTTCACACCTAAATAAGAATCTCATCTGGATAAACAACAATATAAAAATAATGAAATTATTATTTTCATACTGCTAACTCAAGTAACTTGTCTGAGCTGAAGGCTCATTTTAATGTGTAAATAGCACCAAACCCTCTCCATTCTCCTACCATGATTTCATGTGGTAATAGCACCAAATAATATTTTCTCCCATTTTTTCTACGATTGAAGAGAGATGAACAGAAAATTTTGACTCTTACTTTCTCTAAGTGTCCTCTGACTCTCCTTTCTCTCAAATTTCTTCGTAACTAAACAATGAAAAGAACTTCCTTTCCTATTTTCTTTTCTTTTCTTTCACTTCATCTCAAACCAAAAAGGGCCTAATGGATCAAGAGTATAAGCAATTTCAGAGAAAGTATTAGCAAAGTTTTAGTTATCTCTCTTAGTCATGCAGAAACAAAATCAGAATTCAGAATCTCAATAGGGCTATCCAAGTTAAGCACATAGCTCATAGGATCATCCTTCTTACTAACAGATTGCAATCCATAATTCTCATCTATTAATGTGAGCTAGCCTCATGGCCCGAGATAACCATCTTTATTAACAAAATCTTTATGGGTTGGATTATATTTTTAAAACTACTTACTTCTATCCCATTCCTAATCAATGGAGGGATATGACCTTATCTTAGGACTGGATTGAAAATGTCGACGGAAAAATTCAGTTCACAAGCTGAGGGGGAGAGAGAGAGAGAGAGAAATCAAGAACAAAGAATGAGATAAGGAAAAGAGACTATTGTTCATCAATTAATGAGATAGTTATCGGTGGTCCGGTTTGGCTTAAATTTCAGGAGCGTATTCCCACAACAAGATCTACGCACCCAATAGTTTGGATCATGGTTATGGTCTCTATATAAAGTGTGATCCATTATTTACTTTCTTCGGTTTGTTTCTCAAATTCCTCCTCAAAGGTGATGTTTGTTTAGTCAAAAATTGATCTCTTAATGTTGTGATCCTATAGTATTATCTGGAGAGTGTTGAATTGTATATCCCACTATTTTCATATAGTAAAAAGAGGTAAGTGCCACCTGTGATTTATCCATAAGGATTTTTTATCCATAAGAATTTTCCATGTAAATCTTGTGTGTTTGTATTGTCTATTGATTTGACCATTCCTGCATATTGTGGTTATTATTATCTCTAACCTTACCGGTAATTTATTCAAGCTAATCATATTTTATCACCCCCAACAATTGGTATCAAATCCCTAGTTGCTTGGTTAAAAATTTAATATGGATAAAATAGAAGAAAAAGGAGCTAGTATGATAAATTGAATTCCTCAAATTATTCAATTTGGAGCCTAGAATGGCAGATAATTTGTATTGAAAAAAAAAGTATGAGCCCATTCAAGGTGATGATGCTAGGTTAGCTAACAAAACTAAAAACAGTGGGATGTGATGTATAGGAAAACTATTGTTTATATCAAACAGTGTGTTGATTAGAGTGTATTCTATCATGTCTGCCAAGAATCAAAACTGATGTCTTGTGAAAGAAATTAGAATCTATGTATAAAAGGGAAACTACACAAAATAAAGCTTCTTTAAATAGAAGGATTGTAACTCCAAAATAACGTGATAGAAAAAATGTTACAGAATATCTCAGTGATTTTTAGGGCTTGATGAACCAGTTAATTACCATAAAGATCTTGATGATGAGCTCCAAGTATTGCTATTGCTCAGTTTTTTTGTCTTATAGTTAGGATACTCTAGTTGTATCACTAAGTAATTCGGCACCAAATGGACTGTTACTCATGGATATGGTCAAAGATTGCCTGTTGAATGAAGAAACCAAAAGAAAAAATCAGGTACAATTTCTTCTAATGGTGATGCACTTGTTTCAAAGAGGAAAGAAGCCAAAACCATGACTCTTGTCCTAACATCAGCAGAGATCGATCC
Source organism: Dracaena cambodiana (assembly GCA_036321105.1). Taxonomy (NCBI): domain Eukaryota; kingdom Viridiplantae; phylum Streptophyta; class Magnoliopsida; order Asparagales; family Asparagaceae; genus Dracaena; species Dracaena cambodiana. Next base: position 11,456,365 of record JAYEPQ010000001.1, on the reverse strand, counting down.
AGAGAAAAATCATAATCCAGAAAAAACAATCAGTGCTATCATTGTAATAAATTTAGTCATTGGAAATGGGAATGCATACAGTTCAAACGGGAGCAGAAAAATAATAAAGGTCAAGGAAAGAAGCAGGAACAGAAAGAGACTATTGCAGTTGCAGTTGACATTGATGAATTCATTGTGTCTGATTTCAAGATTATAGACACGAGAGATATTTTCTTGGAAACCAGTACTGAGTATAAGATGGTTCTTAAAGACATCAGACATATTCCTGATATTTGGCCGAATTTGAGTTCCATTGGCAAGCTTGATCATGAATGTTTCAATAATCAATTTGAAGAAGGTAAATGGGAATTCATCAAGGGTTCTCTACTGATAGTCAAAGGAAAGAAGTCAAACACATTGTATAAGATGCAAGCAAAGATCGGTAAGGGAGAGGTGAAAGCAGCCCAGTCAGACTCTACTGAGCTTTAGCATAAGAGGCTAGGTCACTTGAGTGAGAAAGGGCTCTTAATTCTCGCTAAGAAGAATGTCCTTCTAGATTTCAAAGGTATGTCCTTAAAGCCTTATTCACATTGTTTACATGGAAGAGCACATAGACATGAATTTCATAGTTTTCCTCCATCTAGAAAGAAAAATAATCTTGATTTAATCAATACTGATATAAGCAATATGAGTGATAGAACTCTGGGTGGTGTGCTTTATTTTGTTATATTTGTTGATGATCATTCCAAAAAATTTTGGGTTTTTTCTTTGAAATCTAAAGATAGGTGCTAAATATCTGTAAGCATTTCCATATCAAAATTGAAAGAGAAACAGAAAGACAATTGAAATGTGCAAAGTCAAACAATGATGGTGAGTATAGAGGGTCATTTGAAAAATATTGTAGTACTTATGATATCAGGCTTTAGAAGTCAGTTCTAAATACTCATAAACAACATGGTGTAGGAGAAACAATGAACAGAATGATTGTGGAAAGGATAATATATATATATATATATATATATATATATATATATATATATATATATATATATATATTGTCTCATGACAAGTTACCAAAATCATTTTGCGGGAGAAAGTAAGAACTTTCTCCTCCAGTATCTTTGAATGGTGATGTTCCAGAGCGAGTTTGGATAGGAAAAAATGTTTCTTACAAGCATTAAAGAGTGTTCAGCTACAAAGAATTTATTCTTGTTCCTAGAGATGAGAGATCCAAGTTTGATAGTAAAGTAAAACAGTGTATCTTCTTGGATTCTACACATGAAGAGTTTGGATATAGATTATGGGCTTTAGAAAACAAAAAGATAATCCAAAGTAGAGTTGTTACCTTCTTCGAAGATCAAATAGTTACTGATAATAAGAAAACTGAGAAATCTATATCCTTAGTTGATTCTCTAGTTAATTTAGATCCAATTCCTCCAATAGTGTTAGATGATAGTCATTAAGATCGATAACAAATTGGTATTCTTGTAGGTGATATGCAAGCAGAAGAGCAAGTACAACAGTCACCAGCAGCACCACTAGTAGAGCCTTAAGAAGATCAGATAGAGAATGCAGAGTTTCCACGAGATATACTCATAATGAGTATTTTTCGCTTTCAGATTGGAGAATGCTAGAAGACAACCTTGAGTCTATGTCTCATGAGAAGAAAGAAAAATGGTTTTTAGCTATGTAAGAAGAAATGAAATCCCTACAAAAGAATAACACTTATGATTTGGTGAAACTGCCGTAAAGCAAGAAAGCATTGAAAAACAAGCAGGTATGTAGACTGAAGTTAGACTCCTCCATGTTGAATCACGGTTACAACAAGACCAATTCTAACCATTATATATTCATTAAGAGATTTTCTGATGATAATTTTATTATCCTCTTGTTTTATGTTGATAATATGCTTATTGTTTGTCATGATGCTAATAAAATTGATAAGAAAGGGCTCAGCAAGTATTTTGCAATGAAAGACTTAGGATCAGCAAACCAAATTTTTGTGATAGGCATAATGGAGGGCTTTGGTTGTCACAAAAAAAGTATATTGAAAAGATTTTTGAAAGGTTTGGCAAGAGTATAGCTAAAGCAGTCAGCTTCCAACTTGCAAGTTATTTCAAAATTAGTTCCAAACAAGTGAGAAAGAAAAAGAAAAAGAAAATGAAGAATATGCCTTATGCATCTGAAGTTGGTAGCTTGGCGTATGTTATGGTACGCACAAGGCCAAGTATCACTCATGTAGTTGATGTTTTTAGTCGATTTCTCTCTAACTGAGCAAAGAACATTGGGCTGCTGTGAAGTGGATCCCTATTCATCTCCCCCTGCTCCATTTTTGAGCCCTCTATGTTGTTTACCGGATCCATACACACCTCATCATCCTGGCGAGTCTGAATCCAAATATGTGACCTAGTTGGTGCACTTCACCTATCTTACATCTTATAAAAAAAGAATGGAAGATTAGGCATCGCTTGGTCCTGGGCATCATTGCGTCGTGAGCCTGTGCTAGTTTATCCAAGCTGATTCTCTTTTTGACATTCAACTTTTATCCCAACAGATTCAGATATCTCAAAGACACTTCAAGTTTGTATTTGTGTTATGGCAATGGTGAACCTAAGTTAGATGGCTATACAGATGCTGATATAGTCGGTGATATTGATTGAAAATATACCTCCAGATATATAATGACTTTTGCAGAGGGAGCAGTGTCATAGCAGTCCAAATTTCCATATAGTACACTGCAATAGTTGAAGCTTGCAAGAACATTTTATGGTTAAAAAGATTTCTAAAGTGTTCACCGCAAAAGTTTCTTTGCTTCCTTCCATTGAATAAACTTGAATTACAATGAAAGTGAACAAGATAGAAAAGAGAACAAACGAGAGGATTTTATAGTTCAATCGCTCTCTTTTACAATGTAAATGTGTGGGATCAGTGGCGATGGGATCTGTCGAGCAGCTCCTTTGGACGATCGAACGTCAACTCTTCTCTCTTGAAGATATCGGCCGACTGTAGAGGATCTTCTCTGATCTTTTCCGAACTCAAGGCTCTGTGCGTAACTTGAATTCTCTAAGATGCCGAAAAGAAGATGATCACCAAAGGCTTCAAGGCTCTCTTGCGTACAAAAAGAAGACTTCAGACGCCAAAAAGAAGACCACTAGCCAAAAGGAAAAGAGGACTGAAAACCGAAAAAAAAGACCCCTAGGGTTTCACCGAGAAGGTATTTATAGCCCCCAGGAAGATTTGAGAGTTTCTATCTAAATAGAATTTGCTCTCATCAAGAATTCCAATCAATTATTTAATATTGATTTAAATCTCTTGATTAAGAATTTTGATTGGACTTGATTTAGGATTTGGATAAGCACAAATCATAATCTTAATCAGTTTGAAATTCTGGTTATCTGCTCACGCGGAGCTTTAATCGCATCAAATGCGGAACTAAATAACCAGTGCGCGGAGCTAACGCGGAGTTATTGATCATTTCCGCGTTTTACTTCAACGCGAGGCTAAGAATAGCCAGACGCGGAGCTATTGAGTTAGCTCCGCGTTCTGTTGTAGAAAATCCTTTTTACTTAGAAATTTTCACTGCCAACAGAACCCCCTCCAAAGTTTTCAAAATGGCTTCTAAGCAAATTTTGAAATACTTTGGATACTTAAACTGAAACGCGGAGTTAGAATACCAAGTCTCCTTCGCGTTATGCTCGCTTTCGCAGAGCTAATCAGCTTCATTTTTTCAGTGAAATGAGTAATTGCTTCATTAATTACTCTCGAATTTCTACGTCGAATACCAAGCGATGGAAATCCTGTTTAAATAGAGTCTTTGACTCATCTTCTTCTTCATTTGAAGAGCTTGAAGAATCCGGAGCTCCGGCAATCGAGTGACTCATGTCGACAAACAATCTTCGACTGATCTTCCCTCAATTCTCCGTTTAGGATGTTGCTCCAGAAGAGTACGGCTTTATGCACGTTGGCCGGCGTTGATGGCAGCGGCCGTGGGAGTAGACACAACAGCGAACCAGTCCATGCAGCGTCTTTTGAAGGTAAAAACTTTAACTTTTGGTTACTTTAGAATCATTCTGAGTTTTAGCTTGGTTTAAACTTGTCAATTCTTACTTCACCGGCGAGATCGCCATTCTTCGGCCTTAAGGAGAAGGAGAAGTCAGAGAGCAACTCTGATCTTTCTCTACGCGAAGTTATCGGGTCATCCTCGCGCTTGAAACGCGGGGCTATTTTGATTAGCAGTCGTGTTGAAACGCGAGGCTATTAAAAAGAAGGAAAAAGGCAGAGAGAAACTCTGTTACACGAAGTTATCGCGTCATCCTCTGCGTTTTAAAACGCGAGGCTACTTCATCTGCACGCGAAGTTAACTTAGCTCCGCGTTCATATACTTAGAAGATTTTTCAAGTTTTGTCGAACTCCTGATTCTTCTTTTGCAGTGAATCAGATTCAATCTAATGACTTGGGATGTAGCTTCTCCCTGATATATCTTCGAAAGCAGGTTGTGCACCGATCTTCATCAACGAAAGTAACTCTAAGGAAGCCAGAAGCATATGCTTTACAACATAGTTGCAGATTTCAAGCTCTGGCTCCTTTTGAAGGAGTTACAAGAACTCTGCGGCAGCCCATTAAGTTTTCTTGAGGACCATTTCTGTTAGATGACAATCTTTGTTGCTTTCCAAAGCAATAGAGATGATCATCTAAGGGCTTGCAGCACTCCAAATTCAACTTGTGCTTCATTTCAGATGACAGATCATAATTGACATTTGCAGAGGAGATCTCTTGTATGTGAACCATGGATTTGAACTTCAACACCCCGCAGAGGAATCTCACTGTTAGGTTATTGATGAGTCGATGAATATGTAGAAGCTTTCGGGAGAGCTATAACTCCCTCTTTGTAATCTCTTCTTTTGTAAATGAAGGCAAATTATTTTCCTCTCTATCTGTCGGCTTCAAGAATTTTGCTTGCTCAACAAATAGATGGTTCATAATTTTGGTAAAACAATCTAAGGCTCGTTTGCATAACTTAGATTTGTTAATACCTGAAATGATTGGCTAAGGATCATTTAACTTAGACAGAGGCGCCTAATTGCACATGTCTTAGTTTGATGGGGGCAATTCAAAGCTCTGATGCGTAACTTGAACTGCACACGCCAGGTTTTTGGTCAGAGGCGCTCAATTGCACATGCCTAAGAACAAGACTGGAGGCGGTTCGTAACTTGAGAACCGGGCACACCAGCTTTTAGGTCAGAGGCGCTTAATTGCGCATGCCTAAGAAAAAGACTGGAGGCGGTTCAAACTTGAGAACCAGACAGGAGGCGGTTCAAGGCTCTCTCGCGTAACTTGAACTGGGCCCACCAAAGATGATCGTGTTAGGATTCATCAAATTTCGACAGAGGCGCTTAATTACGCATGCCTAGTCCAAGTGCTCTCACGCGTAACTTGAACGGAAATAGGAATAATCCAAATCATACTGTCAGAGGTAAAACTTAACATGACAGGTTTCATGGGATTTTTAGCAAACCCCCAGCTATCAACGGATTTGATTAGTCTTTACCAACCGCCGTTTGCGTTGGGCTAGCCATGCTATTCCCCTCAACATGGTGAGTTGTCGAGGAATTGATTTCCTCTCCCATTTGCCTTTAATCAGCATTGGGTAGTTAATTTCATACTTTTACCCCCAGTATGATAGGGTTGGCGAGGAACTTGATCTCCTCTTCCCATCGCTTTAACAGTATTGGGCAATAAAATATTTTTATTTATAGCACCCAATTAGCCATCCCAATGGCTATTGAGAATAGCAGAAGCATGATGTTTATCATCGTCAATATTTTCGGCACCCCCAGCCAAATCCGGCTGCTAACCAACGAGGACGATTCGATCGCAGCTGTGGTTCGGAGCATACCCAAGGGGCTAGCTTGCAAGTGCGGGCTGCCCATGCTTGGTGTCGATATTGGCCTCTCTACTGGTACAGGAGTTGCTCTGGTAGAGATTGCTCTGGCAGGGAACTTATTGGTTCCAATTAAAGTTGTTATATTTGCAGAAACTTTCTTCTGTTCCTCTTTAAGTGTGAGAACTCCGGCTTCTATCAACGCCTGAATTCGGTTCTTAAGAGGATAGCAATCTTTAGTTGGGTGCCCGACATTCCGATGGTACAGACAATAGTTAGGGTCGTTGATTTTACCAACGTCTTCCGGTTTTCCATTTTCCGGAAGTTGTAGCAAGCCCTTTCTAAGGAGGAGATGGAATAGAGTACCGGTCTGCTCAGTCTTGAATGTATAAGTTTTATCATGTCGGGGCTTATTTTGACCTGCACCTCTCGGATTTTGAGGTCTAGGTTTCAGATCTGTAACAGATGCCATCACAGTCTTCCTTTTATTTTTAGGATTCTGTGGATATGGCCTGTTATTCATAGAGTTTCTCGTGCCACGAGATTCCTTAATTCGACGAATTAGATCTTCAGCCTGCTCTCCCTGCTTCAGCAGATCTTTCCAAGTTTTGGACTCTACAGCTCCCATTCTTATTAGCACGCCGGTCCTGAAGTTATGCTTACAGGTTTCCACTAGGGTTTCCTAGGTCATACCGTATCGACAATACACAGATTTTTCCCTGAAGCGTTCAATAAAACTTTTAACCGTTTCTTCTTCCCCTTGTTTCGTCACAAGGAGGGAATGAATCGATATTTCGGTATCATCCTCAAAGAAACGTGCCAATAACTGTTTCTCAACACCATACCATGTGTTTATGGTTCCCGGGGGCAACTGCATATACCATGTAAAAGCAGGCCCTCGCAGGATGCTCGCAAATACTTTGGTCATTATGGGATCATTTCCCATTAGATGACCTGCCTGCAATAAGAAGTAATATAAGTGCTGGCTTGGGGACCCCTTTCCGTCATATGACTCCAATTTAAGGGGTTTATATTTTTCTGGATAAGGTGTCAAATCCCATTCAGGTGGGTATGGTCTTGAAACCCCCGATTCTTTCAATTCTTTCTTGTGCATTAGGGCATCCAGTTGGCTTTGCAATTTCTCGATCTTTTCTCCATGAGGATAATGGAAAGAGTATTTGTCATCATCCTCATGTGTCGAATAAGCCTTTTCTTCTTTAGTTTCTTCATTTGTCTTAGGTGACGGTTCCGAAGAAATTTTAGCCTTATCGTCAGCTATCTTCTGGGTATTTTCAACCACTTTTAGAAGCATTAGTTTGAGGTCCTTAATGGCCTTTTGCTGACCTCGAATCATCTGCTCTTGGACTTCTATCCTCTGGTCAATGTCATCAGACCTGTCCACTACGTACAACGCTGATTTTCGTAGCCGGGAGGATGCACAAGATTGTATGGAAGCTATGGCTGAATTGTCGCTGTCATCATCGTAGGAACCTTTTGCAAGTTTCTTGTAATTCCGAGGAGTGATAATGCCTGATTTGAGCTTGGTGAAATGATGAGGTTGTTCATCGTCTGCATCTGACTCATATCTTTTTTCCATGGCCTTCTTACCTTTACCGACCATATTTGAGGTCACAGCTCTCCATTCTTTTAGGGAATCAATTTTTGTCTTTTTAGTAGGGTTCTTGTCCGACTCGGTTAATCTGTCAAACACCGACACCCTGCTCTTGCTGCAGCCACAGTTGTCCATTACTGCGGATACTGCTAACATAAGCTGCTGGCAGTGACAGACAGGTTCAGCTTGAACTTTTTCTATGCCTCTTTTCTTGGATAGATACTCCCTGAGATCAGTGCCTTTAACCATGGAGTCGTGGGACCCCTCCAACTTTTGAGAGGGTCTAGGAACCCACTGCAGCTTCTTAGGACTAATGGAGTCCAGTTCTGATCTACTGATGTGAGGATCAGCTCTGATTCCGTAGTCGCGAAGTTCAGAAATAGCTCCGCGTTTTGTTTTGCGGGCCTGAAGAGTAGCTCCGCGTTCAGTATCGCGAGCCTGAAGAGTAGATCCGCATTTATCTACGCTAGCCTTGCGTTTTACACTGGCTTTGCGTGTTTTCAGAAGTTTCTCTTCTGTAATCCTAGCCTCGCGTGGAATAAAACTCCAATGCGCTGGCTTGCTCATGACTTTGCGTCTAGTGCGATTTCTACGACTGACAACCATTTGCCAATCATCTTCGCATTCCTCGCTAGTATTATCAGCCTCGCATGAAGAATCACATGCTGGCTTTAAAGAATTTTTATACTCGCGTTTCTCGCGAGTGTCAGAAGTCTTGCGTTTCTCGCAAGTAGCCACGCGCTTCTCGCTTGGCTTAATATCAGCCTCGCGTGGAGAATCACACGCTGGCTTAAAAGAATTTTTATACTCGTGTTTCTCGCGAGTGTCAGAAGTCTTGCGTTTCTCGCAAGTAGCCTCGCGCTTCTTGCTTGGCTTAATATCAGCCTCGCGTGGAGAATCACACGCTGGCTTTGAAGAATTTTTATACTCGCGTTTCTCGCGAGTGTCAGATGGTTTGCGACTAGCGCAAATTTTACTGATTTCGCATCTCTCGCTAGACTCAGTAATAGCCTCGCGCGGAATATCACACGCTGGCTTTTCCTTGCTTTTAAGGCAAGTTGTAACTTTGTGTTTAACGCGGTAGAGACTGGTCTCGCGGTTAGCACGATCCAGATTGCGAGGGACCATAGCCTCGCGTCCTCTGGTGTTAGCTCTGCATCCAAGGCGGGCTCTGAGGGCTTTATGCCTCGCTCTCTGATTCCTGTTTCAAAGTTGGGTTCTGGTCAATCCAGTTCCCAGGTCTTCTTCGGCAGTCGGAAGCTCATCCTCTGTTAGGATTTCTTGTGCGAACTCCGGCCCTATAGCCGCAGTCTCCAAGGATCCCCGTCTCTCGGTGGATACGTTTCTACCCATTGCTCGGGTACTGGAGTACATGCAACGATAGTGTCGTGTCTCATCCAAGTCACCTGATTCAGAAGAGAGGAACTCCTCGTACTTCTGCTGGTCTATTTCAACGACTAGTGTGTCTTCTTCGGAACCAATCATGTCAACGTCCGATTGCGCCACAATCTCTTCAACAGTGAAAGAGATGGCTCCCACTGTGGTCGCCAATTTGTTCGCCGCAAAACTTCCTTTGCTTCCTTCCATTGAATAAACTTGAATTACAATGAAAGTGAACAAGATAGAAAAGAGAACAAACGCGAGGATTTTATAGTTCAATCGCTCTCTTTTACAATGTAAACGTGCAGGATTAGTGGCGATGGGATCTGTCGAGCAGCTCCTTTGGACGATCGAACGTCAACTCTTCTCTCTTAAAGATATCGGCCGACTGTAGAGGATCTTCTCTGATCTTTTCCGAACTCAAGGCTCTGTGCGTAACTTGAATTCTCTAAGATGCCGAAAAGAAGATGATCACCAAAGGCTTCAAGGCTCTCTTGCGTACTTGAATTGCCAAAGGATCAAAAAGAAGACTTCAGACGCCAAAAAGAAGACCACTAGCCGAAAAGAAAAGAGGACTGAAAACCAAAAAAAAAGACCCCTAGGGTTTCACCGAGAAGGTATTTATAGCCCCCAGGAAGATTTGAGAGTTTCTATCTAAATAGAATTTGCTCTCATCAAGGATTCCAATCAATTATTTAATATTGATTTAAATCTCTTGATTAAGAATTCTGATTGGACTTGATTTGGGATTTGTATAAGCACAAATCATAATCTTAATCAGATTGAAATTCTGGTTATCTGCTCACGCGGAGTTTTAATCGCATCAAACGCGGAACTAAATAACCAGTGCGCGGAGCTAACGCGGAGCTATTGATCATCTCTGCATTTTACTTCAACGCGAGGCTAAGAATAGCCAGACACGGAGCTATTGAGTTAGCTCCGAGTTCTGTTGTGGAAAATCCTTTTTACTTAGAAATTTTCACTGCCAACATAAAGGAGCTGGGCTAAAGTAAAAGAAGTATATTGTCTACTGCGACAGTTATAATATCATCCATCTTAACAAGAATCCAGGACTTCATTTGAAATTTAAGCACATTGATGTTTGATATCATTAGATTCGTGATGTGTTGGAGATAAAGTTATTACATTTGAAGAAAATCTATATTGATAAGAACAGATCGGATATGATGACTAAAACATTGCCTAGAGAGAAGCTAAACTTTTGCAGAAAATCAGCAGCATTAGTAGCATCCTCTTTATGAGTTAGGAGGGGGAGATTGTTTGGGTGGGCTAGCCTCATGAAGAGTTAACTATTTTTGGTAACAAAACCCTTATGGTTTGGATAATATTTTTTAACTATCTACTTTTATCCCTTCCATAACCTATGGAGGGATATGACCTAATCTTGAGATTGGATTGAAAATGTGAAGGGAAAAATTTACTTCACATACTGAAAGAAAAAAAAGAGAGAGCAGGGGTTGAGAGAAAGAGAATAGGCTATTGTTCATCTGTTGGGCAATTATCTATGGTCTGAATTGGCTCAAATTTCGGGATCATGTTTCCAATAACGAGATCTATGCATCCAACAGTTTGAATAATGGTTTTAGTCTCCGTATAAGGTGTGATCCATCCTTTACTCTTTTGGTATTTGTCAATATCCACCTCAAAAGTGATGCTTGTTTAGCCGATAATTGATCACTTGATATTGTGATCCTCTAGTATTATCTAAAAAGCGTAGAATTTTATATCCAATTATTTTCATATAGTGGAAGAAGGCAAGTGTCATCCGTGGTTTTTCCTGTAAGGATTTTCCCATAAATTCCATGTGTTTGCATTGTCTATTGATTTATTGCATCTTATAGTTATTGTTCGCTACTAATATTATCTGTAATTTGTTCAAGGTAATCCTATTTTATCACCCCCAACATCATCCAACTGTAAACTGTCTCCATTCTCATTATTGAATAGTAGCACATTCTCCATATAAGAATGATGGGAGTGACAAAATGAGATTAGTTTGAATAAATTACCGGTAAGATCAGTAACTAAAAAATTTTCATACCAAAAATTTTCATACCTTCTATTTCTGCCTGTCATGAAAAATTTTCATACCAAAAATTTGCTTTTCCCGTCTTAAGTCTTTCTATGCAAAAGACTTACCGAACTCTCTCTTTAACATATCCATATCAAAAGACAGGTGCTAAATGTCCGTAAGCATTTCCATAACCAAATTGAAAGAGAAACAAAAAGACAATTGAAATGTGCAAAATCAAACAATGATGGTGAGTATAGAGGGCCATTTGAAAAATATTGTAGTACTTATGATATCAGGTTTTAGAAGCCAATTCTAAATACTCATAAACAACATGGTGTAGGAGAAACAGAAACAATGAATAGAATGATTATGGAACGGATCATATATATATATATATATATATATTGTCTCATGCCAAGTTAATTTTGCGGGAGGAAGTGAGAACTGCAATTGACTTAGTCAAAATTTCTTCTCCAGTTTCTTTGAATGGTGATGTTTCAGAGTGAGTTTGGATAGGAAAAAATGTTTCTTATAAGCAGTAAATAGTGTTCGGCTACAAAGAATTTATTCATGTTCCTAGAGATGAGAGATCCAAGCTTGATAGTAAAGTACAATAGTGTATCTTCTTGGATTATACACATGAAGAGTTTGGATATAGATTATGGGTTTTAGAAAACAAAAAGATAATCCAAAGTAGAGTTGTTACCTTCTTCGAAGTACAAATAGTTACTGAATATAAGAAAACTGAGAAATCTATATCCTTAGTAGATGCTCTAGTTAATTTTGATCCAATTCCTCCACTAATGTTAGATGATAGCCATTAAGATCGATAACAAATTGGTATCCCTGTAGGTGATATGCAAGCAGAAGAGCAGGTACATCAGTCACCAGCAGAACCACCAGTAGAGCCTTAAGAAGATTAGATAGAGAACGCAGAGTTTCCACAAGATATTCTCCTAATGAGTATTTTTTGCTTATAGATGGGAGAATGCTAGAAGACAACCTTGAGTTTATGACTCATGAGAAGAAAGAAAAATGACTTTTAGCTATGTAAGAAGAAATGAAGTCCCTACAAAAGAATAACACTTATGATTTGGTGAAACTGCCGTAAAGCAAGAAAACATTGAAAAACAAGCAGGCATGTAAACTGAAGTTCGACACCATGCTGAATCACGGTTACAACCAGACCAATTCTAACCATTATATATTCATTAAGAAATTTTCTGATGATGATTTTTTTATCCTCTTGTTTTATGTTGATAATATGCTTATTGTTGGTCATGATGCTAATAAAATTGATATGTTAAAGAAAGGGCACATCAAGTATTTTGCAATGAACGACTTAGGATCAGCAAACCAAATTTTTGGTATGAAAATTTCTCGTGATAGGCAGAATGGAAGGCTTTGGTTGTCACAAGAAAAGTATATTGAAAAGGTTTTTGAAAGGTTTGGCAAGAGTATGCTAAAGTAGTCAGCTTCCAACTTGCAAGTTATTTCAAACTTAGTTCCAACAAAGTGACAAAGAAAAAGAAAAAAATGTAGAATATGCCTTATGCATCTGTAGTTGGTAGCTTGGTGTATATTATGGTACGCACAAGACCAAGTATAGCTCATGCAATTGATATTTTTAGTCGATTTCTCTCTAATCTGGGTAAAGAACATTGAGCTGTTGTGAAGTGGATCCCTCTTCATCTCCCCCTGCCCCATTTTTGAGCACTCTATGTTGTTTACCTCATCATCCTGGCGAATCTGAAACCAAAGATGTGACCTAGTAGGCGCACTTCACCTATCTTACATCTTATAAAAAAAGAACGAGAGATTAGGCATCGCTTGGTCCTGGGGATCATTGCGTCGTGAGCCTGTGCTAGTTTATCCAAGCTGATTCTCTTTTTGACATTCAACTTTTATCCCAACAGATTTAGATATCTCAACGACACTTCAAGTTTGTGTTTGTGTTATGGCAATGGTGAACCTAAATTAGATGGCTATACAGATGCTGATATAGTCGGTGATATTGATTGAAAATATACCTCCAGATATATAATGACTTTTGCAGGGGGAGCAGTGTCATAGTAGTCCAAATTTCCATATAGTACACTGCAATAGTTGAAGCTTGCAAGAACATTTTATGGTTAAAAAGATTTCTAAAGGAGCTGGGCTAAAGTAAAAGAAGTATATTGTCTACTGCGACAGTTATAATATCATCCATCTTAACAAGAATCCAGGACATCATTTGAAATTTAAGCCCATTGATGTTTGATATCATTGGATTCGTGATGTGTTGGAGATAAAGTTATTACATTTGAAGAAAATCTATATTGATAAGAACAGATCGGATATGATGACTAAAACATTGCCTAGAGAGAAGCTAAACTTTTGCAGAAAATCAGCAGCATTAGCAGAATCCTCTTTATGAGTTAGGATGGGGAGATTGTTTGGGTGGGCTAGCCTCATGAAGAGTTAACTATTTTTGGTAACAAAACCCTTATGGTTTGGATAATATTTTTAAACTATCTACTTTTATTCCTTCCATAACCTATGGAGGGATATGACCTCATCTTGAGATTGGATTGAAAATGTGAAGGGAAAAATTTACTTCACATGCTGAAAGAAAAAAAAAAAGAGAGAGAGAGAGAGCAGAGGTTGAGAGAAAGAGAATAGGCTATTGTTCATCTGTTGGGCAATTATCTATGGTTTGAGTTGGCTCAAATTTCGGGATCATGTTTCCAGTAATGAGATCTATGCATCCAACAGTTTGAATAATGGTTTTAGTCTCCGTATAAGGTGTGATCCATCCTTTACTCTTTTGGTATTTGTCAATATCCACCTCAAAAGTGATGCTTGTTTAGCCGAGAATTGATCACTTGATATTGTGATCCTCTAGTATTATCTAAAAAGGGTAGAATTTTATATCCCATTATTTTCATATATTGGAAGAAGGCAAGTGTCATCCATGGTTTTTCCTGTATGGATTTTCCCATAAATTCCATGTGTTTGCATTGTCTATTGATTTATTGCATCTTATAGTTATTGTTCGCTACTAATGTTATCTGTAATTTGTTCAAGGTAATCATATTTTATCACCCCCAACATCATCCAACTGTAAACTGTCTCCATTCTCATTATTGAATAGTAGCACATTCTCCATATAAGAATGATGGGAGTGACAAAATGAGATTAGTTTGAATAAATTACCGGTAAGATCAGTAACTAATAACAACCACAAGATGCAATAATGATTAAATCAATAAACAACGCAAACACATGGGACTTACGCATAAAACCCTACGGTAAAAAAACCACAGATGGCACTTTTCTTTTTCCACTATATGAAATACTGGGATATATAATTTTACCCTCTCTAGATAATACTAGAGGATCGCAACATTAAGATATCTGTTCTTGGCTAAACAAGTACATCTTCGGAGTGGATTTTGAGAAAAATAAGAGAGTAAAAGAATGGCTCACACATTGTATAGGGACCAAAAATATAATCCAAACTGTTGAATGCATAGATCTCGCTGCCGAAATTTGCTCCTGAAATTTGAGCCAAATCGAACCACCAATGGCGGCCCAATCAATTGATGAATAATGGCCTCCTCTCCTACACTCAACCGCTGCTCCCTGTTTTTTTTTTTTTTTTCCATCTCCATTTTACATGACTGTAAAATGAATTTCCATCTACACTTTTAATACAATCTTCAAGATAAGGTCATATCCCTCTTTAGATTAGGGAAATGATAGGAGTAGATTATTCTAAAAATATTATCGAAACCATAAAAATTTGGTTAACAAAGGTGATTGCCTCTTCATGTGGCAGGCCCACCTAACAATCTCCTCCTCTAGACTCATGAAGAGGGCTCTGCTAATCCTGCTAATTTTCTGCAAAAAATTAGCTTCTCTCTAGGCATGCTTTAGTCATCATATCTGATCCGTTCTTATTTGTATGGATCTTCATTAGATATATTAACTTTATCGCCAACACATCACAAATCCAATAATAAATAACATTAATGTGCTTAGATTTTGAATGAAGTCCTAGATTCTTTCTAAAATGGATGGAACTCTGTCATAGTAAAAAATATATTTTTCTTGCTTCAAGCCCAACTTTTTCAGAAATCTTTTTAACCACAAAATTTCCTTGCAAACTTCAACTGCTGCAATGTACATTGCCTCTATGGTTGATAAAGCAATACTTTTTTTTGCAATTGGACTGCTATTATACTGCTCCCCAACAAAAGTCATCATAAGTCTGAAAGTAGATTTTCTGGAATCAATATCACCATCCATATCTTCATCTATGTACCTATCTAACTTAGGTTTACCATTATCATAACACAAACACAAACTTGAAGTACCTCTAAGATATCTAAATATCCACTTCACTACAGCCCAGTGTTGTTTACCCGGATTGAGAGAAACAGACTAAAAAAATAACTACATGAGCAATATATGGCCTCGTGCAAACCAGAGCATATATCAAGCTGCCATCCATAGATGCATAAGGCACATTCTTCATTTTTTTCTTCTCCCTCCTCACTTGGAGGACATTGTTTAGATTTAAGCGTATAATGACCTGCAAGTGGAGAGCAGACTGTTTTTGCCATACTTGTGCAAAATCTTTCCAAAATATTTTCAATAAAGTTTTCTCGTGACAACCAAACCTTCTATTTCTGCCTGTCATGAAAAATTTTCATACCAAAAATTTGCTTTTCCCGTCTTAAATCTTTCTATGCAAAAGACTTACCGAGCTCTCTCTTTAACATATCCATATCAAAAGACAGGTGCTAAATGTCCGTAAGCATTTCCATAACCAAATTGAAAGAGAAACAAAAAGACAATTGAAATGTGCAAAATCAAACAATGATGGTGAGTATAGAGGGCCATTTGAAAAATATTGTAGTACTTATGATATCAGGTTTTAGAAGCCAATTCTAAATACTCATAAACAACATGGTGTAGGAGAAACAGAAACAATGAACAGAATGATTGTGGAAAGGATCATATATATATATATATATATATATATATATATATATATATATATATATATATATATATATATATATATATATATATATATATATATATATATTGTCTCATGCCAAGTTAATTTTGCGGGAGGAAGTGAGAACTGCAATTGACTTAGTCAAAATTTCTTCTCCAGTTTCTTTGAATGGTGATGTTTCAGAGCGAGTTTGGATAGGAAAAAATGTTTCTTATAAGCAGTAAATAGTGTTCGGCTACAAAGAATTTATTCATGTTCCTAGAGATGAGAGATCCAAGCTTGATAGTAAAGTACAATAGTGTATCTTCTTGGATTATACACATGAAGAGTTTGGATATAGATTATGGGTTTTAGAAAACAAAAAGATAATCCAAAGTAGAGTTGTTTCCTTCTTCGAAGTACAAATAGTTACTGAATATAAGAAAACTGAGAAATCTATATCCTTAGTAGATGCTCTAGTTAATTTTGATCCAATTCCTCCACTAATGTTAGATGATAGCCATTAAGATCGATAACAAATTGGTATTCTTGTAGGTGATATGCAAGCAGAAGAGCAGGTACATCAGTCACCAGCAGAACCACCAGTAGAGCCTTAAGAAGATCAGATAGAGAACGCAGAGTTTCCTCAAGATATTCTCCTAATGAGTATTTTTTGCTTATAGGTGGGAGAATGCCAGAAGACAACCTTGAGTCTATGACTCATGAGAAGAAAGAAAAATGACTTTTAGCTATGTAAGAAGAAATGAAGTCCCTACAAAAGAATAACACTTATGATTTGGTAAAATTGCCGTAAAGCAAGAAAGCATTAAAAAACAAGCAGGTATGTAGACTGAAGTTCGACTCCATGCTAAATCACGGTTACAACAAGACCACTTCTAACCATTATATATTCATTTAGAAATTTTCTGATGATGATTTTATTATCCTCTTGTTTTATGTTGATAATATGCTTATTGTTGGTCATGATGCTAATAAAATTGATATGTTAAAGAAAGGGCTCATCAAGTATTTTGCAATGAAAGACTTAGGATCAGCAAACCAAATTTTTGGTATGAAAATTTCTCGTGATAGGCAGAATGGAAGGCTTTGGTTGTCACAAGAAAAGTATATTGAAAAGGTTTTTTAAAGGTTTGGCAAGAGTATGCTAAAGCAGTCAGCTTCCAACTTGCAAGTTATTTCAATCTTAGTTCCAACCAAGTGACAAAGAAAAAGAAAAAAATGTAGAATATGCCTTATGCATCTGTAGTTGGTAGCTTGGTGTATATTATGGTATGCACAAGGCCAAGTATAGCTCATGCAGTTGATATTTTTAGTCGATTTCTCTCTAATCTGAGTAAAGAACATTGAGCTGTTGTGAAGTGGATCCCTCTTCATCTCCCCCTGCCCCATTTTTGAGCCCTCTATGTTGTTAAACGGATCCATACACACCTCGTCATCCTGGCGAGTCTGAATCCAAAGATGTGACCTAGTAGGCGCACTTCACCTATCTTACATCTTATAAAAAAATGAACGAGAGATTAGGCATCGCTTGGTCCTGGGGATCATTGCGTCATGAGCCTGTGCTTGTTTATCCAAGCTGATTCTCTTTTTGACATTCAACTTTTATCCCAGCCGATTCAGATATCTCCAAGACAGTTTGTGTTTTTGTTATGGCAATGGTGAACCTAAGTTAGATGGCTATACAGATGTTGATATAGTTGGTAATATTGATTGAAAATCTAGCTCCAGATATCTAATGACTTTTGCAGGGGAGCAGTGTCATAGTAGTCCAAATTGTCATAGAGTACACTGCAATAGTTGAAGCTTGTAAGAACATTTTATGGTCAAAAAGATTTCTAAAGAAGCTAGGCTAAAGTAAAAGTAGTATATTGTCTACCGCGACAGTTAGAATATCATCCTTCTTAACAAGAATCCGGGAGTTCATTTGAAATTAAAGTACATTGATGTTAGATATCATTGGATTCGTGATGTGTTGGAGATAAAGTTATTACATTTCAAGAAAATCTATATTGATAAGAACAGATCGGATATGATGACTAAAACATTGCCTAGAGAGAAGCTAAACTTTTGCAAAAAATCAGCAGCGTTAGTAGAATCCTTTTTATGAGTTAGGAGGGGGAGATTGTTTGGGTGGGCTAGCCTCGTGAAGAGTTAACTATTTTTGGTAGCAAAACCTTTATGCTTTGGATAATATTTTTAAAACCACCTACTTTTATCCCTTCCTTAACCTGTGGACGGATATGACCTCATCTTGAGATTGGATTGAAAATGTAAAGGGAAAAATTCACTTCACAGGCTGAAAGAAAAAAAAAAAAAAAAATAGAGAGCAGAGGTTGAGAGAAAGAGAAGAGGCTATTGTTCATCTGTTGGGCAATTATCTATGGTCTGATTTGGCTCAAATTTCAGGAGCATGTTTCCAGTAAGGAGATCTATGCATCCAACAGTTTGAATAATGGTTTCAGTCTCCGTATAAGGTGTGATCCGTATAAGGATTTTCCCATAAATCCCATGTGTTTGCATTGTCTATTGATTTTTTGCATCTTATAGTTATTGTTTGCTACTAATGTTATCTATAATTTGTTCAAGGTAATCCTATTTTATCACCTCCAACATCATCCAACTGTAAACAGTCTCCATTCTCACTATTGAATAGTAGCACATTCTCCATACAAGAATGATGGGAATGACAAAATGAGATTAGTTTGAATAAATTACCAATAAGATCAGTAACTAATAACAACCACAAGATGCAATAATGATTAAATCAATAAACCACGCAAACACATGGGATTTACGCATAAAACCCTATGAGAAAAAACCACAGATGGCACTTGTCTTTTTCCACTATATGAAATAATGGGATATATAATTTTACCCTCTCTAGATAATACTAGAGGATCACAACATTAAGAAATTTGTTCTTGGCTAAACAAGTACATCTTCGAGCTGGATTTTGAGAAAAGTAAGAGAGTAAAAGAATGGATCACACCTTATACAGGGACCAAAAATATAATCCATACTGTTGAATGCATAGATCTTGCCATCGAGATTTGCTCTTGAAATTTGAGCCTAATCGAACCACCAATGACGGCCCAATCAATCGATGAATAATGGACTCCTCTCCTTCTCTCAACCTCTGCTCCCTTTTTTTTTTTCTTTTCCATTTTACATGACTGTAAAATGAATTTCCATCTACACTTTTAATCCAAATTTCAAGATAAGGTCATGTCCCTCTTTAGATTAGGGAAATGATAGGAGTAGATTATTCTAAAATATTATCCAAACCATAAAGATTTAGTTAACAAAGATGATTGTCTCTTCATGAGGCAGGCCCACCTAACAATCTCCTCCTCTAGACTCATGAAGAGGGCTCTGCTAATCCTGCTAATTTTCTGCAAAAAATTAGCTTCCCTCTAGGCATGCTTTAGTCATCATATCTGATCCGTTCTTATCGGTATGGATCTTCATTAGATATAATAACTTTATCTCCAACACATCACAAATCCAATGATATATAACATTAATGTGCTTAGATTTCGAATGAAGTCCTAGATTCTTTCTAAAATGGATGGAACTCTGTCATAGTAAAAAAATATATTTCTCTTGCTTCAAGCCCAACTTATTCAGAAATCTTTTTAACCACAAAATTTCCTTGCAAACTTCAACTGCTGCAATGTACATTGCCTCTATGGTTGATAAAGCAACACATTTTTTTGCAATTGGACTGCCATGATACTGCTCCCCCAGCAAAAGTCATCATAAGTCTAGAAGTAGATTTTCTGGAATCAATATCACCAGGCATATATTCATCTATGTACCTATCTAGCTTAGGTTTACCATTGTCATAACACAAACACAAACTTGAAGTGCCTCTAAGATATCTAAATATCCACTTCACTGCGGCCCAGCGTTGTTTACCCAGATTTAGAGAAACAGACTAAAAAAACTAACTGCATGAGCGATATATGGCCTCGTGCAACCATAGCATATATCAAGCTACCACCTACAGATGCATAAGGCACATTTTTCATTTTTTTTCTGCTCCCTTCTCACTTGGAGGACATTGTTTAGGACTAAGCTTGTAATGACCTGCAAGTGGAGAGCAGACTGTTTTTTCCATACTTCTGCCAAACCTTTCCAAAATATTTTCAATAAATTTTTCTTGTGACAACCAAAACCTTCTATTCTGCCTGTCATGAAAAATCTTCATACCAAAAATTTGCTTTTCCCATCTTAAGTCTTTCATTGCAAAAGAGTTACCGAGATCTCTCTTTAACATATTAATTTTACTAGCATCATGACCAACAATCAACATGCTATCAATATAAAGCAAGAGACTAGTAAAATCATCAAAAACATTTTTACTGAATACACAATTGTCAGAATTGGTCCTATTGTAACCAAGATTCGGCATGAAGAAGTCAATCTTTTTGTACCCCAATCTTGATACCTGCTTGAGACCATACAAACTCTTTTTCAATTTGCATACAAGGTTTTCTTTATCATTTTCTCTGAACCATTATGGTTGTTCCATATATATCTCTTTGTTCAAATCATAATGGAGGAATGTCGTTTTACGTCAAGTTGTTCAATTTTCATATTCAACCTAGCAGGGAAGTCAAGAACAACTCTAATAGAAGACATATTTATAAATGGAGAGAATATCTCATCAAAATATACACATTTCATCTGACAAAATCCTATCATAGCCAGCCTTGTTGTGTACCTTGGTTGTGAGCTCGCCTCCTGAGCTTTCAATCTATATATCCATTCACTTTTCAATACTTTCTTGCCTTTCGGTAGTTTCACCAAATGATAAATATGATTCTCCTGCAAGGATTTTATTTCATCATGTATAACTGAAAGACATTCTTCTTTTTTCTCATGAGACATGGCCTCATGGTAGTCTTCTGACTCTTCCCCATTAGTAAACAATAAATACTCATTGGAAGGATATCTAGTAGTGGCTCTTGCACTCTCTATTTGATCTTCTTAGCTGGGGCTTTTTTGGTATTACTCATGGTGTCTGTTGTATCTACTCTTCTACTTGCATATCACCTACAGGAATATCAATCTGCTCTAGATCTTGATGACCTTCATCTTATACTGGTGGAGACATTGGATCCAAATTAACTAGAGCATTAACTGAGCATGTAGATTGTTCAGTTTTCTCAATATCATTAACTGTCTGACCTTCGAAAAAGGTTAGATATCTACTTTGGATAACCTTTCTATTTTCTGGATCCAACAATCTATATCCAAACTCTTCATGTGCATAACCCTACAAAATACACTCTTTTACTTTACTATCAAGTTTGGATCTCTTATCTCTAGGAACATGAACAAATACTCTATAGCCAAACACCTTAAATGTTGTAAAAAACATCTTTTCTTGTCCAAACTTTCTCTGAAATGTCACCATCCAAAGGAACTAAAGGAGAAAGATTGATTAAGTCAACTACAGTTCTCATCGCCTCGCCCCAAAATGATTTTGGTAACTTGGTGCGGAACAATATACAAATGATCCTTTCTACAATTGTTTTATTCACTCTCTATAACACCATTCTGTTGAGGAGTCTTTGGAACTGTCTTCGCAAGCTTGATACTATGGACACTGCAATATTTTTCGAATGGCCCTCTATTCTCACCACCATTGTCTGACCTTACACATTTCAGTTGTCTTCCCATTTCTCTTTCAATTTGACCTGGAAATGCTTAAAAACATCTAACACCTAGTATTTAGATTTCAAAGAAAAAGCCCAAACTTTTCTGGGTTGATCATCAATAAATGTAAAAAAATAAAGTGCACCATGTAAAGTTTTGTCACTCACACTGCATACATCTGTATGGATTAAATCAAGAATATTTTTCTTCTAGATGGAGGAAAACTATGAAATGCATGTCTATGTTCCTTTCCATATAGACAATGTGAGCAAGATTTTAGAGATGTACTTTTCACATCTAAAACATTCTTCTTAGCAAGAATTAAGAGTTTGTTCTTACTCATGTGGTTGAGGCTCTTATGCCAAAGCCCAATAGAGTCTGAATGAACTGCATTCACCTTTCATTTACCAAGCTTTACTTACATCACATGCAATGTGTTTGACTTCTTTCCCCTAGCTATCACGAGAGAACCCTTGGTGAGTTTCATTTACCTTCACCAAATTGATTACTAAAATCTTCATCATCAAGCTTGCCAGTAAAGATCAAATTCAGCCAAATATTAAGTATATGTCTGATGCCTCGGAGAATCAATCTGTATCCAGTATTATAATCTTGGATGCACCATCATTTCCAATGCCTATAATCTTAGATGCACCATTATTTCCCATCCTTACATAGCCAAAGTCACCGCTAATATAAGATGTGAAAAAAACTGTTCATGAAGTAGCATGGTATGAACCACCCAAATATGATCAAAGAAAAATGTGATGTCCTATTGTTTCTACTTTTTTATTTTTTTATTTTTTTACAGAACCAAAGACCCAAAACACAGAAGAGGAGAGAAAATGGGTGAAGAACTCACCTTAGCTGATTTGGCAGTTTTTGTAGCCAATTAGAGGCAAAATCAGAGAGATTATATTTCTGTTTTCTGCTATGCAACTCTAAACCTCTTCTGATCCATTTTGCTTTTCGATATCTGCACTTCTAGGTCCCTACACACTCAATACACATTGTTAGCATGTAAAATATAAGAAAAAGAAAAAAACCACCGTCAATCTCCGACAATGGCCCCAAAAACTTGATGTGAATAATCGATTGCAAATGTACAGTGCCCATTGTAGTTCTTTACAGGTCATTCCCATAAGAATCAAGAGTGCTTTACTATCTTACTAATTTTTTAGTTCTATCAAGTTACCTATGAGATTCAAGATTAAAATGATTAGTTTTAAGTTCCTAAAATTAGCTTAGGATTTTGAATCTATTAGAATAATAGCTTAATAATGAATTACATCTTTCTTCCTAACTTTTTAATCATGCACAATCAACTAACACATTAAAAAGTTGATCTTTTTAATTTGATTTTAATTAAGAGCCCCTCAGTATGACTTAACAATGATGTGCAAGCATAAATCATCAAACTTAAGATCTTTCTTAAAAATAAATTATATCTAGTAGATAGTCGTATAAATAAAAGTATAGAAATAAACTTCAAACTCTAATCTAAGCATAGGTTATCAAAACCTCAAACTCAAGCTTAACCTATCAATGATATTGGATTTATAAATTTATTCTCTTCAATCTACTTATAGGAAAATCTTGTTAATAAATCTATAAATGAAAATAAAGAGTATGAATTCAAAATATTATCTAAGCATGGATTATAAAAATATGAATTAAGCATAATCTATCAAAAAATTATGATTTATGAAGTCCTATCTTTATTTTATTTATAGAAAAAACATGTCTTTATTTAAGTTTAGGAAGAAGATAAGAAAAATTCATGTTAGATCCATTAAACTAATTTCTTCTATATCCTTGGGCTAATGCAAATTAGTTACTCATACTAGTAATTATCAAAAACCTATATTTATTTATGAAAGCAATGAAAATATTAATTATCTAGAAAGCAAGATAAATCAAAACTAGAAAGCAAGCAAAAGAAAATTACCTAAGAAACAATGGTGAATAGTAAAGGGTCACCTCTGGAGTTCGGTATTGCGGTCGTCATCCCTTCGGCAAAACCCTAATCGTTGTTTAATCAAAAGTGTATCTAAAATTACATAAAACTCTAATTTTTAAGGATACGGCCAATATATAGGCCTCAGAGTACCAAACCCTAATCTGACTATAACTGAATAGCTACAAAGTTATATCAAAGACCTTGTAAAATTTTCAGCAATTTCGAGCCCCACATTGCTGCCAAATGACGGCTATTGCCGCTAATTGGCTGCAAAACAGTGCCGATGGGCTTCAGTTTTCTTTTGCATAAAGTTCTAGTCTTGTGAGTTTGATTTGCATAACTGTATTTAATTTTAGTTCTCTATAGCTCCATGCTTGGTTTCTTAATCTGTCTCTAAGTTAATACCATCTTCTTGTAAGAATATGTTTAGTCCGAAAAACATACTAAAAATTACCGAGCAGCTATTTATATACAAAAAAAATAATATCGAGGCTATAAATATGCAATATATGGAACTCATCATCACCTTTTCACAGTTACCATAATAATTATTATTCTTCACTTTCATCTTACAAATTAGATTGCACTCAAATAAATTATCACCAGCCATAGCCTATCGTGGCTCATATTCCACACTGGTGATTTGATGAAAAAACAAATTAGATGTAACACTAAAAGTGTCGGAAACCTTCAAGTAAGATCATAATAAAAATTCTTTAAGAACTACACAATCTACCAACATATGTACTTCCGACCATCTTTATCCAGCATCCTTTCAACTTCTTCACTCAGTTGAAGTTGTTGTCTCAAGATATATAGGATCTGATAACTCAAACTCATAGAAAACATGTCTTGGGATTTTATAGTGACTTGCACAACAATATTCATTATGTGTTCAATACATCGTATATGGAGATATTCATAATGACTATGTTCACTAAACCGCCTTGCTTTGCAAATGCGATCGAGGAGAAAAGGGGTTCGAGATGAATAGAACCCTAATCCTCACTCTTTCCTTATATAGTTTTGATTTATGTTCATGGATTAATCGTATAGGTGACAAATTTATTTATTTGAAATGAGCTCTGATAGTGGATTATAGTCGGCATTTGAAAAATAAGATATCACACAGTGACTGATTTTGAGCCGATATGTTAGGAAATATCAATTAGAAAGGAGATATTATTTTAAATGATGGATATCTATAAACACTAAAAATAAATGAAACTTATAAATAAGCACAAAGCAAAGAATAACAATTTAGTCAGAGAAGGAATGAAACTCACATAGCAATGCAGAAATAATTTAGAATTTTAATTTAGATGAAAAGACTTAACATGTCAAGAGGAAATTGGGGCAACAAATTCAGCTTGGTTAGAACTAGTTTCACTACCAGGTAGCAGTCAATATTACTATCCAGCTATCAAACTTAGATCAAATCTGATCTATAGTTTTTGTAAACCTTCGCAGCAATAAGAGTTTGTGTATCGAAAACTAATCTTACAAAAAATAAGCCTTATAGAAACTAGTTGAAAATAGAAAGAAGATAGGATTCGAATTTTATCTAGGATGCAATTAAATGAAAATAAATTTTTTATCTTATTATAAGAATTAATGATTTTGATAAGGCTAAAACCATATAAAGGATGAAAACTTTTATTCTATAGTAGTTATTGTATCCTAAATGCTATCAACAAATCTTGATCTCAACATATGTTGGATTAGATCCTTATTCTATTGCAAAACTAATTGAAAATCTTATCGTAACTTGGTCCAAAAAATTGTCCAAATCAAAACAAAACACTAGACAAGACAATCATGACTATCACAAATTATATCAGATGGTTTTGAATAAACCCACAACTAGCAATAATTACCACTAGGTGGCAGTCTAGTCGAGCCTAATCGCAATGAAATTTTTCATGTTGTTTTCGATAAGATTGAAATATTTTTTATTTGGATAGAAACTGATTTATCACCTGCAGCTTATAAAAGTAGAGCCAAAAATCAAAAAAAGTTATCTTTCTTCCTTTATCGAAGAGACCATCTTCCACCTTTTATAAGAAGGTTAATAGTTCATACTTTAAAATCAAAAGCAACAAGTTATCAAAAGTTCATACTCTAAAGTAAAGGTAACAAGTCATCAAGAGCTCATGCTCTAAAGTAGAAGGTAACAAGCTATGAAGAGGAGAGATGCTTGCATCAAACTTTTTATCCATCTTCCTGTAGCCTCTACAATCACACAGGTGGTCAGTCGAACTAAATAGCCATTCGGGTGAGATCTCCATCATCATGCTTCTCCATAATAAAAAAAAAGAGATATTATAATCATCCTTAATTGAAATTTCAATTATACATATTTGCAATTTCTTCTCTCTACTTTTCTATTTTCTTTTTTATTTTAAAAATTTAAACTAAAACAAAATAATATCAACTAAAGATATTTACCTGAGAATTTGGTTCATATAATGGCATCTCAATTGATATTTAGAAATACTCATCTCTTACATGGATAAATTATTGTTAAATTATTTCTTCATGATAACTTGAAACCTCTAGTTTCTAATTCATCATTTTTCCCTCTTAATAAGAATAATTCAACAATATCTTTTTTACAGCAAATATATTTATTAATAAATAATTGTATTGACATAATAGATGTAATAGTGCTATGCATGATAAAAAAAACTAATTAACTTGCTAATTTTCATTTATCTTTCAAGCATTATAGTTCTATGGTGTGATAGTGAAGAAGTACAAAGCATAAAATATTTATTCTCATGAGACTGATGGTTCGATAATTTAATTTTTTTATTTATCACCCCAGAAAACATAGCTGTAAGATTACAATTACAAGACAATAATTGCTTCTCCAAGAATAGTGCTTCTTTACACTGGACAACAACAAATTTTGTTGGGGAGTGAGCGACTGGGATTGGGGATGCAAATTCCAATATTGGGATTCAAACCGACATCCTTGCAATGCTGGTAGCAATCTGCATCTACGTTGCAAGGTCCAGGAAAAAATGACAACTAGTTGCAACAATAGGCAGGGATGAATATCCTGATATTTGATGTTTTGGGCAACCCTACATCAATTGTTAGTAGCAATTCTTCATAATGCTATATAAAATATTGATGATAAATAACAATTACCAATTGACAAGACCAGGAGAGTGATGAGGATAATTGCAGAATTTTTTGATGCCATCTTTACCTGAAAAGGTTAAAGAAATCTAATGATAGACCTATCTTAGTAACAATGTTTATATAGATGTTCAATTATTACAGGGAATCCATGAAAGGAAATCCATGAAGATTCACTTTCTATGTATAGATCCCTACTAAACCTTAATTTATCTACATTCTTAATATTCAAAAAAAGCATACATGCATTTTTGCTGCGTACTTTGAATTTACATAATGCAAGGATCTAGTCATCAAATTTGAAATTTGATTTTCTTTATCTGCATGAGTATCTTATTTTTTTATTTTTTATTAAATATAGTAATATTAGTACATTATATGAAAATATGATTTCAGTGACGAGTATTTAGAGATGAAAGTAAAAGTTTTTTCTAGGAAGGGGTATTTTCATACAAATAAACATTGTCACTAAACATGATTTATTATAATGGAGATAAATAGTTTTTACTAAAATATAGTTTCTAGCGGCAACGATTAAATACTTGTCATTACATTGTAATTTTCAGCGACAAGAAATTTTAATTGCAGCAAAAAAAGATCAAGATTTTTTTATCTATGACATGGATGTATGTGTGGGGACTAGGATTACATTTCACACATTTTGACATGCTTTAAAAAGTTAAAGATATATCTTTGTATGCTTGCTGGGAGGGAGAGAGAAACGGATAATTTTTTCTTAAAAATCCTACTAGAGAAGGAAAAGAAACGAGAGAAGTGAGTGAGTCTGTGGCAAACTTAGTTCTTGAAAAGAGAGCAATGATGAGGGATAAGGAGATCAGAGACGAGATAAGGAGTCAAATGATACAGAACATCTCGGCGACCCGTTAGAGGACGAGGTTGTGGAAGATGACAATGTCAATTTTGACTATGAGGCTGCCGCTAATAACTCTGATTATCAAACGGTATGTGTGTGCCCATATATATACATGTGTCTGTGTATGTGTGTGCGCGCGCATGTATACATACATACGTATATTTATACATACATATATATATGTATATATCTATATACATATATAAATATATATATATATATATATATATATATATATATATATATATATATATACATATATATATATATATATATATATATATATCACCTCCTATAATTTTTGCCAAAATATTTTTTTCACATTATGATCTAAAACTTATAGGGTTCACTAATTCCCAATTTCTTAGGTTTTGGTTTTGATTTGACTTTACATCAAATAGATACAAAATTAATGATTTTTATTGAGTGCAAAATTTTTGTATTGACTTGATGGAATCGCAAATGAACTCTAAATTATATAAAACTTGATCTTAAATAGATATTGAAATTGATATTATGATTCCAAAAAAATTTGATAAAAAATAATGGAATCAACAACAACAGCAAAGCCTTTTATCCCAAGTACTTGGGGTAACTACACGAACCAAAAGACAATCACGATGGATCAATCATATTGATAATCCTCCTCCATTCATTCTTATTAAGTAATATGTCCTCATCTAAACCTCAAGAATCCATATAATTTTGTATCACTTCTATCCATATTTTCTTCAGTCTTCCCTATACTCTTTTAACTTGTCCTACGTTAATAACCTATTCTCATCGAACTGGTGCATTTATAGATCTACATTGCACATGAAAAATCATCCTAAGCGATTTTATCGTATCTTCTCTTCGATGGGGTTACATCTACCTTACTATAAATATTTTTATTTCTTATTTTATCTGTCCTAATATTGTCGCATATCAAACGAAGTATGCACATGTTTGTTATACTCGTCTTCTGTGAATGATGTTTCTTTATAGCCCAGTATTCTGTGTCATATAATAAACTTGGCCTAATAACAGTTTTATAAAAATTTTCCTACAGCTTTAACCGAATGTTACGATTGTATAAAACTCTCATTGCACTCCTCTATTTCAACAAGCCAACTTGGATCTTTTTATTGACATCATTATCGATCTCTCCATCATTCTAAGTAATTGAACCCGAACACCTAAACTGACTGCTCATTTGTATCTTTTGTCCATCCAGTGTCACAATATTATAGTTTAGGGCCTATTATTTACTAAATTTACACTCTATACACTTTTCTTTGTACCTACTTAATCTAAAATCTCTAGACTCTAAAGTGTACCTCCATAACTCTAACTTGACATTCATCCTTGCTTTCATATCATCAACTAAGAAAATATCATCAGTAAATTGTATAGGTATCTCATCCTGAATAGCTCTAGTAAGCTTATCCATCACTATAACAAATAAAAATGGGCTCAATGTAAATTATTGATGCAACCAAATTGTGAATGAAAAATCACTTGTTAGACCACAACATGTTCTAACATTAGTCACTATTCTCTTATACATATCCTTAATTATGTCAATATTTGATGGAGACTTTTCTTCACCAATGTCCACCAAAAAACCTCTCTTGATACCTTATCATAGACTTTCCTTAGGTTAGTAAAGACCAAATGCAATTTTCTATTTTTCTTTCAGAATTGCTCTATAAATTGACAAAGTAAATAAATAGATTTTATTGTTGATCGCCCCCGTATGAATAAAAAATGGTTCTTTAATATTTTAGTAGTTTGCCTCAATTTATGTTCGATTATCCTTTACTACAACTTCATAGTGTGATACAAGAGTTTTATTCCATATTAGTTAGGGCAACTCTGAATATCATTCATATTCTTACACAGAGTGATTATACTTGAAAATTATAGTTATTTTAGTTTATTTTATGCAAACATAATCTAATTTTATTAATTATCTTTATTAATCAAATTCCTCACTATGAAGTTCTTCTAGTACTTTCTAGTATTTTTGCAGAGTTTTATATGCAAGGAAATTGAAGAATTGAAGTGTGTCTCAAATATCAGCTCAGAATTGTGATTTACAGGTTTATCTATCGACAGCTACCTGTTGGCTGTTGACAGCCATCAACTGTAATTCAATCCGAGAGCAGCTATTGATATGGTTGCCGAAGAGAAGAGCTGCAGATTAATATTTTTGAAATTTTTTAGAGAATATAAAGTTTCTTTATAAATAGAATTCCTATTAGAGTTTTATAAGGCTATAAATAGCTAATGTAATTCATAATTTTGTAATGTTTTTGAATAGAAAATAATTATTAGAGAGTTTTAGATATTTAAGATTTAGTTTTTGTATTCTTTCATATAAATCAATAAAAGAATTCTCATTTTCTTCAGTCATGGATATGATGAGTATGAATGGCTAAATTCTTAAGTTGGTTTAGATAGAATAACAAACTCTATGAAATTTACTAGTATGTGATTTATATACTTATTATTTTTAATTAATTTATGTAAAATAGATATTTTTTATTTCCTGTTATCTTTGAAAGGATTAAGATATGATTTTGAGTTTTTAATATTTTATTATTTAATAATATATTCATTGGTTAGTTTTTTATATAATATAGACTCTTTAGGTACAGTGTTTGCTTAGACTTTAAACATTTATTTTTGTTATTTATATTGAATGCTTAGATAAGCTCAAAACTCTTATAGAAATAATTGGGGAAGTTATTTAAAGTATCAAGTTTAGAATTATATTAGATTTTGTGCTTCGTTAATTTATTTTTGGTTGTAGGAAGACCACGTGCTCTATGAACTGAGATAATAAAAAGTATAAACACATCCAGTGAATTATTACACAGGGGAGTTAAATTCATCTGACCAATAATTTTATTTAAATTAAATTTACATCCTGTTTATTTTAGTTTTAGTTAATAAAAATCCAATCTTTATTTTTTAGTTTTGTAATTTATTCTTTTTATTGTCACACATTAATCGAAATGATTCTCGAGAGAATGATCTTGGATTACTACCTTTGAACTACTTGTCGATCTCTTACACTTATGAGTGTATGATTTAGATCGTAGTCAAGCTTTTGGTATCATTGCCTGGAGTCAATACTATTGTATTATACTTTAGTATAGATTATGGTTACTACGTTATTAATTCTTACAATTCTGAATTTACATGACCAGTTTGAGGAGAACTTCAAACGATAGATTTATTCAATCGTACTAAGATCCACACACACTTCTAGTCCACCAAACAGCTCTCGACATGAGCACTAGTAATAATAATAATAACAACATGAATAATAATAGTAATAATAATAATGGATTCAAAGATGATAATACAAATGATAATAATAGTCATTATGGAGGTAATGGAAGGTCCTTACGAGATTACTACAACCGGGTATGGTAACCCAACTTTCATGTATAACATTTTCTTTGAATATGGGACACTTCGAGATTAAATGTGGAGTAGTTTAATTTTTACCTAAATTTCAAATGATGGATTCAGAGAGCCCATATTTGCACCTTCGAGAATTCAAAAAAGTTTGTTGTACTATTAATCTTCAAAATAGTACTATAGAGCAACTGAAGTTTAGACTTTCACCATTCTCCCCTAAGGATAAAGACATTGCTACATTTCTTATGTTCTAATTAATTGGAAGATGGGATGAGATGCAAAGTAAATTCGTAAAGAAATTCTTTCCTTCATATCAAAGAAATTATATGCAAAAGCAAATTCTCAGCTTTCGACAGAGAGACGATGAACCTTTGTTCGAGCATTGGGATAGATTTAAAGATTTGCTATTTTCACACCCACATTACGGTTTCAAGACATGTAGGATATAAGTAGCTTCTATCAAGGGCTAAAACTGCAACCAGACAATTTGTGAGACTATGTTCAATAGTGAATTTTAAGCAACGATGCTGAGGAATCATGGGATTATCTTGATTCACTTGCCGAGAATTGACAATCATGGAAAACTGAGGATGCATGACTCGCAAATGTCCAACACTTCCTGCTTTTAAAAAATGTATTGACCGAACATGCTAATGCCTTTAACACTATCTCAACTAGCAAACAACCCATATTCACAAATATACTAATACCCAAAACCATGAAAAACATGCATTCATTCTTAAGACATGTAGGTTTTTATAGAAGGTTTATAAAGGATTTTATTATTATTGCTATCTCATCTTCTTGCACAAAATGTGCAGTTTGAATTGATGTAGGCATACCAAATAGCTTTCGAAACCCTCAAAAAGATGCTCATCACAGTGCTAATAATGCAACGTCCTTATTCGTCACTTCTATTCGAGATTATGTGCCACGCATGCAATTATGCAATTGGAGCAGTATTATGAAGAGATAAAAAACCATAAGTGGTCTACTCTGCTAGCAAAACTCTAAATGACATACAGACGAATTATACGACAATAAAGAAGGAGCTTCTAGCTATAATTTTTTATCTTGATAAATTTCGTTCATATATTTCAGGCTCACATGTGGTTTTTTTTTCTTTTACAGATCATTCGAAGCACAAATATCTTTTGTCATAGAAAGATACAAAGGCATGACTAATTTGATTGATACTACTGCTTCAAGTATTCGATCTTGAAATTAAAGACAAAAAGGGAGTAGTGAATGTGGTTGCAGACCACCTCTCTCGACTAACTTATGATAACGATATGCTACAAGTTAGGGACTCATTCCCTGATGAGCAGCTATTTTGAATCAAAACAACTCATTGGTATACTAATATTATTAATTTTCTTATTGCATGTGAAATGTTGAATCACTGGAGTGTCCAAGACAAATGATGGTTCTTATCGAGGTACAACATTTCTTTTTTAACAACCCTTATTTAAATATTGCTAAGATAAAATCCTTAGGCATTGTATACCTGATGATGAGATTCAGAGTATAATTACTTTCTATCATACAAAAACATGTGAGGGCCACTTTTCGTCTAAGAAGACGGTAGCCAAAATGCTCCAATATGGATTCTATTGGCCTACTATGTTTAGAAATATTAATTTTGTAAACAATGCGAGTCATGTCAAGAACTAGGAGTGTTAACTAGGAAGAGTGATATGTCTTTAACATCCATACTTACAATTTAGATATTCGATTGTTGGGGCATTGACTTCATGGGACCGTTTTCTTTTTCTAACGAATATGTTTATATCTCGTAGCGATCAATTACGTCTCTAAATGGGTAGAAACTACAACATATAAAAAAAATGATCAACAAACTATTATCAAATTTTTAAAGAAACATATATTATCTGAATTTGGAGTTCCTAAACACATAATAAGCAATGGGGTTCCCATTTCTGCAATAAAACCTTTCAAGTTTTGATGAAGAAGTATCACATTATGCACAAAATTTCTACGCCTTATCACTCACAATCGAATGCACAAGTTGAACTGGCCAATAGGAAAATCGAGCAAATTTTAGAGAAAACAGTTAATCCATCTAGCAAAGATTGATCGTTTAGACAAATTGATGTTTATGGGCTTACCATACTGCATATAAAACACCCTTAGATATATCTCCATATAGAACAGTATATGAAAAAAGCTTGTCATTTGCTTACAGAGATATAGTATAAGGCGTATTGGACAAATAAATTGGTTACTCTATATCTCAATCTAGCTGGCCCATTATGAAAACTACAAATAAATGAATTGGAAGAGATAAAACAAGATGCACATGACAATTCAAGCATTTTGAAAGAAAAATTGAGAATATGGTATGATTACCATATAACACGGTGTATTTTCCCCCTTCTGATAAAGTACTCCTATACAATTCACACCTTCATATATTTCCAAGAAAAGTAATTCATAATGGACCTGACCATTCATAGTTAAAATTATGTATCAGCATGGCGCAATTGATATCAAAAATCCAAAAAATTGTCAAACATTTAAAGTAAACAAAAAACAATTGAAGTATTATTTGGAATTTTCGAAGCACATGGAGGAATCTCATGTTCTAGTTGATCCTCCAATATCTCATTGACTACGAGCTAAACAGAGACACAATGTATACTATTGTGTATTATGTACTAACAATTTGTTTTGTAGTTAATACATTATGAGTACCACACTGAAGTAATTTCTAAGCACTCTCTCTTAAATTTTATATGTTCTTGATTGAGTAAATAGAAATATCAATTCATTGAGTATAATGTGCATTTTAAGTTGGTGCGATTGCTTATAAAAATAACTAAGCTTGGATACCCATGATATTTTCAACGATTTTGTTCAAAAAAACAATTTAGAATTATAACTAAACTTTTGCTTTTATTTCTAACTTCAAAATTAGGAACTAACTTTTAATTTAGAATTAATTTTAGAATTAGAAATTAACAATTAGATTTTAGGAATAACATTAGTCTAGGAATTAACAAATAGAAAAAAATAAAAATAAAAACTTTTGCTTGACGTAGTTTTCAACAGAGGGCGACTGTCGAAGCCACTGTAGAAATGACTGTCGACAACCAGCCGTTGCAAAGCAATTTTTGCTCTGCTCGAAAGCGGCTATCGAAGCTGCTGTCGAGACGGCTGTCGACAGCGATAAACAGAGAGCCCAATTATAAATAGATGTTTGAGTTTCTTTTTCTCCACAGCCAAACACTAGCCTCCTTTCCACAGCACCATAAAGCAAAAATCCCTTCTTTCGAATGTTAAAACCCATTCCAACGTAGTTTTTTTCAAATTTTCAAAGATTTTCAAGCAAGTAAGTTTTCTTCTCTTTGGTTTTTCTTTGAATTGTTCTTCATAAAAAATAGATTTTTATCTTAAAAACCTAGATATACAATTAATATAAACTAATTTGAGTAAATGAAAGTTAGATCTTTACTTGTTAGTAGATTTGGAGTGGTTTAGCGAATTTTAAAGATTTTTAACGAATTTCATAGAATAATTGAAAATACATGCTAATTTACGGGTAAAAAAACTAAAAATTTCAGCTTTTTAGCATAACAATTCATGGATTGTTTGAATAATTAACATAGATCAAACTCATGAATTAATAGTAAAATTAAATAATGATTAATTTTTGAAAGAGGAATTGGAAAATACGAAATCGTGTAATTGAAAAAAAAAGAGGGTGAAAGAAAAGAACTTAAATATATAATATGTGTGTTAAATTCAAGCATAATTTTGAGAAATAATAACATTATATTAAGATATATTTTTGTGATTAACTTTACGGAATGGGACCAAGAAAGCAAACCACTTCCAAGAGACCGAGAGTGGATTTTTCAAGCCCATTTTCTCCACAGAGGTACATAGTTGCAAAAACAAATAAAAAGCTCTTGGAGATGTAAGAGAATTTTAACCTTTGGCCCGAACAAGCAGTTGATTACAAAAAGATACATGAGAATCTTGCCTTCAGAGCACAAATGCAGGCTATAAGATTAGAAGCATATACAATGCAAAGACACACACTGGCATTCAATGAAAATGTGCATGAATTTTATGCTAATCTGCAACTAGCACTTGGGATAAATATGCATAAACTATAGTAAGGTATAGGGAAGTGCCACTCACAAAACAAGAGATTCTAAGAGCAATTCCTATACCCAATGTGCTTGAAGAGCACCCCATCTTTTATTGATATAGTAAATGAGATACTAAGCAAATCCTGCCAGTTCAAAGAGCTCTAATGCAAATCTCAGCGATGTTGGTTTCAATGAGAGTTTGTTTAAAGTGCGCTACATAAGACGAGAGTACGTTTTGGTAAGCCTATTTATCAAATATAACATCTTACTATCCTATGTAACAACGAAATTATGTTCATGGGACATGGTGTTATTAAATATAATTCTAGAAATGTGGTTGTTCGATGTCGCATCCATCATGTATTTCGAGATTGTTTAATGCATGGGACAACCCTGTGAATGTATCCAGCATCCAAGATTTACAAAGCTATACATATTTTGCCATCTCTGATAACAAAAAGTTGCATGAACACTGGAGTCAAACATCGTAATGAAGATAGATTAAGAAATATAGAAAAGAAAAATGAAAAAAACCAAAAGTCAAGAAAAAAAATTCTATACAAAAGAAAGAAATTTTTTTTGATATTTCCTACAAAATAATGCATGATGGGCTACAGTTTTCTTTTGCATAAAGTACTAGTCTTGTAACTTTGATTTTCATAATTGTATTTGACTTTTATTCTCTGTAGCTCCATGTTCTTATAACTTTATTCTCTTTTTAGCTCTTCTTGTACTTAGTTTTCTTATCTGTCTTTGAGTTTATGCCATCTCTTTGTAGGAATATGTCTAACCTGAAAAATATACTAAAAGTATCTGAGTCACATTATTTATATACCGAAATAGACATTATGGAGGCTATAAATATACAATGTATGGAACTCATCACACCAGCACACCTATCTTTTATTAGTTCTCAAGCAAAACCTAAGCCTAAAAAGAAAAAAAATCTAACTCACTTTCGTAGGAGTCACAATTGCAGTTAGCACGTGCAACAAACCGTTAAACACCTAAATTACCCTGGTGCATGAGTTGTATCTCCTGAAAGCTTCCATCGGTGTTATCAACAAACATCGTGATGAAGACAGATTAAAGAATAAAGGATAAAAATAAGGATAACCAAAAATCAAGAAAAACAAAAATTTTATACAAAAGAAAGTAATTCTTTTGATATTTTCTATAATTAATCACTAATATACAAACTCAAGAACGCATTTACATTATCAATTTTCAAGTCAAGTATCATATCAAATACACTTATTATTTTAATCAAAAATTCAAATCCTATCTTTCAATACCCACTAATAAATAACTCATTGCTTCTATTCATCTACGTGCATGTGTGAGAGTCTACTTGGGTTTTGAACTCAAACTCTAACTCATGATTATCTTTTTTCACTAAACAATTTTTTTTTATTTTTTTACTTTTGTTTTTGCTTTTTTATGAATATTTCACCTTTCATGCGAATATTTATACTTGCTTAGGCTCAAATACCAGATTACTCGAATCATACTCTGAATATTTTACCTTTCATACGAATATTCATGCTTGCTTAGATGCAAATAACTGATTACTTGGATTATACTCTATCTCTTCAAAACACCGTTCATGTGAATATTCACGTTTAGTTAGGTGTAAATACTCAATTACTTGGATCATACTCTACCACTTTATTCTTTTTTCTTTTTTTAGAGAGAAAAGACTACTCAATTGTTATCATCTTTGTTCTTAACCTAATAAAATTTTGTGAACAAAAAAATAGATGTATACTTACCTCAAAATTATTATTAGTTGTATTTATTTTCGAATTTTATTTTTTATAAAATTGTAAGTGTATTATCCAATCTACTCTACTATCAAATTTCAAATCTAAATATATTTTTTTATTTGTACCTAGGTTGAGTTATTGCAGAAAATAATTTTTTTACTTTTTTATTTTATGATTTTTTTTCTCTACTTTTTTGTACCCTAAAAACTACCCAAACTGTAAATTAAAGAAACCCAAAAATCTAAAAAAATAAAAATCCTAAAAAAATCTAAAGATCTTAGAAAAACACAAAACATTTCTAACCCAATTCCCTACACATAAATTCATGTATGCCCTCATGCCCAAATCATTGTTGTCGTAAAATAAATATGGAAACTATTATACAAATACTATACAAATAATGAGAGTCGTGAAAGGTCACAATCATAATATCGTCACCTTATTAACGCATGGAAAGTAGTTATAACCTCTCGATCACTTTCCACTTTTATAGTATGTGTATTTTAAATGTGAAGTGGGTGCATCGTTGTGTCTAATCATCCTCCTATAAGTTACGAAATTATTTTTTTTATTTTTTATGCCATCCTCACTTTTTATGTCCCCATAATCGCTTTAATAATTAGATTAAATAACTCTTCATTATAAACCCTGCTAATCATCATTGGTAACAACTATACATGTAGAAATATCGTAAGATGTGAAGAGTGCAACATGATTAAGTGAGTCATGGACTATGAAGTGTGGTGGCCCTTCTAACTCACGAAGTAATGCAAGCTCCTCGACAAACAAATCCTCAAAGGTTTGCTTATTGAGGAATTGAATACTTGGAAAAATATCATCATATATAGAATCAGTATGTGTCAATTCATCTAATAACATGAGCTCATCAATGAAAATTTGCTCAATAAGGGTTCATCATCAGCACAAGAGATAAAATGAGAGTGCAAACCATGAACCATATTTACCTCAATGGAGGAACTCGTTATGTGCTCATCCATATTGAATATGTTCAATTTCACAGTTATATTTCTAAATGATAGCTTCATGAGGTCACTTCTGCAATAAATTAATACAGTTGAAGTTGTAAGGAATAATCTGCCAAAAATAACGAAAATTTGATTCCATGATTTATAAATCGGCTCAGTTTCTAAAACAATGACGTCTATAGGAAAGATGAACTCGCCAATCTTAATGCGCACATCTTCAACCATATCAAATGGTTTGTTGATCAAATGATTAGCTAGCTGTAATGTGACCTTGGTAGGTTGAAATCTTCCTAACTCCAATTGCTAATAAACAGTGTAAGGAAGCAAGTTGATACTTACCCCTGGATCAAGCAACACCCTATCAAACATAGTGTTTCCAATGGTGCATGAGATTGTGGGGGAACCTGGATCTTTGTATTTGATAGGTAAGGAGTTAGAGAGAATTTGCGATATATTTGCAGTATGAAAAACTTTCTCAGGAATGTTTCTTACTCGTTTCTTAGTACACAAATCCTTGAGAAACTTGGCATAAGTGGAAACCTATTATATAGTATCAAGGAGTGGAATATTCACTTTCATCTGCTCAAATGTTTCAAGAATCTTCTCTATTTGCAGTGAAGTCTTCCTAAGCCAATTGGGATATGGTGCCAGCATAGGAACATGTTCTTCCAAATGAGTGTGTGATGATAATAGAGGTGATAGAGATTGATGTGGAGAAAGAGATGGAAAAGTAGCTTGCGGAATAGTAGGAGTGAGAGTAGGAGGCATGACTATATTATTGTGCACTTACTTTCTAGATATGAGCATGTGAATGGCATTGCAATGGTGAACATGTGATGAAATAGACTGGGGTGAGTTAGAGTTGGGATTCATTATTGGTCAACTCGGAAAGGTACTTGGTGCCTGCTCACTCAACTTTGTGGCTAACTGTCCAATCTGCTACTCTATATTCTTGATCGATTGAGAATTTATAAGAAGTTGTTAGTCGGTCCGTTATATAAAATTAGTAGATACTTTCATTAAATTTTGCATTTATGTGTCTAAACTGGACGTTGTCTTGAAAAGGTTCTCCATATTCTTTTCAAGTGTAGTTAGCCATCTATCATAATCATTGTTAGACCCTTGCTGTGGATATAATTGATTATGAGCAGATAGTCTATTCTGGTTGTTCTATTGATTCGTATCATTAGGTTGTTGATATACACTCATATTAGGTCTAGGGAACTGACCAGTAGTTGGAGGCTGCATGTTTGGACTTGGGACTCCCAAATATTGCCCATAACCCCATAAGATATTTGGGTGGTTTCTCCAACCAAGATTATATATAGGAGCATAAAGATTGTTTATGGGTCATTGATACAACACATTAACCTGCTTAAGCGTTGGACTCATAGAATTCATTAATAATGGATACTCCTCCATAACATGGCTTGGAGTTCCCTAGTTGAAACATGTGAAAATTTGTAT
Source organism: Dracaena cambodiana (assembly GCA_036321105.1). Classification (NCBI taxonomy): domain Eukaryota; kingdom Viridiplantae; phylum Streptophyta; class Magnoliopsida; order Asparagales; family Asparagaceae; genus Dracaena; species Dracaena cambodiana. The sequence goes on along the minus strand of JAYEPQ010000001.1, from coordinate 11,417,074 downwards.
TTGATTGACTTGACCCCGGTGGAGTGCTAGGAGTCTCTTACACCTCAATTCTCCATATAAGGGCTGCAATCTTAGCTTCAGCAGCTATAGAGCTGTCGACGCTATGGATCTCACTCTTATGTACAGAAGTTGATGCATTGGGTTTTTCTACAGGACTCTCCCACTGTATAGTTTTACATGATAGGTTCTCAAGAAATTCACATGCCTCATCCTCGTTCTTTCTCATGAACTCCTCCCAAAACGTGGACTCAAGAAGAGTTTTGAATATGTAATCAAGTCCTTCATAGACGACTTAACACAACCACCACTTTTTAATTACATAGTGGGGGCGCTGAGCTAATAAGTTCTTG